>OZ026837.1:10124236-10634236 GCA_964023205.1 Lutraria lutraria | reverse complement strand
AAAACATTTATAAGTGTTACAGTCGGTTTATACTAAGTCCCTTTAACAATAACACTGTCACTGAATAAGATTCATACTTGTCCCATTTTTGTGACCGCCTATGTGGCCGAGTGATTAATGTTAAGCTGACCTCATATCACTGAAACCTCTCACTGATAGAGGGTCGTGGATTCGAGTCCAGCTACCGACCATGTCTCTTAATAAGAGAAAGTAGACAGTTGCATACGGAGGATGCAAGTCTAGTACTGGTTCTTCCCAGGAAAGATGGTTCGGTGAACTGTCCGCCACACTCCACTGTGACTATTGATAAACACTACTTCAACTAGCCAGTAGGTTGTGAGTTTGAACTAGGACGAGCCTAACACTGTCCGTGACAAATTTGACTGAATATATAACACCCTATGTTCAATTGTCCTCCACCTCTGAATTATGTGGAGTAGCTTGGCAAAAAGCTTGCGTTTAGAATGTGGTTAGTACTGGTTAATGCCAAAATGAACTCCAATGAAGCTAGTCATGATAACTATTACTATACCTATTACTGTATACAATAAGTAATGGTTATATTTCTCATATTTTACCATGTTTATCACGTATCTATACACGCCTTTCGTTGCACTTTGTACATATATTTACAATGTAATTATAGGTCTTTGACTGTAAGAAGTACAAAGAACCACACATGCTTGCTGATAACCTAATAGTGTTAATTGTGCTCTCCACAAGGAATGGTCAACTTCTCTATAGCACTCAAGGATCATGTACTGGGGCATATCTTTAGCCAGAGCATTTTGGGTCATGCTCAAGGTTCGAACTCAAGGACGTAAGGTCTGCAGAACTAAAGCTACGTCAAATGAGCAATAAAAACATAATTTTGAAATATTTTTGGTAATCAATAAATGACGTTATTCTTGTTAGGAATAGGGTTGCATTTAAGGTTTAAACATAACCAAACAGACTATATAGTTTATTTTATTTTATTGTAGTGACAGGTACATTGTGTACCGGTATGTATAACAAAGAAATACACATACTGTCCAGTTAGGATAATGTGATAGTGACGTTCCATTTTATGTGTACACAAAAGTTTACATCCATTGTCTGAACAGGTAAAATGGGTTTATAAGAAACAAATATAGTATTATAGTTTAGCAATGATATTGTATATGTCTGGTTGGCGCAGTTGGTAAAGCCTTTAGGATTGATCAGGAACTAAAATATTTTCGCGAGTTCGAACCTCACCGGTTGTCTCTTTTTTCTTTTTCAACTTTTTGCAAATGAATTGTAGTTTCCTTATAATATTTAGTAGTAAATTGTAAAGAAAAAGAATGCATAATATATAATTGTCCTGTGTAACGCAAAGTGTGTAGTGCAAAAGTACATGAAGTATTAGTACCGCGCACAGGTATTTCGTGCAAACTTTAATATCTGAATGCCAACTAGCTAAATATGACTGAAAATAGGTGGACTTTTAATGGCGTACCAATCGTAATTACCAGAATTACAACGAAATGTCTAAGACTATTTTTCATCATGTTTATTACATGTAAAAAGATATTCAAAAAAGATATGCCAAACGATAAAAATGATGATAATAATATAAACACTGGCTAGATCTAGTATATTCCTTACAAAAAACAAACAAAAAAACGACGAAAAAATTGACGATTTTTAAAAAAAAAGATATATAGCAATAGAAAATAATTTGCAAAAAAGTACCAAGTCGCGGTCTCACACAGTTCTTTTCACATCAATAGATTATCGTCAGACACCATCGTTACCAACTGCGTTACGCCAACAGTTGATGTATTTATTGGAATTTGTAAATCATATAGTCAGCCTATATGTCCAATGATAATTTGACAACGGTTTTACACCGTAAAAATGGACTCGACCACAGCGTCACTATACAATTATCCTAACTGAGCAGTAGTTACATTCATAGGTTAATAATTTGCAAATAGCAGCCTAATAAGTCTTGTCATTCATTTATGCATTATTCATAAAATAATTTCTATGCGAAACATTAAGTACATAAGCATACCTTAAAAAGAAACACAGAATGAGAATGCATACAAAACATTTCATCATAAGTTACATGGTCATAGGCTGTATGCCATAAAGATATTGTAATAGCAGGAGGAAAATAATGTATCCAATGTGGGCTGGAATACACATAATTTTTATATCAATATTAAATAATGACTATTCCTGAATGCTAACATCAATTAATTATCATTCCTGAACTCCTAATCATTAATCAGCAGCCAATTTATTTATATAAATATAACTAGAGCTGTCACAGAGGTTGCTAATACCCCCGCCGCCGCTTTGACACTAATATATATGGCTAAGTTCAGGGGGACATAACTCTGCAATGAGTGAATCGCTGGGCATGAAAATTGTGTCTTGCACATCTTCACTTCATGGTGAAAATATGTTTCAAGTTTCATTGCAAACGCTTTTAAAAAATGTGGAAGTAGTTCGCTCCACAAACTTTATGCAGACAGACCGTCGCAAACCAACCAACCGACCAACAGATTGACTCTAATATACCCCTCTCAAACTTTGTTTGCGGGGGTATAACTATATCCAAATCTATATCAGAAAGTCATGATTCTAATACATGTACTCATACATCAATATATCATTCTGAATATTTTACTTCTGAATTAGTTGATTTTCAATTTCCAAGTTATCTCCCTTTCATCATTTCTAGGTATACTTGCTTATCAAATTCCAAATATTTATTTTTTTAAATTAGGTATTGGGGTATCATTATCACATACAAACAATTATTCTGCAAATAACAGGTCTAGCTGCTGGATATAGATTTTAATTTATACACTTTAATGATGAAGATGGTGGTTCAAGTCAATATTGAAAGACATGCAACCAAAAATAATATGAACTTCTGTTTTTATTATATGTGAAATATTATGAACTTTTACTGTCTGAATAAAGATTTTATAAGTCAACCCCCGACCTGAATTCCAAAACACCTAGTCATGGGTATGGTTCAATTCAATTCAATTTATTTGCATTATATGGCCTCCAGCCCAAACACAATGTATGGTTGAAAATAATAATAAATTACTAAATATTCACAATTTTTTCTTGTAAATGGTTTCAAATAATTCTGGATACACTAAGCGAATAAAAAATTTGATCTATAAAACATTAAAATCCTTCAACATGAAACTATGTGTATTAATGCAATGAAGAGTTATAAAAATCCAGCAGATTCCCTGCATTTTGGAAAAAACTGTTTGGTTCAAAACTTCAAAACATTTTTTTTATCTAAATCAAAAAAGGCAAATGAAATTACATTATATCTACAAAATATATGGAATAAAATATCAAAAGAAGAAAATCTTTTACCATCTATAACGAAAGATATACATTTGAATAATACCATCCTGATAATGTTATAGGAAAGTGCGCTTGATGAATGAAATATTTCCTGTGATTTTCTTGTAAATCATTACAGCTTTATACTCCAATGTATTCCATGATAGAAATCGTTTCTCATAGGTGTACACTTTGTACCATTTGTCACTTAATTTTATTCGTTGTTTTATAAGAATCTTGTAAAATGTTGAGACGTTAACAGAAATGATGTATTTAAGGGATAACCAACAACAACTCTGTGTAGAAATAAAAGCTTTGTGTGCATTTAAGATATACGACTCAGTTCTGTTCAAAATCTTCATGTTGCAAGGACTGTCCTGGAACTTGCTTCCTATCAAACTGTCCATACAACCAGAAAGTGTTTGCAGATAGATATATCACTTGTTGTAGCTGTTGTACAGCTGTCATCAGTACAATTAGTTGAACCTTTTACCATAAAGTACCACAAGTAAAACATTACAGAATTGTTTCAACCAACAGCATAGCTCATCACTAGCAGTGAATACAGACACAGAAGTAACAGGTTTCTCAGTGACAATCAGCTTCCATGTTTCATCTAAACATATTCCTGTAAATCTTTTTGCTCCAGCTGTTAGTTGTATTAGAGGTTTGACATAAGTACCACATTGTTATTACAAATTTGATCTCCACTGCTGCAAGCTGGGATGTAGAGCATTCAGGAACTACAAACTGAATAATATGAAAAATAAGAGCAAAAAGTACAGAGAATATATAAGTAAATGTAACAGGATCAGATGTCTGGTGATATCAAGTTTCACCAATTTACAGTTGTTGCTGATGTAGTTGTTGCCGGTGGTGTTGTTGCTGATGTAGTTGTTGCCAATGGTGTTGTTGCCAATGGTGTTGATGCTGATGGTGTTGTTGCCGATGGTGTTGTTGCCAATGGTGTTGATGCCGATAGTGTTGTTGCCGATGGTGTTGTTGCCAATGGTGTTGATGCCGATGGTGTTGTTGCCGATGGTGTTGTTGCCAATGGTGTTGATGCTGATAGTGTTGTTGCAGATGGTGTTGTTGCCAATGGTGTTGTTGCTGATTGTGTTGTTGCTGATGGTGTTGTTGCCAATGGTGTTGTTGCTGATTGTGTTGTTGCTGATGTAGTTGTTGCTGATGGTGTTGTTTTTCATGGTTTTGTTGCTGAAGTAGTTGTTGAGCATCCTGGAAAGTGAAAATCACAAACCTAATGTATTCAAATGAAAAATAACTACATACATGTATATCATGATTTAGATAATCCCATGTCCTTACGGTAATTCAGCTAAATATTAACAAATGGAGACTGGACCTGTCACCTGATAAACCAAATTCATCGAAAAATTATTTTCTATAATGTTACTGTACATGTAGTTTTATAAGCATGGCTAAAATTTAGCAAAATTACCCATTTTTATTTTATACAGAAATGTATGTGACCAATGATATCAAAACGTATACACTTATTATCACATTTCCAGGGGTGGTATTCACGAAGAATCATAAGTATTACCTTAAGAAATTCCTAATCCTTTACATATTTATCTTAACCAAGGATAAAGAATGTTTTATCCTTAAAAATCCGTAACATTAATCGCGAGTTTTAAGGAAAATCTTAAGTTAAAATGTTTTGTGAATACCGCTTAAGATTTATTTTAGATTTAAGGAAAATCTCTTCAAACTTAACCTTAAGGAAAATTTTACCCTTAAGATCTTTCGTGAATACCACCCCAGGAGCACTAATCAGGTACAATTTTTACAATGCTAAGGATGGAATAAAGAAAGATTAATTAAACAGATACAAGAAAAATGTTTTACATGTTTTGATGTATATAAACTATTTTTCCCCAAGATTCTTTCTCCCATTTCAAAGATTATTTGTACTTGCACTAAGAAAAGCACTGAAACTGCTCGGCTGCATATGCACTCTGTTTCTGTTGACAGTCAATCTGCAATACCCTATAAAAATGAGAATGATTTTACTGTATACATAAATGCACCAACTCATTAGTCAAACAGAATTGCTGAAGAAATTGAGGGCTGACTGTTTGTAAGTTACTGAATTTGATTAGTTGCCATAGATAATATTTGAATCATATTTATGAGTACTATAAATTTCTTAACCAGAATGCAACCACTTTTGCACAAAAAGAAGTGGAATGTTAGTTCTAACCCAAAAATTCAATGCTTACATTATTAAACTTGAAAACCACAACTCTTTCTGTCAATTATATGATTCAGGAAAACATTGTAAATTTTAAAATGTTTCTTTTCATCATAATGTGCAAAAAAATGAATTCAAGACTAACCATATTTATTCAATACCACATGTACCTTATTTCTTCAGGCATGCTGTCATGAGACATCTGTAGGATTTGAAGCTCTTCCTTGCATTACATTGCATCACTGGCATTCTTTTCCTGGAAAAATATGAGTTGTGTAATGACAAAGCCAACATTGTGCACAATAATGGACAATGATCTATTTGTTTAATCATGCAGTTGGATTACAGTCAACCCTTGTAGCTATGAGTAGGAGCCTACTAGGAGGTAAGCGATACATTCTGAAGGTCAAGAGAAGCATTTTAGTGGTATCTGATAAAGAATGTGGACCATGATCAGACTGCTCAGTCTGACCTATTTGAAAACAGGTCACAATGGCCATGTTGTTGGTATTATTGTTAAAACATGACTTAGTGCCTTTAAATACAGCTAAAACAAACATTAAGTATTAACTTTTGTCCTCTTAAATTATTGGGCCACAAAACTTGATGAACAAACAAGAATTTAATATAAATAACATAGAGAGAAGATATCCAAAATCAATCATTCATGATGTCTTGATAGACTTATTCTCATGTCTTTTCATAAATTATATGCACAGTGCATTACATGGCAGATTTTTAAGAAATCGCCAATTCTTGACCATTGCCAATATTTTACCCTTCAACCCCCCCCCCCCCCCAAATTTTAGCCCCACCAATTTAAGGACATATTTAAGTGCTTGGAGTCACTAAAGAACTTTGGTTTGAACCAATGTACTGAAGGAATGTACATTTTATAAGGAGAAGGCATCACACAGCAACAACTTTCTTGAGCTCAGACCTTGCTGAATGCATTTGTGAAAAATTTCAAAACTTTGTACGGGTCAGGATTTATGAACTTGAATGTTCATAATCTTTTGCACTTGACATGATAATTGTGAGAGACTGGGGGCCTCTACTGTGTTGGTCATGTATCCCATACGAGTTTTGTAACAGTGACATAATAAATACCATTCATCAAACAGAAAATGTGTGTAAGATAAGGGTGTAACGATATACCGTGGATGTTATATTGTAATAATTCCATCTCAGTATGGTTCACTTTACCATACCATATGGCAATTTCCCCAATGCGTTTTCAAGGGGAGTAAATCTGCCCAACAATAATGGCAGAGGTTGCCTCCAGCATATTATGTTAATCAAAATCATCATTTTTGTAAAGAAGCATTTTGGGTTCAAGGTAAAAGAAACAAGAGGGCCAAGATGGCCCTATATCGCTCACATGACAATCACTGTTCACTCATTAAAACATTGTTTTGAACCAGTGACCTGGTTTTTGACCCCAGATGATCTATGTTAGAACTTGTCCTACATATAAATAAGACAAACATTCTGACAAAATTGGGTGAAGATCCTATCAAAACCATGAAAACTACAGCATAGACAAGGTTTTCCTAAGATTTGACCTCGTGACCTAGTTTTTGACCCCATGTTTGAATTTGTCTTGCATATCATTAAGACAAACATTCTGACTAGGTTTGGTGAAGATACGATCAAAATTTGACATCTACAGTGTTAATATGGTTTTCCTAAGATTTGACCTTGTGACCTGGTTTTTGACCCTAGGTGACTTATATTTGAACTTGTTCTTGATATCATTAAGACAAACCATCTGACAAGGTTTGGCCAAGATCCAATTAAAACCATGACATATAGAGCTTTTGCAAGATTTTTACCTAAGATTTGACCTGGTGACCCAGTTTTTGACCCCGGCTGACCCATGTTCAACCTTGACCTACATATCCTTGAGGCAAACATTCTGACAAGGTTTGGTGAAGATCCAATTAAAACTGTGACATCTACAGTTTTAACAAAGTTTTCCTAAGATTTGACCTGGTGACCTAGTTATTGACCCCAGATGACCCATATTTATACTTGACCGTTATATCATTAAAACAAACGATTTGACAAAGTTTGGTGAACATCCAATAATAACTGTGAAATCTACAGTGTTAACATGGTTTTTCATAAGATTTGACCTAGCGACCTAGTTTTTGACCCAAGATGACCCATGTTCAAACTCGTTCAAGATATTATGAAGACAAACATTCTGACAAGGTTTCATGATCATCCAATCAAAACAGTGACTTCTAGACTGTTCACAAGGTTTTCCAGCAATTTGCCCTAGTGACCTAGTTTTACTACAGAAATGACCCATTATCAACCTTGACCTATATATTATTAAAATAAACATTCTGACAAAGTATCATGAAGATCCAGTCAAAACAGTGATTTCTAAAGTGTTCACAAAGTTTTCCCTTATTTAGCCCTGGTGACCTAGTTTTTTACCCAAAATGGCCCAATATCGAACTCGTCCGAGATTTTGTTAATATTAACATTCTGACCCAGTTTTGCTAAAATTGAGCTAAAAATATGGCCCCTAGTGTGGTCACAACATAAAGTTTGACGACGCACGACGCACACCGCACGACGCCGGATGGAGAGTGATCCTAATAGCTCACTTTGTCACTTTGTGACTTTGTGACATGTGAGCTAAAAAAAGTGGACAACACAACCAATATGGCAACTCACATGAAACGACATCATCCTGGCCAATTTTTTATTTATCTGACTATATTAGCTTTTTTCTAAGTTTAAATAAGTTTCATTGGCGCAAAAACGAAGTCGGTGACAATATATGTTTTTATTTTTTTAAGTTTTTCAAATTGTCAAAAGAATCCTTTCTGCATTTTTAAAAAAATCATAGTGCCTTTTTTTCACTACTAACGCGACTGAGAGAAAAATGTCTAATTCATTTTGCATTGTAAATTACCACCCCTGAGTTTGGTCAGCACCTTTTGAGATTTAATGATGGCAAAATGTTACATTATTATCTTTTTCGGATTTGTAAATGATTCAGCATTACGGTTATGTAAATTGCATGACTTAATATACAAAATAATTGGAGCAACACAGGAAATAATGTGAAAATCAACTTAAAACATATCGCTCTGCTAGGTGGAGCTTTTTTGAATGGTTTCTATGGAAATATTATTTGACTATATCATTTCTGCATTAGCCAATACTTGAAAAGATATTCATGCAAAATTTCTTTATCATGCGTTGACTTCTAAAAAAATGACCATTTTTTGAGAGGAAGCCCATGACCCACCTTAAGTAACCTTATAAGCAACCTGAATCTGCGTGAGAGTCGAAATGCTGCAGGTGCGCATATTTGTTGACTTAATGATTTTTCAAGACAAACAATATAAATTTGGGGGGGGGGGGGGGTAGACCTAAAATAAATTAAAATAAGCGAGTTCTGAGTTATATAAGACATATGTGACAGTATATGTATGCACAGGAAGCAAATATATTCATTTGTCAATAAAAGACGGCATGGCAAAAAGTACTACAGTATATATCACATCTGTAATTACATAGTACATGTACATTAAACTAGTATAATTTACAGTAATGGACAATACAACAAAAAAATATGTTAACAGTAACTGAACCAACAACAATCAAGACAATTAAAGCTGGTTTGAATAGATCACAATAAGTGCTGGTGGTCATTGAATGGAAAATTGAATTGTCTCCCTTTAATCAGCAAAATTGTTTTATACACAAATGCATATCTAAGCTCTGGAACAAAGCAAGCAATTATACTGGAAAAAGGTATTGAAAACATACATTCATGCAGAAATTAGAATAACAAGCAGGTTAAATATACAAAAGGTTTGGAACATATATTCACATTGTTGAAGTTATATAAAAATAAATGAAGAGTTTTCCAAACAAGACGCTGCAAAGAGATGGACACACAGATGGACGAGCATCCTCAAAATATCATACAGTTCTTAGAGCATAATTAAGGAAATCATACCTTCCAAAGGCCAATGTGCCAGTCAGGTGCAAACTTTATACAGCAAGCTTCCATAATATTCAAGTAATTGCTACAATCCAGACCATTCATCACCAGCTCCACATGCCATAACTAAAATATAGTACATACTTATTGTATAATACTGGAAATCTGAGCAATAAAAATCATATATAAAGTCACCAGTGATTAAAGTCACTACATTTCTTAAAATTGGTATCATTTTCAAAGTACAAAAGACCTTGTAAAATTGTGATATTAAAATTGTTCTTGAAATGATACAGAAAGGACCCATATATCTGATATAATTTGGCCATTCCTTCCTTGAGAAATAACTTACAGAGAACAATATTAAGTATTTTGTACAGAGGACAAAATACGATGTACTGTTTACATTTAACATTGCCAAGTTTTTCCAAAAAAATTGTGAATGATCGGATATGCGCACATACCAGTGACGTCACACGGGTTGAAAATTAACTTCCATACATTTACCTTAATTGTTATGTGAAAATTTATGGCAGTTCACTCCACAAACTTTTATGCGGATGGACCGACCGACCAACCAACCGACCGACAGAGTGACTCCAATATACCCCTTCTCAAACTTCGTTTGCAGAAGCATAGATACATAATAAACCTGGTGATATCCGAAATTGATTTTCAGTCAGGATTTAATTAATTTATTTCAAAGTGTGCTTGAAATATTCTTGTATCACATGCATATTTCATTTCATGATTTCCCCATATGCAATCCCACTCTAGGTTTTACCCTAAGCAACCCATGTACCAACTTTCATAGAAATCCATCATCCCTAACTGAAGTTATCATCTGGAAACCACTTAGGACAGACAGACGGACGAACAGACTGACACTATTGTCCCCTCCAGTACTGCAGGGGACTAATAACAAAGTATACATGTAAGTTTGCAAAGACCCAATCACTGATATTCTTATTCTGTCCAGATTAGTTGTTCATATGAAGTTTCACACTGGACTCACCAAAATTGAACCTAAAAAGGTCATGCAGCATGGAAGTTACACTGTTCACCTCCTTTCCATAACTGGAGTATGCCTGATCCAACTAGTAGAGAACCTGCAGTGACAAAACATTCTTTTTTAAATAAATTTAGAAATCACACTTTATTCAATGAAATTTAAATAGCAGAGCAAATTGCAAATAACATGAAAATTAGTTTGGTAATATAGGGAAAGCCTTCTAGATAATGAAGTGTTTTAATAAAACTGACCATGTTGCAAAACTTTATTAAAATATGTAAACATTTAGGTCCAATTAATCATAAACAAGAATCTAAGTTCAATACACGCACATGCCCTGGTGGCATATCCTTACTGAAGAAAAGTCCATAAGGATAACTCTAAAAGGTCCAAAATAGGTCACGGTCAAAGTGAAGTTGGTTGATATAGGTGGATTGAGAATAGTCATAGGCAACAATTGTATAAGTATTCAAGTGTTCTGGTAAGCAGAGTTGGTGCTGACATGGTAAAACTACTCAACCTTATATGGACAGGACTGAGTGAATATGTGCCTCCCACATCATACGCAAGTAATTCATACACATTATGAAACAAGAGGGCCATAATGGCCCTATATCGCTCACCAGAAAAAAGATCTCTAGAGAAGAACATTTTTATTTTTTTCCTTATAAATATATAAATCAAGTCACACCAGGGTAGGCCATTCTTGACCCCATGGCCATCATTTGTTTAAAATTGGCAGAGGTCCACAAGACAAATTATGCTACATCTAAAAATCTAAGCTCTAGGCATTGTAGTTTCTAACAAGACAATTTTTTTTAGTTATCCTATATAAGCCCATGTAAAAATCAAGTTAATCCTGGGGCGGAGCCTTTTTTACCATGGACCACAACTTGAACAAAAGGCAATGTAGTTCCTGACAAGAACACTTTTTTAATTTTTCTATATAATTTATAAGCTTACATAAATCATGTGATCCTCCCCAGGGCAGGGCCAATTTTTACCCGGGCCATAATTTAAATAAACTTGACAGAGGTCCACTAGACAATACTATCCGGTACTTACCAAAATATTTTAGCACTATATCTAAGGCCTTGTGGTTTCAGACGAGAAGATTTTATGAATTTTCCTATATATGAGGGATGATCCAGAAATTCATACACTGGGGCTTTAATTTTGTTCATTCTTAGGATTTTGGAAAAATAAATGAATAGGTTAATCTTTACTTTATTTGCTCCAGAAAAATGAAAACTTTATGTAAAAATTAAAACTTATAAAATAACAGGCAAAATATGAAGGGCATCTCCAATGACCCGGGGGCCACCATGACATTGCATAATGCCAAGACTGAAAACTGAAATATCCACTATCTGTTTTTTTTCCAAACAGTATCTATTAATTTTGTCCATGTGTAATTTTCATGCCTGATTACCCATTTGTTGTATGCATTTTTTTCCATAGTCCTGTAGGAGGTTCAAGATCAGCAGCAGAAAGTTTCTCTCACTGTTACTCTACAATGAGTATTAATGTGCAACTTCACATTCTCAACCATACCAGATCTGCCACTTGCTGGTCGACCACAGCAATCATTGTCCTCGATTGGAATTTGTCGCTGAACCACCAATGCCATTTGGATACAAGTTCTCTGCTAAATTTTCAACCAGTTTCTGTCAGAATGTTACGTGTCTATGTTGTTTTATTTCCCAGGCTTAAATTAAAATCAAGTTTGTTTGCCCTTTACCGACCGACCCGAAAAAATCACGCCGACTCGAAAGATTTTATTGCAAAATCTGGAAGAACATTATTTTTATACTTGGGAAAATATACATGTACTCAGTGCTTTCGATAAACAGTTAAAGTAGGTATCATTTGAAGTAATGAAGGAAAACAATAATGTGTGTTAAGGCACTGTGTACATGTTTATGGTTGATTAAAGCACACAATAAATAGTTTATGGTAGCAGAATACATAAAATGAATATAGAATGCTTCTACATGTAGATAGAAGTGTAATTTCATGCTAGGTAAAGGTCAAATTCAGAAATAAAATAAAATAATTTCCCTACCTACCGACCCTCTTCGAAAATTCAGGGTCGGTAAAGAGCAAACAAACATATTTTTAATTTAGGTCCCAGCAGCTCACAAAACTTTATTACGGCAGGCACTCCAGGTTTTTGGACGTCATCATGTCCAATACATGCATGATGTTACAGTTCTAATGCTGTTTCTCAGGTTCAGTTAAAGATGCAAACAAGTTGTTTACACAATATGATGTCATTACAACATTTTCACTTCATGCAATTTGGTGTACATTTTTTTAAGTAATTATATGAAGAAATTTTGTTTTTATTAGTAACATTTGTTGTTTATTATCACCAAAATTTGACGCCCCCACCTTCTGAGTCATTGGTATCTATGGTGATGTATTACAGGGGGTATAACAAATATGTCACATATTTTTGTATAAATATGTTGTACACTATTTGAAGTTACTTATATAAGAACATCATTGACCTACACTGAAAACTTAACTTTTTAGAGACAATGTGTATGAATTTCTGGATTGATCCTTGCAGGCCTATAAAAAATAGAGAAAACCCGGGGTGGGGCCAATATTGACCCTATGCAAACCTATTAGAAGTCCACTAGATTATGCTACACACCAAATATCTAAGTTTTATGCATTGAAGTTTCTGATAAGAAGTTTTTTTAAATTTTCCTATATAAGTCTATGCAAAATCTAGTTGTCCCTTGTGCGGAGCCAATTTAAAACCAACTTGGTGGTCATCCACTAGACAATGCTACACACCAAGCTCTAGCCCTGTGGTCTTGGAAAAGAAGATTTTTAAAGTTTTTTCTCATGGTTGCCATGGCAACCATAGTTTTAAATGAAATATAATTTTTTGCAGTGCTCTAGATCATTTTTGTATGCAATGCGTATGTAATCTAAAAGTTTAACTTTTCAATGCGTAAAGTCAGTTGTCAATGCTGAAAAATTTAATGGCGACTAAATGCTGTTTTTCACACCAACTAATCAAAAAAAAAAATTTATTGTACTAACCTGTATTTTAACACGATCATGTCATTGTAAACAAGAAAATCATTAGTCCATAAAACACATATATAAGAGTGACAAAAACAAGAACTGATCAGTAATTTGCAATTTCAATACATTTAAAAAATATTGAAACATATCTTTAGTAACTTGCCATTAGAACAAGGTGGCTCAATGACGTTATTATTTTTTATGTCATGGTTGTGTTAGATTGATTTACACATGAATTTCAACACCGTGGACCAATCGGTCCATAAATGTTCAATTTAATTTCAAAATTGCTACATACATGCAAAATGTCACTCTGTTTGAACCATTTTCAATACGTCCAAAAATACACCAAGATAACCATTAAGGACATCAAACATTGTTCTGCAGATTACATACTGCCGTTTTTTCTTCATTTGATCATTTCAGTTTAATTAAAGATGGTGAATTGTTTTAGAAGTTGGTATCAAAGAAAAATTGTCTACAGCAAAAGGACGCCGACATTCTATGGTCCCACTTTTTTGAGACAAATT
Source organism: Lutraria lutraria (assembly GCA_964023205.1). Lineage (NCBI taxonomy): Eukaryota > Metazoa > Mollusca > Bivalvia > Venerida > Mactridae > Lutraria > Lutraria lutraria. The sequence continues at coordinate 10,620,113 of OZ026837.1, read as the reverse complement.
TAGTTTTCATTCTTCACCTTTTCGATTTGGTAAATTACCCGATCGTGTAGCACAGTGATCAACTTGGGGGAAGATTGTTTGTATGTTATACACATATGTATTTATAAGAAATGTATATTTATTTTCTCGCGTATTTAGCGTTGTAAACAAAATGTGCGTAACTTTAAATTCAATACAATGATATATTGACCGCGTAACCATTATTTGTGCAAAAGATTTGTGGCGAAATTAAGGTTAGACTGGCTCTATGTAAAATATGCATTTTTCAGCTCCGAAAATCATGGTATGAAGATTAATCTACACTATTTATAGAATCAGTCACTGACTGGACTTACTACAACAGATTACTTTTACTCTATTCATAATCCCAACAACTGGGAAAACCGCAGCGTTTATAGAGCGATACACATAAGCAAATGGTTTAATGCGTACTTGTACGTCTGAGACTTTTTAGAAATACGTTTTCTGATAAAAAATATGCATGATTACACAAGTACTCGTCTTATCTGAGTACTGCTTTTGAACAACTTTGGAAGAGCTTCATGCGAGGAACATCCCTATAAATTGTTGATGCACTGATGGGTGGATGGACGCATGGAAGACAGACAACACGCAATCATAATGGCTCACCTTGAGCACTTTGTGCTCTGCAGAGCTAAAAAAGTAATCGTATTACCTGAAGCCTCACATGTAACAGGCAACTCCAATACACTGGCACTTCCCTTGGGTTTTCAAAATGAGTCAACCTTCCAGAAAAATTGCAATTGCTGAACAAATGTAAACAAAACGTACCTACATGCACATGTTAAATGAAGTCCTAAGATTTGACCTGGTGACCTAGTTATTGACCCCAGATGACCCATATTTATACTTGACCGTTATATCATTAAAACAAACGATTTGACAAAGTTTGGTGAACATCCAATAATAACTGAAATCTACAGTGTTAACATGGTTTTTCATAAGATTTGACCTAGCAAGCTAGTGTTTGACCCAAGATGACACATGTTCGAACTCATCCAAGATATTATGAAGACAAACATTCTGACAAGGTTTCATGATCATCCAATCAAAACAGTGACTTCTAGAGTGTTCACAAGGTTTTCCAGCAATTTGCCCTAGTGACCTAGTTTTTCACCAGAAATGACCCATTATCAAACTTGACCTACATATTATTAAAATAAACATTCTGACAAAGTTTCATGAAGATCCAGTCAAAACAGTGATTTCTAAAGTGTTCACAAGGTTTTCCCTTATTTGGCCCTGGTGACCTAGTTTTTTACCCAAAATGGCCCAATATTGAACTCGTCCGAGATTTTGTTGATATTAACGTTCTGACCCAGTTTTGCTAAATTTGAGCAAAAAATGTGGCCCCTAGTGTGGTCACAACAAAAAGTTTGATGGCGCACACCGCACGACGCCGGACGGAGAGTGATCCTAATAGCTCACTTTGTGACATGTGAGCTAATAAAAGGCAGCCTGCCTTTTATTGACAACAACATTTCCAATTCCTCTGAGAATTTAACTGAGCATGCTCGCAGCCTTTCAAAGCATCAAAACATTGATATTTACCTGTAATTGATCGATAGGATGAATTTCTTATCCATTATTTTGAAATTCAAGGCATTTTCAAGGCCAAAAATCCTATTTTCAAGGCATATTTTTAGACATTCTAGGCTTATGTGGATAGAACTGTAGTGAACTGAAAATTAATCAAAATTAATAGGAATAACATTTTAATGATTCAAATCACAAAAAAAAATCTAAAGGCTGTCCTGAAAGGTAGGATACATATTAAGTAAATGTACACGTAAATGACTGTCTAAATTTTAAATGAAGGCTTTGCTAATATATACTGATTTTTTATATTTGTTACTTTGAGTTTCTCAAAAAAACATATTGCACAAAGCAGTACAATGTTAAATACCAGCAGCATTGAGAACAACATAGTATGGAATTCCATAAATGACAGCATACTGCCTACTGCTTACTGTGTGCTGCCTAATGCCTACTGCGCATTAAAAACCGATAACGCCCAAAAGATCCCGAATATTATCTTGACGTCACAACAACAACATAGATTTAGTGGGAATTCATGCGAACAGACAACATTTTCTAGAATGGTGCGGTGCTCTAATTCTAGCTGTGGTTAGCAGTTAATAGTAGACAACACGCAGTAAACAGTAAGCAGTAGACAGCAAGCAGTAAACAGTAGGCAGTAGACAGTGGATATATCAAAAGATTGGTCGTGGGATACCCACATAATAGGTCAACAAAAAAGGCAAATCAAACCCTAGGTTTTCTTCAGAGAAATGTCCAGGTTAAATCTCAGTCCCTTAAGGCCATGAGGCCTGGTCACCCCATACCCAATCTCTAATCGACCAGCTTGAATCTGTACAGAGAAGAGCTGCTCGATGGATAAAGTCTGACTATAAACAAATGTCTAGCGTAACAGATATGCTGAAGTCCCTTAATCTCCACCGTCTTGATCTTAGATGCATTGACAATAGGTTATGTATAAGATCACTCATCAGTTGGTTGCAATCCCCACTGAATATTTCCTCACGCCCCTTTTATGCCATTACCACCCCTGGTTCTACAGGTTAATATAATAGCAACCACTGACTACAATAAGTATTTTTCCCAAAAGCCATCTTTGGCTGGAATGCCCTACCCCCAGGTGTCCCCCCCCCTCCCCGGACCCTTGAGCAATTCAATGCAGCAGTACGCTGTATTGAACATGTCTCACCCTAGCTCTGCATTTCTCTATTTTAAACTTTTAACATTATCAAATATATTGCTGTACAGTGTTATGCTTTTACTCTTATTTCTCTTAAAATTCTTTGGTTTGATGCGCAAATGTCTACGTCCCGGCAAGGGGTTTGACATTATTGTAAGATACATCATGTAGTAAACAGCAAACAGTAAACAGTAAGCAGGACGCTGCCGTTTATGGAATTCCAAAGCATAGCCAATTTGTTAAAAACTCCAGAAGCATCCTTTACAATTAAACTAATGAATGCTGATGTACAACCAAATACAAATGACTGTGGTGCGTATGCAGTAGCATTTGCTAAATCGTTAGCATAAATGATTTGCTTCGTTATAATATGACATCGTCTGCATACTTAGGAATGTCATATGAATAGAATTTGATTTTAATTGTAAATATAATTATATCCTTCTTAACATAAATGCACCGAAATCACGAGCAATGCATGATTTGAAAAAAATAGTGGCACGATTAAGGATACGAACCAATACAGTTCAGTTAAATAATGTGCCTAGTGCGGTGCACTGATTTCAGAACTAAGAATGCCTCTTAGAACAGTGGCCTACAAAATTTTAATGTAAGGTCTTGTTTAGTAATGTACTTGGTCATTGTATTACTTATCCCTATTTTAAATAATGGAATAATCCTCGACCTCACTGCTGGATTTCTTATAATCTATAACAGTAAATAATTTGATTTAATGGTTACTTCATCAGAATCTGTTTTGATTGTTTACAATGGGTGACAAATGTTAAGCAGATAACCATGCTGTTGAAATATACAGCTTGCCATGTATATTAAATTCTTGCTTTGTATGAAATTCACACTTATGTTTGATTATAACAGTAAATGCTGTTGTGTCTTGAAGGTATTTGTGTTTTGTATTGAGACATGATTTACATTTACAAAATAGAATATCATTGGCTATACTTTACACACTGTCATCCATAATGTTGTAACCATGCCATTCATTGGCAGACACAAAGGGAAATGTCCAATCAGATTCAATTATGTATAGGAGGTAAACACGATTAGGTTATTGGCTGTGTAAAGAAATATTGCACTGTGAAACATTTAAAATAATTTTGAGATTTAGCTGTTTTATAAATGTTTAAAAAGTGAATTTATTGGACTATGGATTTGTTGTAAGTAGTTTCTTTATGCACATGAGTTCTTGTTGGCTGTTATGATATATCCTGGAGTGACCATGCTTCGACCCTCTAAGCCTTCAATACGAACAAAAAATGGTACAGAATGTAATAAACATTAAAATATGACGCTTACTTGTTCATTTATCCATTTTTCCTTACAAATGTCCATTTTTTTAATTCAAATGATAATCCTAAGTACTTTAAATAGTATTGAACAAAGGTCAAGGTAATATTTGTCCGCCATTTTGAAATAGTCCATGCTTCGTCTCTGCGCGCGTGCAACAAATTAGGCCGATGCTAATCAATTTCGATAATCGTCTTTTCGATAAAATTATTCAAAAATGTTAAGGTAGTAACAATTTAAAAGAAATGAACAGTAAAATGGTATTTTTAACCCTTTTATCATGAATCACTCCTCTGCTCACGATGGTGACAGAAAAAATCGTCAATTTTTACATAAACCTCATAGGAGTGCAGTACGTAATTAATACCCGATGTTTGACAGGAATAATGTCTTCGCATACACTGCTGATATGCAGTTGTCAAATTATTTGCAGAAATATGCCAGTATTTAGGCATATAATACTGATAATTTTACCGTTAAACGGTAATTTCTAGAACAGAAACTTAAATTTAGCGCTAAGGAATAACGGGACTAAAACACACTGTAAAATTAATTTGGCCTATATTTTTTCAACATTCATCATGTGACTTACATCATTTGCATGTACACAATGCAGACGAAGGCATAGAATTTACAAATATCGTGTAAGTTGATATAAAAACACATTTTATTAAAGGCCGTTATTGGGATTAGTAAAAAATGGATTTTTTTCCAGATCGTAAGTATTTTACAGTTTATTTATCTATGTATAACCCATTTTTGACGAAAATCTATGCTTCGTGTAAATAAATGTGTAGTAAACAAAAAGTTCACGATTTTCGCGCGCAACGGTTGTCTCGCGAGATTCTGTGACGTAAACAAAATTGGGGTCGAATGAAGGACAGGGTCGAATATATTTTGCTGTATATTCTTGCATTTGTGTTTTTCCAATGGAGGGCTATGCACAGTATATACTTGCCTTAAGCTAGGTTGTGTGGTGTTAGTAGATTGATTGGTGAAATCAAAATTTGACTTTAAATCTTTTTATGTTCCAATTTTGTGTTTTAAACCTTTCAATTTATTGTGTTATCATATCAGACTACGGATTATGCTGATTTGGTTTGTCCCAAAAACTTATTGCCAAAATGTGAGTGTAAGTCACATGATTACATTTGTGTCATTGAATCTGATTAAATTCTATGATAATAATATCATGCTAACATATCTATTTTATTAATTTTTATATGACCGTTTGAAAAACGGGTCATATTATGGGAATACCCGTGGCAGCAGGCGAGTTTATTGTCCACAATGTTGTCCGCTCTCTAATTCAAACAGTTCTATTCGGATCCTCACCAAACTTCTTGAATGTTATGGCCATGAGATCCCGGCCAAGATTGTGGGCAATAGATGAAATAGCAAAATCATGAACAGATTGCTTGTATGTCTCATAAATGTAAACTAGGTCGATAACCAACCCAATGAGTTATTCACTTTTGAGTTATGCCCCTTGATACATTGAAAATTGACTAAAAATTCAATGCCCGCTCTCTAAGTTGACCAATTATCAACCGATCTTCACTAAACTTGGTGAAAATGTTTATCCTCCTAAGAGCTCGGTCCGAGTTACGCCCCTTGATACATTGAAATTTACTGATAATGCAGTGTCTGAGAGCCCTCTAAGTCGACCGATTATCAACCGATCTTCATCAAACTTGATAAATATTTATGGGCATGACATCTCAGTCAAGTTTGATAATCAGCGCAATCATCCCTGGCATGTCTGAGTTATGCCCCTTGATACATTGAAAATTGACTAAAAATGCAGTGTTTGCCCTTTAAATCGACCAATGTCGAAATGTTTTATGGGCATGAGATCCATATTGCACCAGGTACATGTACTAGTTTGCTACTCATAGTATCCCAAACCTTTTGATGGTCGTATATTGTGACCTGGCACTCTTGTTATTCCATATCAAACATTTCGGCTGTATTAGCCTTCATCAGTGATAATAAAATTTATTATTTATTACACAACAACAAAAAAAAAATAGAAATATTAAAAGTGACAGTTTTAGTTAAATATAATATGCGTCAGATAGTAAGATTATATCATGAGATATGCACAGGTATTAACTGTAACATAAATAGATTATACATAAATGAATAATAAATAAATACTGATTAAAAAACAACTGTTTATTAATATGTTAAAAAGGTATATTTCAAAGAAAATCCCAAGATTTTTAACGCATCAGAATTTTTTTTTGGCAGAATATGTTTTCATTGATTGATTATATTCATATAACATATTGTTGAAACAATATTCATACAAAATCTCAGAGAAATCTCATTTAGTTCATGAGTTATGCCACAAAATGTAAATTGTTGCTTAGGGACGATCACTGAGTTAAATTTGACATCTAACAAGCTTCCGTGGATTTCATAAATTATACTATGATATAGTCTACCATAAAAATTATGTTCTATCCACAAAATACTACCAAACCTCACCACATATTTCGGAGGGGGGGGGGGCAGGGATGTATAATGCCTTCAGTCAAATTTGTCTCGGAGTGTGAGCCTAGGGTTTGAACTCACAACCGCTTGATCAGTAGACCAATGCTCTAACCACTGACCTATCCGGGCGGGCTACGGTATATGCATTTCATACATGGATCTAATGTTCATATCTTTATTGTTCCAATGTTTTTCATATGATAACAGTCAAACCTGTGTTAGTGGTCACCTTTGAATACAGGCCACCCTGTGAGTAATGACCAGTCTTTTAAAAACTGTCATTGATATTTAGAAAAAAATTGACTTCTGAAAAAAGACCACCTGATGTTATTCGCATGGCTGGCCGTTGTTCACAGGTTTGACTTTGTGTGTTTGTTGAGATATTTATTTGATTTGTCTGCTCACAAATGTTCCAGCTTATGGATATTTGTGTGAAAAATGTATTAAGTACACCACTTGACTGTGAAAATTTTATTCTGAACTCTCATAGACTACAATAATTATATATTCAAACCTGTAAACTTGGTCACCACAGTCTTCCATTCATCAGAGGTTTCCCTAGCATGCTATATTAATAAATGTGAACTCTTCAGTGGATGTGAATTTTATTCCAAGAGAGCAATTAATTAACTTAGGTTTAACTTTACACCTTAATAATTTATTATATATGAAAAAATGATAAATCAGGTACATGTTGCAAGAGTGGTTGTTATCTTAGGTATGACTCGATTTTAAGTTGGCTGCTTCATTTTTAGCTCACCAGAGCACAATAAAGTGCTCATGGTGAGCTATTGTGATCATGTGTTGTCCGTCGTCTGTGCGTCCGTTACAGTCCACTACTTTCGGTTAAGTGCCAGAAGCCAATTTAGGTCCATAATAAAGGGCCTTTTGTAATTCTCCTGATTTGATTTGAGCTTAAAATGTTAACATTATAATTACTTTGTGTGTTCTTGTGCAATATGTGTATGTTTGTTGTTATTGCATTTTAACTTTACCTTGAGTTTAATGTAGAATACCTTAATATTTATTTTTGTATGTCTGAAGGGTCTGAAGGGACATATTATGTTAAGGCATGGCGTCCGTCTGTCTGTTTATCTGTCCTTCGCGCAGAGCACATATTTCAGAAGGCTAGCTTTATGGTCAAGGTCACACTTAGGGATCGAAGGTCATATGACTTATTTTCTTTCAGCTCTGTAACTCTTAAAGCCTGCAAAGGATTTTGAAGTAACTTTACTCAAATGTTCACCACAATGAGATGAAGAGCAGCCTCCATGTTTTGGAAGGCTTACTTCAAGGTCAAGGTTACACTTAGGGGTCAAAGGTCATAATTATGCACGAAAAGTACCCCAAAAATAATGTTTTTACAGTATCAATTATACATTTGGGCGTATATTGCTCTGCCTTACAGTGCTTCTGTCTAGTTTATTTTTATTATACCAAAAAACATGTACAGTATACAAATATTTATGTTAGCAATTCATATTTTTCAGTAAACAAAGATGAAGACTAAGTATCCTGTGGCAGCCACTGGACAAGAGGTAAGTGCTCAAGTTCTAAATCAGCCCTATAGCATTACCAATTTCAGATGACAAAATTCCATCCAAATCTGTTGTGTCAAGTGTGCCACCGGGGGTATATGTGTTTATTGAATGCAGGGTCTTGTTTACTCTATCTGATCATCTCGGCCGTCCCATTGGATGCTGACATTAACAACAAACTTCACTTCATCAACCGACCCTCTGTGAATGCACCATGTTTAATTACTGGTTTGTTCATTTAGAAGAGGTAGTATCATGTAGATACGGTATTGGTCATTCACTCTTAGCCCATTCTTGGCTTTTCACCAGTGATGGTACACCAGAATGTGTTCTGTGTAAAGCACCACATTCTATCAAACATTTTCTTATTGACTGGATTGATGTTTAGACAGTACCTATTAGACACTAAGATGTTGAAAACAATACCACAGTTTTTGAAACCGTCAGGCTTGAAATACTTATTAATAACACAAAGGAAAATTGAACTAGTACTATACAATACACTTTTTGTACACTTCCTTCTACAGTTGATTCTCATTATGACAACTTCACTTATAGTAAAAAAAATGTTTATGACAAACTGTTCCTTGCGTTGGTGACCTTTTTGTTTTAATTTCTATATGCATACTTTCAATTTTGTTTGTGTCGCACTTTAATGTTAATTTTGTCCACATGAATCTAATAAGCATATTAAGTTTAAGATATTTATCTCAAATATAGAGCTGATCAATTTCACACTTATTTTAACATTTCGCTAATTAAACTGAAGGCTCAATGAGATAGACAATCATGTGAATATTCAAAGCGCTGAAAGCACTGAGGTATTCACTACTGATTGAAATATTTATGTGCTTGTGATTTTAAGAAATTATGCAGAATAAAGCCAGTGAGGCCAGTAGTTTGTAGGATTATCAATACTACAAATATTTTACATATAAACAAGTTTTGCTATGGAGGATTCTATTTCTATTAATTAGGCCTGTGCCATTGTATTATTATGTGAGCGCCAGCCATTACAGAAGTGAAAGTTCCAATTAACGATAATCAGTATTTGCTAATGGAGTAGTGTTTATGTGTAAATTTCATGGTTTGATTTTCGTGGAGCATAGAGTTTAAACTGGCCTGTAGACTTGCGTGAATTATCGGATGAGATCGACACTCCTACATGTAGAAGACAATTTTTTTTGTAGTGGTTGAACAGAAAATGGAAGTTCTCATGTGAACTGTTTCTGAAATATGGTAACACTGCATTTGTCTGCTACGCAGCAGCGACTACAAAAACATAAACTTAAGACTATCATGAAAATCATAATAGATATCTGTCAGTTAAAGTAATGGTTGGTAGGACAAACAAATATGCATCACATATCACTTTGGTTGCAGTGAGTATGGGAATATTAGGATACTTGAGAGTTTAACTTAAAAAACAAGTATGTTTACAAGCCACCACTTATATTGTTGATTTGTAATCTTGATATAAATGACGTTTCAATGCCCTCAAAATAAAACTGTTGATGAAATAAGAAACACCAAACTAAATCACAATAATATATTAGCACAAAAATTCCTTTCCTCTCCATGTCATCAAAATTATGGTGGCCTTGTCTCAAATCTTCCATCTCCTCCAACTCAAGTTCATCCTTGCTTCACTGCAAGATTGTGATAACACTGTGGGAGATGAAATCACCAAACCAAAGCTTCTGAGTAACATTTGTCGGAATCAAACCCTTCTTGATTAATGAGATGCTCAAACTCAAAATGATGTGAATGACATCAGTCCTGTCTTGGACCATATTGCAATTACAACCGCTGTAGAGGATATTTTAAAATCTGAACTATCCACACCTCTGTGTGACTTTTTTAGCCATTCATTATCCTCTTCTGTTTTTCTTAGCTCATGAATGACACTTTTGTCACACCTGAAAGCCATTCTCATTTTAGCAATTAATAACTTATATCTCCACTCAACTCTATACCATAGGGAAAGTCCTTGAAAGGGTATTCCACAAGCAAACGTTAAACCACAACAGTGACAATGACCTTCTCACCCAGCTTCAAATCAGGCTTTGTACCTTTACCACCTGGCTTATCTATACAACTTCTTCACTAAGGCTGTCGATTCCAGAGCTGTATTCTGGGACATAAGCAAGGGTTTTTGACTGTGTCTTGCATCATGGTCTCCTCTTCAGACTCAAACATTTTGGGATTTCTTGTAGTTTTTCTAATTGGCTTTCACCCTATTATCTAAGTGGCAGACAGGAGTCAATTTAAGGCCCCCTCTTTTTCTTGATATTTATCAATGACATTGTTTCTGACATCAGGGCAAATGTCTGTCTATTTGCAGATGACACAAGCCTTTGCATAGTTGTTGGGGCTCCATTAACTGCTTCATAAACACTGAATTCTGACCAACAATTAATATCTCTTGAATAAGATCTGTTCTATTTTAATAGCTTCATTTTTTATGAGATGAATTTGGATTTTTTATTTTTTTGTTTCTTAATTACAAACACCTCATTAAGATAGTGTTTTAGTATCCTTGTTTTCACTTAAATTGTAGATTTTATAAATCTGAGGAAAAATCAACTGCCTAAATATTTCTACAAAACTGTATTCTTATTTCAGTAGTTATTTTTATTTGGTAAAATGTCTTGCATTGAAATGATTTGCATTTATATTTTTGTCATATTTTTGTAATTGTAGGGTTCTTTTTTAAACTTCTAGTTATGCCCCCATTTCAAAGAAATATGGGTATATATTGCTGGATTGCTCATGTCTGTCTTTTTTGCTCGTTGGTAATCAAACCTTGCCTGGCTAATTCGACTGTTTTGGCCTCTTAGGTCTTCACTTGGTTTGAAGGTTGGTCAAATACAGATAGATGACCCCTATTGATAAGGTCTATCAATAGGTCAAAGGTCAACTATCCATTTGCTCTTTAGGGGGCATTGGTGTTTCACAAACACCTCATTAAGTGAGCGTTTTAGTATCATTATTAAAACTTAAGATATAACAAATAATTTAAAAAACATAGGTAGTTGATTTTTCTGAGCTTTATTCTCTAGTAGTATTTTTACAAAACTGTATTCTTATCCTAGCAGTTATATCTATTAGGTAAAATGTCTTGACATTGAAATGATTTGCATTTATATTTTTGTCATATTTTTGTAATTGTAGGGTTCTTTTTTAAACTTCTAGTTATGCCCCAATTTCAAAGAAATGTGGGTATATATTGCTGGATTGCTCATGTCTGTCTTTTTTGCTCGTTGGTAATCAAACCATGTCTGGCCAATTCGACTGTTTTGGCCTCTTAGGTCTTCACTTGGTTTGAAGGTTGGTCAAATACAGATAGATGACCCCTATTGCTAAGGTCTATCAATAGGTCAAAGGTCAACTATCCATTTGCTCTTTAGGGGGCATTGGTGTTTCACGAACACCTCATTAAGTGAGCGTTTTAGTACCATTATTTTGTCTAGGATATATCAAATAACTTAAAAACTTAGCTTGTTTAATTTTCTTAAGTTTATCAAAAAGTAAAGCTAAGGATAGATTAACTGCCTAACTAATTGTTACGCCTTCGAAACCAAACTGCATTACATGTATGTTGATGAAATAAGAAAGGCCAAATTAAACCACTATAATATAATAGCACAAAATTTCCTTTCCTCTCGATCATCATGGAAATCATGGTGAACTTGTCTCAAATCTTTCATCTCCTCCATATTGAGTTCATCCTTGCTTCACTGCAAGTTGATGATAACCCTGTGGCAGATGAAATCACCAAAGCAAACCTTCTGAATAACATTTGTCGGGATCAAACCCCTCTTGATGAATAATTAGGTGCTCGATCTCTTGCAAAATGATGTGAATGACATCAGTCCTGTCTTGGACCACATTACAATTGCAACCTCTAAGACAGAGGATAATTATAAAATTCGAACTGTCCACTCTTCTGTGTGACTTTTTTGGACAGTCTTGTCCTCTTCAGTTTTTCCTAGCTCACGGAAAGACACTTTTGACACTCTTTGAAGCCATTCTCATGTTGGCAATTGTCAACCTATATTTCTACTCTGTAGTCTGTACTATAGGGAAAGTCCTTGAAAGGGTTGTCCAGAAGCATATGCTAAACCACAATAGCAACAATGATCTTCTCACTCTGCTTTAAATCTGGCCTTGTACCTGGTGACTCAACAGTTAACCAACTGGCTTATCTATACAAATTATTCACTGAGGCTGTCGATTACAGAGCTGTATTCCTTGACATAAGCAAGGACTTTTGACTGTGTCCTGCATCATACTTTCCTCTTCAGACTCAAACATTTTGGGATTTCTGGCAGTCTTTTTAATTGGTTCTCATCTTATCTAAGTGTCAGAAAGCAAAATGTTATTCTGCAAGATGCTCAGTCAAAGTGGAATGATATTAAAGTTTGGATTCCACATGAGTCAATTTTGGTCCCCTCAGTTTCTTGATATTGATCAATGACATTGTTTCTGACATCAGGGTAAAAGTTCATCTATTTGCAGATGACACATGCCTTTACATAGTTGTCGGGGTTTCATTAACTGCCTTACAAACACTGAATTCTGACCTACAAACAATACTTCTTGAATAAAATATTTTCCATTTTAATAGCTTCATTTCTTTGGAGGTGAATTTAGATTTTTCTATATTTTTTTTTCTTAATTTCAAACACCTCATTAAGATAGCATTTTAGTACCCTTATTTTAACTTAAATTGTAGATTTTATAAAGCTGAGGAAAAATCAACTGCCTAAATATTTCTACAAAACTGTATTCTTATCCTAGCAGTTATATCTATAAGGTAAAATGTCTTGACATTGAAATGATTTGCATTTATATTTTTGTCATATTTTTGTAATTGTAGGGTTCTTTTTTAAACTTCTAGTTATGCCCCAATTTCAAAGAAATGTGGGTATATATTGCTGGATTGCTCATGTCTGTCTTTTTTGCTCGTTGGTAATCAAACCTTGCCTGGCCAATTCGACTGTTTTGGCCTCTTAGGTCTTCACTTGGTTTGAAGGTTGGTCAAATACAGATAGATGACCCCTATTGGTAAGGTCTATCAATAGGTCAAAGGTCAACTATCCATTTGCTCTTTAGGGGGCATTGGTGTTTCACAAACACCTCATTAAGTGAGCGTTTTAGTACCATTATTTTATCTAGGATATATCAAATAACTTAAAAAACATAGGTAGTTGATTTTTCTGAGCTTTATTCTCTAGTAGTATTTTTACAAAACTGTATTCTTATCCTAGCAGTTATATCTATAAGGTAAAATGTCTTGACATTGAAATGATTTGCATTTATATTTTTGTCATATTTTTGTAATTGTAGGGTTCTTTTTTAAACTTCTAGTTATGCCCCAATTTCAAAGAAATGTGGGTATATATTGCTGGATTGCTCATGTCTGTCTTTTTTGCTCGTTGGTAATCAAACCTTGTCTGGCCAATTCGACTGTTTTGGCCTCTTAGGTCTTCACTTGGTTTGAAGGTTGGTCAAATACAGATAGATGACCCCTATTGCTAAGGTCTATCAATAGGTCAAAGGTCAACTATCCATTTGCTCTTTAGGGGGCATTGGTGTTTCAGGAACACCTCATTAAGTGAGCGTTTTAGTACCATTATTTTATCTAGGATATGTCAAATAACTTAAAAACTTAGCTTGTTTAATTTTCTTAAGTTTATCAAAAAGTAAAGCTAAGGATAGATTAACTGCCTAACTAATTGTTACGCCTTCGAAACCAAACTGCATTACATGTATGTTGATGAAATAAGAAAGGCCAAATTAAACCACTATAATATAATAGCACAACATTTCCTTTCCTCTCGATCATCATGGAAATCATGGTGAACTTGTCTCAAATCTTTCATCTTCTCCATATTGAGTTCATCCTTGCTTCACTGCAAGTTGATGATAACCCTGTGGCAGATGAAATCACCAAAGCAAACCTTCTGAATAACATTTGTCTGGATCAAACCCCTCTTGATGAATAATTAGGTGCTCGATCTCTTGCAAAATGATGTGAATGACATCAGTCCTGTCTTGGACCACATTACAATTGCAACCTCTAAGACAGAGGATAATTATAAAATTCGAACTGTCCACTCTTCTGTGTGACTTTTTTGGACAGTCTTGTCCTCTTCAGTTTTTCCTAGCTCACGGAAAGACACTTTTGACACTCTTTGAAGCCATTCTCATGTTGGCAATTGTCAACCTATATTTCTACTCTGTAGTCTGTACTATAGGGAAAGTCCTTGAAAGGGTTGTCCAGAAGCATATGCTAAACCACAATAGCGACAATGATCTTCTCACTCTGCTTTAAATCTGGCCTTGTACCTGGTGACTCAACAGTTAACCAACTGGCTTATCTATACAAATTATTCACTGAGGCTGTCGATTACAGAGCTGTATTCCTTGACATAAGCAAGGACTTTTGACTGTGTCCTGCATCATACTTTCCTTTTCAGACTCAAACATTTTGGGATTTCTGGCAGTCTTTTTAATTGGTTCTCATCTTATCTAAGTGTCAGAAAGCAAAATGTTATTCTGCAAGATGCTCAGTCAAAGTGGAATGATATTAAAGTTTGGATTCCACATGAGTCAATTTTGGTCCCCTCAGTTTCTTGATATTGATCAATGACATTGTTTCTGACATCAGGGTAAAAGTTCATCTATTTGCAGATGACACATGCCTTTACATAGTTGTCGGGGTTTCATTAACTGCCTTACAAACACTGAATTCTGACCTACAAACAATACTTCTTGAATAAAATATTTTCCATTTTAATAGCTTCATTTCTTTGGAGGTGAATTTAGATTTTTCTATATTTTTTTTTCTTAATTTCAAACACCTCATTAAGATAGCATTTTAGTACCCTTATTTTAACTTAAATTGTAGATTTTATAAAGCTGAGGAAAAATCAACTGCCTAAATATTTCTACAAAACTGTATTCTTATTTCAGTTGTTATTTTTATTTGGTAAAGTGTCTTGAATTGAAATGATTTGCATTTATATTTTTGTCATATTTTTGTAATTGTAGGGTTCTTTTTTAAACTTCTAGTTATGCCCCCATTTCAAAGAAATATGGGTATATATTGCTGGATTGCTCATGTCTGTCTTTTTTGCTCGTTGGTAATCAAACCTTGCCTGGCCAATTCGACTGTTTTGGCCTCTTAGGTCTTCACTTGGTTTGAAGGTTGGTCAAATACAGATAGATGACCCCTATTGGTAAGGTCTATCAATAGGTCAAAGGTCAACTATCCATTTGCTCTTTAGGGGGCATTGGTGTTTCACAAACACCTCATTAAGTGAGCGTTTTAGTACCATTATTTTATCTAGGATATATCAAATAACTTAAAAAACATAGGTAGTTGATTTTTCTGAGCTTTATTCTCTAGTAGTATTTTTACAAAACTGTATTCTTATCCTAGCAGTTATATCTATAAGGTAAAATGTCTTGACATTGAAATGATTTGCATTTATATTTTTGTCATATTTTTGTAATTGTAGGGTTCTTTTTTAAACTTCTAGTTATGCCCCAATTTCAAAGAAATGTGGGTATATATTGCTGGATTGCTCATGTCTGTCTTTTTTGCTCGTTGGTAATCAAACCTTGTCTGGCCAATTCGACTGTTTTGGCCTCTTAGGTCTTCACTTGGTTTGAAGGTTGGTCAAATACAGATAGATGACCCCTATTGCTAAGGTCTATCAATAGGTCAAAGGTCAACTATCCATTTGCTCTTTAGGGGGCATTGGTGTTTCAGGAACACCTCATTAAGTGAGCGTTTTAGTACCATTATTTTATCTAGGATATATCAAATAACTTAAAAACTTAGCTTGTTTAATTTTCTTAAGTTTATCAAAAAGTAAAGCTAAGGATAGATTAACTGCCTAACTAATTGTTACGCCTTCGAAACCAAACTGTATTACATGTATGTTGATGAAATAAGAAAGGCCAAATTAAACCACTATAATATAATAGCACAAAATTTCCTTTCCTCTCGATCATCATGGAAATCATGGTGAACTTGTCTCAAATCTTTCATCTTCTCCATATTGAGTTCATCCTTGCTTCACTGCAAGTTGATGATAACCCTGTGGCAGATGAAATCACCAAAGCAAACCTTCTGAATAACATTTGTCTGGATCAAACCCCTCTTGATGAATAATTAGATGCTCGATCTCTTGCAAAATGATGTGAATGACATCAGTCCTGTCTTGGACCACATTACAATTGCAACCTCTAAGACAGAGGATAATTATAAAATTCGAACTGTCCACTCTTCTGTGTGACTTTTTTGGACAGTCTTGTCCTCTTCAGTTTTTCCTAGCTCACGGAAAGACACTTTTGACACTCTTTGAAGCCATTCTCATGTTGGCAATTGTCAACCTATATTTCTACTCTGTAGTCTGTACTATAGGGAAAGTCCTTGAAAGGGTTGTCCAGAAGCATATGCTAAACCACAATAGCGACAATGATCTTCTCACTCTGCTTTAAATCTGGCCTTGTACCTGGTGACTCAACAGTTAACCAACTGGCTTATCTATACAAATTATTCACTGAGGCTGTCGATTACAGAGCTGTATTCCTTGACATAAGCAAGGACTTTTGACTGTGTCCTGCATCATACTTTCCTCTTCAGACTCAAACATTTTGGGATTTCTGGCAGTCTTTTTAATTGGTTCTCATCTTATCTAAGTGTCAGAAAGCAAAATGTTATTCTGCAAGATGCTCAGTCAAAGGGGAATGATATTAAAGTTTGGATTCCACATGAGTCAATTTTGGTCCCCTCAGTTTCTTGATATTGATCAATGACATTGTTTCTGACATCAGGGTAAAAGTTCATCTATTTGCAGATGACACATGCCTTTACATAGTTGTCGGGGTTTCATTAACTGCCTTACAAACACTGAATTCTGACCTACAAACAATACTTCTTGAATAAAATATTTTCCATTTTAATAGCTTCATTTCTTTGGAGGTGAATTTAGATTTTTCTATATTTTTTTTTCTTAATTTCAAACACCTCATTAAGATAGCATTTTAGTACCCTTATTTTAACTTAAATTGTAGATTTTATAAAGCTGAGGAAAAATCAACTGCCTAAATATTTCTACAAAACTGTATTCTTATTTCAGTTGTTATTTTTATTTGGTAAAGTGTCTTGAATTGAAATGATTTGCATTTATATTTTTGTCATATTTTTGTAATTGTAGGGTTCTTTTTTAAACTTCTAGTTATGCCCCCATTTCAAAGAAATATGGGTATATATTGCTGGATTGCTCATGTCTGTCTTTTTTGCTCGTTGGTAATCAAACCTTGCCTGGCCAATTCGACTGTTTTGGCCTCTTAGGTCTTCACTTGGTTTGAAGGTTGGTCAAATACAGATAGATGACCCCTATTGGTAAGGTCTATCAATAGGTTAAAGGTCAACTATCCATTTGCTCTTTAGGGGGCATTGGTGTTTCACAAACACCTCATTAAGTGAGCGTTTTAGTACCATTATTTTATCTAGGATATATCAAATAACTTAAAAAACATAGGTAGTTGATTTTTCTGAGCTTTATTCTCTAGTAGTATTTTTACAAAACTGTATTCTTATCCTAGCAGTTATATCTATAAGGTAAAATGTCTTGACATTGAAATGATTTGCATTTATATTTTTGTCATATTTTTGTAATTGTAGGGTTCTTTTTTAAACTTCTAGTTATGCCCCAATTTCAAAGAAATGTGGGTATATATTGCTGGATTGCTCATGTCTGTCTTTTTTGCTCGTTGGTAATCAAACCTTGTCTGGCCAATTCGACTGTTTTGGCCTCTTAGGTCTTCACTTGGTTTGAAGGTTGGTCAAATACAGATAGATGACCCCTATTGCTAAGGTCTATCAATAGGTCAAAGGTCAACTATCCATTTGCTCTTTAGGGGGCATTGGTGTTTCAGGAACACCTCATTAAGTGAGCGTTTTAGTACCATTATTTTATCTAGGATATATCAAATAACTTAAAAACTTAGCTTGTTTAATTTTCCTTAGTTTATCAAAAAGTAAAGCTAAGGATAGATTAACTGCCTAACTAATTGTTACGCCTTCGAAACCAAACTGTATTACATGTATGTTGATGAAATAAGAAAGGCCAAATTAAACCACTATAATATAATAGCACAACATTTCCTTTCCTCTCGATCATCATGGAAATCATGGTGAACTTGTCTCAAATCTTTCATCTTCTCCATATTGAGTTCATCCTTGCTTCACTGCAAGTTGATGATAACCCTGTGGCAGATGAAATCACCAAAGCAAACCTTCTGAATAACATTTGTCTGGATCAAACCCCTCTTGATGAATAATTAGATGCTCGATCTCTTGCAAAATGATGTGAATGACATCAGTCCTGTCTTGGACCACATTACAATTGCAACCTCTAAGACAGAGGATAATTATAAAATTCGAACTGTCCACTCTTCTGTGTGACTTTTTTGGACAGTCTTGTCCTCTTCAGTTTTTCCTAGCTCACGGAAAGACACTTTTGACACTCTTTGAAGCCATTCTCATGTTGGCAATTGTCAACCTATATTTCTACTCTGTAGTCTGTACTATAGGGAAAGTCCTTGAAAGGGTTGTCCAGAAGCATATGCTAAACCACAATAGCGACAATGATCTTCTCACTCTGCTTTAAATCTGGCCTTGTACCTGGTGACTCAACAGTTAACCAACTGGCTTATCTATACAAATTATTCACTGAGGCTGTCGATTACAGAGCTGTATTCCTTGACATAAGCAAGGACTTTTGACTGTGTCCTGCATCATACTTTCCTCTTCAGACTCAAACATTTTGGGATTTCTGGCAGTCTTTTTAATTGGTTCTCATCTTATCTAAGTGTCAGAAAGCAAAATGTTATTCTGCAAGATGCTCAGTCAAAGGGGAATGATATTAAAGTTTGGATTCCACATGAGTCAATTTTGGTCCCCTCAGTTTCTTGATATTGATCAATGACATTGTTTCTGACATCAGGGTAAAAGTTCATCTATTTGCAGATGACACATGCCTTTACATAGTTGTCGGGGTTTCATTAACTGCCTTACAAACACTGAATTCTGACCTACAAACAATACTTCTTGAATAAAATATTTTCCATTTTAATAGCTTCATTTCTTTGGAGGTGAATTTAGATTTTTCTATATTTTTTTTCTTAATTTCAAACACCTCATTAAGATAGCATTTTAGTACCCTTATTTTAACTTAAATTGTAGATTTTATAAAGCTGAGGAAAAATCAACTGCCTAAATATTTCTACAAAACTGTATTCTTATTTCAGTTGTTATTTTTATTTGGTAAAGTGTCTTGAATTGAAATGATTTGCATTTATATTTTTGTCATATTTTTGTAATTGTAGGGTTCTTTTTTAAACTTCTAGTTATGCCCCCATTTCAAAGAAATATGGGTATATATTGCTGGATTGCTCATGTCTGTCTTTTTTGCTCGTTGGTAATCAAACCTTGCCTGGCCAATTCGACTGTTTTGGCCTCTTAGGTCTTCACTTGGTTTGAAGGTTGGTCAAATACAGATAGATGACCCCTATTGGTAAGGTCTATCAATAGGTCAAAGGTCAACTATCCATTTGCTCTTTAGGGGGCATTGGTGTTTCACAAACACCTCATTAAGTGAGCGTTTTAGTACCATTATTTTATCTAGGATATATCAAATAACTTAAAAAACATAGGTAGTTGATTTTTCTGAGCTTTATTCTCTAGTAGTATTTTTACAAAACTGTATTCTTATCCTAGCAGTTATATCTATAAGGTAAAATGTCTTGACATTGAAATGATTTGCATTTATATTTTTGTCATATTTTTGTAATTGTAGGGTTCTTTTTTAAACTTCTAGTTATGCCCCAATTTCAAAGAAATGTGGGTATATATTGCTGGATTGCTCATGTCTGTCTTTTTTGCTCGTTGGTAATCAAACCTTGTCTGGCCAATTCGACTGTTTTGGCCTCTTAGGTCTTCACTTGGTTTGAAGGTTGGTCAAATACAGATAGATGACCCCTATTGCTAAGGTCTATCAATAGGTCAAAGGTCAACTATCCATTTGCTCTTTAGGGGGCATTGGTGTTTCAGGAACACCTCATTAAGTGAGCGTTTTAGTACCATTATTTTATCTAGGATATATCAAATAACTTAAAAACTTAGCTTGTTTAATTTTCTTAAGTTTATCAAAAAGTAAAGCTAAGGATAGATTAACTGCCTAACTAATTGTTACGCCTTCGAAACCAAACTGTATTACATGTATGTTGATGAAATAAGAAAGGCCAAATTAAACCACTATAATATAATAGCACAACATTTCCTTTCCTCTCGATCATCATGGAAATCATGGTGAACTTGTCTCAAATCTTTCATCTTCTCCATATTGAGTTCATCCTTGCTTCACTGCAAGTTGATGATAACCCTGTGGCAGATGAAATCACCAAAGCAAACCTTCTGAATAACATTTGTCTGGATCAAACCCCTCTTGATGAATAATTAGATGCTCGATCTCTTGCAAAATGATGTGAATGACATCAGTCCTGTCTTGGACCACATTACAATTGCAACCTCTAAGACAGAGGATAATTATAAAATTCGAACTGTCCACTCTTCTGTGTGACTTTTTTGGACAGTCTTGTCCTCTTCAGTTTTTCCTAGCTCACGGAAAGACACTTTTGACACTCTTTGAAGCCATTCTCATGTTGGCAATTGTCAACCTATATTTCTACTCTGTAGTCTGTACTATAGGGAAAGTCCTTGAAAGGGTTGTCCAGAAGCATATGCTAAACCACAATAGCGACAATGATCTTCTCACTCTGCTTTAAATCTGGCCTTGTACCTGGTGACTCAACAGTTAACCAACTGGCTTATCTATACAAATTATTCACTGAGGCTGTCGATTACAGAGCTGTATTCCTTGACATAAGCAAGGACTTTTGACTGTGTCCTGCATCATACTTTCCTCTTCAGACTCAAACATTTTGGGATTTCTGGCAGTCTTTTTAATTGGTTCTCATCTTATCTAAGTGTCAGAAAGCAAAATGTTATTCTGCAAGATGCTCAGTCAAAGGGGAATGATATTAAAGTTTGGATTCCACATGAGTCAATTTTGGTCCCCTCAGTTTCTTGATATTGATCAATGACATTGTTTCTGACATCAGGGTAAAAGTTCATCTATTTGCAGGTGACACATGCCTTTACATAGTTGTCGGGGTTTCATTAACTGCCTTACAAACACTGAATTCTGACCTACAAACAATACTTCTTGAATAAAATATTTTCCATTTTAATAGCTTCATTTCTTTGGAGGTGAATTTAGATTTTTCTATATTTTTTTTCTTAATTTCAAACACCTCATTAAGATAGCATTTTAGTACCCTTATTTTAACTTAAATTGTAGATTTTATAAAGCTGAGGAAAAATCAACTGCCTAAATATTTCTACAAAACTGTATTCTTATTTCAGTTGTTATTTTTATTTGGTAAAGTGTCTTGAATTGAAATGATTTGCATTTATATTTTTGTCATATTTTTGTAATTGTAGGGTTCTTTTTTAAACTTCTAGTTATGCCCCCATTTCAAAGAAATATGGGTATATATTGCTGGATTGCTCATGTCTGTCTTTTTTGCTCGTTGGTAATCAAACCTTGCCTGGCCAATTCGACTGTTTTGGCCTCTTAGGTCTTCACTTGGTTTGAAGGTTGGTCAAATACAGATAGATGACCCCTATTGGTAAGGTCTATCAATAGGTCAAAGGTCAACTATCCATTTGCTCTTTAGGGGGCATTGGTGTTTCACAAACACCTCATTAAGTGAGCGTTTTAGTACCATTATTTTATCTAGGATATATCAAATAACTTAAAAAACATAGGTAGTTGATTTTTCTGAGCTTTATTCTCTAGTAGTATTTTTACAAAACTGTATTCTTATCCTAGCAGTTATATCTATAAGGTAAAATGTCTTGACATTGAAATGATTTGCATTTATATTTTTGTCATATTTTTGTAATTGTAGGGTTCTTTTTTAAACTTCTAGTTATGCCCCAATTTCAAAGAAATGTGGGTATATATTGCTGGATTGCTCATGTCTGTCTTTTTTGCTTGTTGGTAATCAAACCTTGTCTGGCCAATTCGACTGTTTTGGCCTCTTAGGTCTTCACTTGGTTTGAAGGTTGGTCAAATACAGATAGATGACCCCTATTGCTAAGGTCTATCAATAGGTCAAAGGTCAACTATCCATTTGCTCTTTAGGGGGCATTGGTGTTTCACGAACACCTCATTAAGTGAGCGTTTTAGTACCATTATTTTATCTAGGATATATCAAATAACTTAAAAACTTAGCTTGTTTAATTTTCTTAAGTTTATCAAAAAGTAAAGCTAAGGATAGATTAACTGCCTAACTAATTGTTACGCCTTCGAAACCAAACTGCATTACATGTATGTTGATGAAATAAGAAAGGCCAAATTAAACCACTATAATATAATAGCACAAAATTTCCTTTCCTCTCGATCATCATGGAAATCATGGTGAACTTGTCTCAAATCTTTCATCTTCTCCATATTGAGTTCATCCTTGCTTCACTGCAAGTTGATGATAACCCTGTGGCAGATGAAATCACCAAAGCAAACCTTCTGAATAACATTTGTCGGGATCAAACCCCTCTTGATGAATAATTAGGTGCTCGATCTCTTGCAAAATGATGTGAATGACATCAGTCCTGTCTTGGACCACATTACAATTGCAACCTCTAAGACAGAGGATAATTATAAAATTCGAACTGTCCACTCTTCTGTGTGACTTTTTTGGACAGTCTTGTCCTCTTCAGTTTTTCCTAGCTCACGGAAAGACACTTTTGACACTCTTTGAAGCCATTCTCATGTTGGCAATTGTCAACCTATATTTCTACTCTGTAGTCTGTACTATAGGGAAAGTCCTTGAAAGGGTTGTCCAGAAGCATATGCTAAACCACAATAGCAACAATGATCTTCTCACTCTGCTTTAAATCTGGCCTTGTACCTGGTGACTCAACAGTTAACCAACTGGCTTATCTATACAAATTATTCACTGAGGCTGTCGATTACAGAGCTGTATTCCTTGACATAAGCAAGGACTTTTGACTGTGTCCTGCATCATACTTTCCTCTTCAGACTCAAACATTTTGGGATTTCTGGCAGTCTTTTTAATTGGTTCTCATCTTATCTAAGTGTCAGAAAGCAAAATGTTATTCTGCAAGATGCTCAGTCAAAGTGGAATGATATTAAAGTTTGGATTCCACATGAGTCAATTTTGGTCCCCTCAGTTTCTTGATATTGATCAATGACATTGTTTCTGACATCAGGGTAAAAGTTCATCTATTTGCAGATGACACATGCCTTTACATAGTTGTCGGGGTTTCATTAACTGCCTTACAAACACTGAATTCTGACCTACAAACAATACTTCTTGAATAAAATATTTTCCATTTTAATAGCTTCATTTCTTTGGAGGTGAATTTAGATTTTTCTATATTTTTTTTCTTAATTTCAAACACCTCATTAAGATAGCATTTTAGTACCCTTATTTTAACTTAAATTGTAGATTTTATAAAGCTGAGGAAAAATCAACTGCCTAAATATTTCTACAAAACTGTATTCTTATTTCAGTTGTTATTTTTATTTGGTAAAGTGTCTTGAATTGAAATGATTTGCATTTATATTTTTGTCATATTTTTGTAATTGTAGGGTTCTTTTTTAAACTTCTAGTTATGCCCCCATTTCAAAGAAATATGGGTATATATTGCTGGATTGCTCATGTCTGTCTTTTTTGCTCGTTGGTAATCAAACCTTGCCTGGCCAATTCGACTGTTTTGGCCTCTAAGGTCTTCACTTGGTTTGAAGGTTGGTCAAATACAGATAGATGACCCCTATTGGTAAGGTCTATCAATAGGTCAAAGGTCAACTATCCATTTGCTCTTTAGGGGGCATTGGTGTTTCACAAACACCTCATTAAGTGAGCGTTTTAGTACCATTATTTTATCTAGGATATATCAAATAACTTAAAAAACATAGGTAGTTGATTTTTCTGAGCTTTATTCTCTAGTAGTATTTTTACAAAACTGTATTCTTATCCTAGCAGTTATATCTATAAGGTAAAATGTCTTGACATTGAAATGATTTGCATTTATATTTTTGTCATATTTTTGTAATTGTAGGGTTCTTTTTTAAACTTCTAGTTATGCCCCAATTTCAAAGAAATGTGGGTATATATTGCTGGATTGCTCATGTCTGTCTTTTTTGCTCGTTGGTAATCAAACCTTGTCTGGCCAATTCGACTGTTTTGGCCTCTTAGGTCTTCACTTGGTTTGAAGGTTGGTCAAATACAGATAGATGACCCCTATTGCTAAGGTCTATCAATAGGTCAAAGGTCAACTATCCATTTGCTCTTTAGGGGGCATTGGTGTTTCACGAACACCTCATTAAGTGAGCGTTTTAGTACCATTATTTTATCTAGGATATATCAAATAACTTAAAAACTTAGCTTGTTTAATTTTCTTAAGTTTATCAAAAAGTAAAGCTAAGGATAGATTAACTGCCTAACTAATTGTTACGCCTTCGAAACCAAACTGCATTACATGTATGTTGATGAAATAAGAAAGGCCAAATTAAACCACTATAATATAATAGCACAAAATTTCCTTTCCTCTCGATCATCATGGAAATCATGGTGAACTTGTCTCAAATCTTTCATCTCCTCCATATTGAGTTCACCCTTGCTTCACTGCAAGTTGATGATAACCCTGTGGCAGATGAAATCACCAAAGCAAACCTTCTGAATAACATTTGTCGGGATCAAACCCCTCTTGATGAATAATTAGATGCTCGATCTCTTGCAAAATGATGTGAATGACATCAGTCCTGTCCTGGACCACATTACAATTGCAACCTCTAAGACAGAGGATAATTATAAAATTCGAACTGTCCACTCTTCTGTGTGACTTTTTTGGACAGTCTTGTCCTCTTCAGTTTTTCCTAGCTCACGGAAAGACACTTTTGACACTCTTTGAAGCCATTCTCATGTTGGCAATTGTCAACCTATATTTCTACTCTGTAGTCTGTACTATAGGGAAAGTCCTTGAAAGGGTTGTCCAGAAGCATATGCTAAACCACAATAGCAACAATGATCTTCTCACTCTGCTTTAAATCTGGCCTTGTACCTGGTGACTCAACAGTTAACCAACTGGCTTATCTATACAAATTATTCACTGAGGCTGTCGATTACAGAGCTGTATTCCTTGACATAAGCAAGGACTTTTGACTGTGTCCTGCATCATACTTTCCTCTTCAGACTCAAACATTTTGGGATTTCTGGCAGTCTTTTTAATTGGTTCTCATCTTATCTAAGTGTCAGAAAGCAAAATGTTATTCTGCAAGATGCTCAGTCAAAGTGGAATGATATTAAAGTTTGGATTCCACATGAGTCAATTTTGGTCCCCTCAGTTTCTTGATATTGATCAATGACATTGTTTCTGACATCAGGGTAAAAGTTCATCTATTTGCAGATGACACATGCCTTTACATAGTTGTCGGGGTTTCATTAACTGCCTTACAAACACTGAATTCTGACCTACAAGCAATACTTCTTGAATAAAATATTTTCCATTTTAATAGCTTCATTTCTTTGGAGGTGAATTTAGATTTTTCTATATTTTTTTTTCTTAATTTCAAACACCTCATTAAGATAGCATTTTAGTACCCTTATTTTAACTTAAATTGTAGATTTTATAAAGCTGAGGAAAAATCAACTGCCTAAATATTTCTACAAAACTGTATTCTTATTTCAGTTGTTATTTTTATTTGGTAAAGTGTCTTGAATTGAAATGATTTGCATTTATATTTTTGTCATATTTTTGTAATTGTAGGGTTCTTTTTTAAACTTCTAGTTATGCCCCCATTTCAAAGAAATATGGGTATATATTGCTGGATTGCTCATGTCTGTCTTTTTTGCTCGTTGGTAATCAAACCTTGCCTGGCCAATTCGACTGTTTTGGCCTCTTAGGTCTTCACTTGGTTTGAAGGTTGGTCAAATACAGATAGATGACCCCTATTGGTAAGGTCTATCAATAGGTCAAAGGTCAACTATCCATTTGCTCTTTAGGGGGCATTGGTGTTTCACAAACACCTCATTAAGTGAGCGTTTTAGTACCATTATTTTATCTAGGATATATCAAATAACTTAAAAAACATAGGTAGTTGATTTTTCTGAGCTTTATTCTCTAGTAGTATTTTTACAAAACTGTATTCTTATCCTAGCAGTTATATCTATAAGGTAAAATGTCTTGACATTGAAATGATTTGCATTTATATTTTTGTCATATTTTTGTAATTGTAGGGTTCTTTTTTAAACTTCTAGTTATGCCCCAATTTCAAAGAAATGTGGGTATATATTGCTGGATTGCTCATGTCTGTCTTTTTTGCTCGTTGGTAATCAAACCTTGTCTGGCCAATTCGACTGTTTTGGCCTCTTAGGTCTTCACTTGGTTTGAAGGTTGGTCAAATACAGATAGATGACCCCTATTGCTAAGGTCTATCAATAGGTCAAAGGTCAACTATCCATTTGCTCTTTAGGGGGCATTGGTGTTTCACGAACACCTCATTAAGTGAGCGTTTTAGTACCATTATTTTATCTAGGATATATCAAATAACTTAAAAACTTAGCTTGTTTAATTTTCTTAAGTTTATCAAAAAGTAAAGCTAAGGATAGATTAACTGCCTAACTAATTGTTACGCCTTCGAAACCAAACTGCATTACATGTATGTTGATGAAATAAGAAAGGCCAAATTAAACCACTATAATATAATAGCACAAAATTTCCTTTCCTCTCGATCATCATGGAAATCATGGTGAACTTGTCTCAAATCTTTCATCTTCTCCATATTGAGTTCATCCTTGCTTCACTGCAAGTTGATGATAACCCTGTGGCAGATGAAATCACCAAAGCAAACCTTCTGAATAACATTTGTCGGGATCAAACCCCTCTTGATGAATAATTAGGTGCTCGATCTCTTGCAAAATGATGTGAATGACATCAGTCCTGTCTTGGACCACATTACAATTGCAACCTCTAAGACAGAGGATAATTATAAAATTCGAACTGTCCACTCTTCTGTGTGACTTTTTTGGACAGTCTTGTCCTCTTCAGTTTTTCCTAGCTCACGGAAAGACACTTTTGACACTCTTTGAAGCCATTCTCATGTTGGCAATTGTCAACCTATATTTCTACTCTGTAGTCTGTACTATAGGGAAAGTCCTTGAAAGGGTTGTCCAGAAGCATATGCTAAACCACAATAGCAACAATGATCTTCTCACTCTGCTTTAAATCTGGCCTTGTACCTGGTGACTCAACAGTTAACCAACTGGCTTATCTATACAAATTATTCACTGAGGCTGTCGATTACAGAGCTGTATTCCTTGACATAAGCAAGGACTTTTGACTGTGTCCTGCATCATACTTTCCTCTTCAGACTCAAACATTTTGGGATTTCTGGCAGTCTTTTTAATTGGTTCTCATCTTATCTAAGTGTCAGAAAGCAAAATGTTATTCTGCAAGATGCTCAGTCAAAGTGGAATGATATTAAAGTTTGGATTCCACATGAGTCAATTTTGGTCCCCTCAGTTTCTTGATATTGATCAATGACATTGTTTCTGACATCAGGGTAAAAGTTCATCTATTTGCAGATGACACATGCCTTTACATAGTTGTCGGGGTTTCATTAACTGCCTTACAAACACTGAATTCTGACCTACAAACAATACTTCTTGAATAAAATATTTTCCATTTTAATAGCTTCATTTCTTTGGAGGTGAATTTAGATTTTTCTATATTTTTTTTCTTAATTTCAAACACCTCATTAAGATAGCATTTTAGTACCCTTATTTTAACTTAAATTGTAGATTTTATAAAGCTGAGGAAAAATCAACTGCCTAAATATTTCTACAAAACTGTATTCTTATTTCAGTTGTTATTTTTATTTGGTAAAGTGTCTTGAATTGAAATGATTTGCATTTATATTTTTGTCATATTTTTGTAATTGTAGGGTTCTTTTTTAAACTTCTAGTTATGCCCCCATTTCAAAGAAATATGGGTATATATTGCTGGATTGCTCATGTCTGTCTTTTTTGCTCGTTGGTAATCAAACCTTGCCTGGCCAATTCGACTGTTTTGGCCTCTAAGGTCTTCACTTGGTTTGAAGGTTGGTCAAATACAGATAGATGACCCCTATTGGTAAGGTCTATCAATAGGTCAAAGGTCAACTATCCATTTGCTCTTTAGGGGGCATTGGTGTTTCACAAACACCTCATTAAGTGAGCGTTTTAGTACCATTATTTTATCTAGGATATATCAAATAACTTAAAAAACATAGGTAGTTGATTTTTCTGAGCTTTATTCTCTAGTAGTATTTTTACAAAACTGTATTCTTATCCTAGCAGTTATATCTATAAGGTAAAATGTCTTGACATTGAAATGATTTGCATTTATATTTTTGTCATATTTTTGTAATTGTAGGGTTCTTTTTTAAACTTCTAGTTATGCCCCAATTTCAAAGAAATGTGGGTATATATTGCTGGATTGCTCATGTCTGTCTTTTTTGCTCGTTGGTAATCAAACCTTGTCTGGCCAATTCGACTGTTTTGGCCTCTTAGGTCTTCACTTGGTTTGAAGGTTGGTCAAATACAGATAGATGACCCCTATTGCTAAGGTCTATCAATAGGTCAAAGGTCAACTATCCATTTGCTCTTTAGGGGGCATTGGTGTTTCACGAACACCTCATTAAGTGAGCGTTTTAGTACCATTATTTTATCTAGGATATATCAAATAACTTAAAAACTTAGCTTGTTTAATTTTCTTAAGTTTATCAAAAAGTAAAGCTAAGGATAGATTAACTGCCTAACTAATTGTTACGCCTTCGAAACCAAACTGCATTACATGTATGTTGATGAAATAAGAAAGGCCAAATTAAACCACTATAATATAATAGCACAAAATTTCCTTTCCTCTCGATCATCATGGAAATCATGGTGAACTTGTCTCAAATCTTTCATCTCCTCCATATTGAGTTCACCCTTGCTTCACTGCAAGTTGATGATAACCCTGTGGCAGATGAAATCACCAAAGCAAACCTTCTGAATAACATTTGTCGGGATCAAACCCCTCTTGATGAATAATTAGATGCTCGATCTCTTGCAAAATGATGTGAATGACATCAGTCCTGTCCTGGACCACATTACAATTGCAACCTCTAAGACAGAGGATAATTATAAAATTCGAACTGTCCACTCTTCTGTGTGACTTTTTTGGACAGTCTTGTCCTCTTCAGTTTTTCCTAGCTCACGGAAAGACACTTTTGACACTCTTTGAAGCCATTCTCATGTTGGCAATTGTCAACCTATATTTCTACTCTGTAGTCTGTACTATAGGGAAAGTCCTTGAAAGGGTTGTCCAGAAGCATATGCTAAACCACAATAGCAACAATGATCTTCTCACTCTGCTTTAAATCTGGCCTTGTACCTGGTGACTCAACAGTTAACCAACTGGCTTATCTATACAAATTATTCACTGAGGCTGTCGATTACAGAGCTGTATTCCTTGACATAAGCAAGGACTTTTGACTGTGTCCTGCATCATACTTTCCTCTTCAGACTCAAACATTTTGGGATTTCTGGCAGTCTTTTTAATTGGTTCTCATCTTATCTAAGTGTCAGAAAGCAAAATGTTATTCTGCAAGATGCTCAGTCAAAGTGGAATGATATTAAAGTTTGGATTCCACATGAGTCAATTTTGGTCCCCTCAGTTTCTTGATATTGATCAATGACATTGTTTCTGACATCAGGGTAAAAGTTCATCTATTTGCAGATGACACATGCCTTTACATAGTTGTCGGGGTTTCATTAACTGCCTTACAAACACTGAATTCTGACCTACAAACAATACTTCTTGAATAAAATATTTTCCATTTTAATAGCTTCATTTCTTTGGAGGTGAATTTAGATTTTTCTATATTTTTTTTTCTTAATTTCAAACACCTCATTAAGATAGCATTTTAGTACCCTTATTTTAACTTAAATTGTAGATTTTATAAAGCTGAGGAAAAATCAACTGCCTAAATATTTCTACAAAACTGTATTCTTATTTCAGTTGTTATTTTTATTTGGTAAAGTGTCTTGAATTGAAATGATTTGCATTTATATTTTTGTCATATTTTTGTAATTGTAGGGTTCTTTTTTAAACTTCTAGTTATGCCCCCATTTCAAAGAAATATGGGTATATATTGCTGGATTGCTCATGTCTGTCTTTTTTGCTCGTTGGTAATCAAACCTTGCCTGGCCAATTCGACTGTTTTGGCCTCTTAGGTCTTCACTTGGTTTGAAGGTTGGTCAAATACAGATAGATGACCCCTATTGGTAAGGTCTATCAATAGGTCAAAGGTCAACTATCCATTTGCTCTTTAGGGGGCATTGGTGTTTCACAAACACCTCATTAAGTGAGCGTTTTAGTACCATTATTTTATCTAGGATATATCAAATAACTTAAAAAACATAGGTAGTTGATTTTTCTGAGCTTTATTCTCTAGTAGTATTTTTACAAAACTGTATTCTTATCCTAGCAGTTATATCTATAAGGTAAAATGTCTTGACATTGAAATGATTTGCATTTATATTTTTGTCATATTTTTGTAATTGTAGGGTTCTTTTTTAAACTTCTAGTTATGCCCCAATTTCAAAGAAATGTGGGTATATATTGCTGGATTGCTCATGTCTGTCTTTTTTGCTCGTTGGTAATCAAACCTTGTCTGGCCAATTCGACTGTTTTGGCCTCTTAGGTCTTCACTTGGTTTGAAGGTTGGTCAAATACAGATAGATGACCCCTATTGCTAAGGTCTATCAATAGGTCAAAGGTCAACTATCCATTTGCTCTTTAGGGGGCATTGGTGTTTCACGAACACCTCATTAAGTGAGCGTTTTAGTACCATTATTTTATCTAGGATATATCAAATAACTTAAAAACTTAGCTTGTTTAATTTTCTTAAGTTTATCAAAAAGTAAAGCTAAGGATAGATTAACTGCCTAACTAATTGTTACGCCTTCGAAACCAAACTGCATTACATGTATGTTGATGAAATAAGAAAGGCCAAATTAAACCACTATAATATAATAGCACAAAATTTCCTTTCCTCTCGATCATCATGGAAATCATGGTGAACTTGTCTCAAATCTTTCATCTCCTCCATATTGAGTTCACCCTTGCTTCACTGCAAGTTGATGATAACCCTGTGGCAGATGAAATCACCAAAGCAAACCTTCTGAATAACATTTGTCGGGATCAAACCCCTCTTGATGAATAATTAGATGCTCGATCTCTTGCAAAATGATGTGAATGACATCAGTCCTGTCCTGGACCACATTACAATTGCAACCTCTAAGACAGAGGATAATTATAAAATTCGAACTGTCCACTCTTCTGTGTGACTTTTTTGGACAGTCTTGTCCTCTTCAGTTTTTCCT
This sequence comes from Lutraria lutraria, assembly GCA_964023205.1. Taxonomy (NCBI): domain Eukaryota; kingdom Metazoa; phylum Mollusca; class Bivalvia; order Venerida; family Mactridae; genus Lutraria; species Lutraria lutraria. The sequence continues at coordinate 10,588,445 of OZ026837.1, read as the reverse complement.
AGCTCACGGAAAGACACTTTTGACACTCTTTGAAGCCATTCTCATGTTGGCAATTGTCAACCTATATTTCTACTCTGTAGTCTGTACTATAGGGAAAGTCCTTGAAAGGGTTGTCCAGAAGCATATGCTAAACCACAATAGCAACAATGATCTTCTCACTCTGCTTTAAATCTGGCCTTGTACCTGGTGACTCAACAGTTAACCAACTGGCTTATCTATACAAATTATTCCCTGAGGCTGTCGATTACAGAGCTGTATTCCTTGACATAAGCAAGGACTTTTGACTGTGTCCTGCATCATACTTTCCTCTTCAGACTCAAACATTTTGGGATTTCTGGCAGTCTTTTTAATTGGTTCTCATCTTATCTAAGTGTCAGAAAGCAAAATGTTATTCTGCAAGATGCTCAGTCAAGGTGGAATGATATTAAAGTTTGGATTCCACATGAGTCAATTTTGGTCCCCTCAGTTTCTTGATATTGATCAATGACATTGTTTCTGACATCAGGGTAAAAGTTCATCTATTTGCAGATGACACATGCCTTTACATAGTTGTCGTCAGGGTTCCATTAACTGCCTTACAAACACTGAATTCTGACCTACAAACAATACTACTTGAATAAAATATTTTCCATTTTAATAACTTCATTTCTTTGGAGGTGAATTTAGATTTTTCTAGATTTTTGTTTCTTAATTACAAACACCTCATTAAGATAGCATTATTTTTAGTACCCTTATTTTAACCTAAATTGTTGATTTTATAAAGCTGAGGAAAAATCAACTGCCTAAATATTTCTACAAAACTGTATTCTTATTTCAGTTGTTATTTTTATTTGGTAAAGTGTCTTGAATTGAAATGATTTGCATTTATATTTTTGTCATATTTTTAGCTCACATGTCACAAAGTGACAAAGTGAGCTATTAGGATCACTCTCCGTCCGGCGTCGTGCGTCGTCAAACTTTATGTTGTGACCACACTAGGGGCCACATTTTTGGCTCAATTTTAGCAAAACTGGGTCAGAACGTTAATATCAACAAAATCTCGGACGAGTTTGATATTGGGCCATTTGGGGTCAAAAACTAGGTCACCAGGGCCAAATAAGGGAAAACCTTGTGAACACTTTAGAAATCACTGTTTTGACTGTATCTTTATGAAACTTTGTCAGAATGTTAATTTTAATAATATGTAGGTCAAGTTTGAAAATGGGTAATTTCTGTAGTAAAATTAGGTCACTAGGGCAAATTGCTGGAAAACCTTGTGAACACTCTAGAAGTCACTGTTTTGATTGGATGATCATGAAACCTTGTCAGAATGTTTGTCTTCATAATATCTTGGACGAGTTCGAACATGGGTCATCTTGGGTCAAAAACTAGATCGCTAGGTCAAATCTTATGATAAACCATGTTAACACTGTAGATTTCACAGTTATTATTGGATCTTCACCAAACTTCGTTTGTTTTAATGATATAACAGTCAAGTATAAATATGGGTCATATTGGGTCAATAACTAGGTCACCAGGTCAAATCTTAGGAAAACTTTGTTAACACTGTAGATGTCACAGTTTTAATTGGATCTTCACCAAACCTTGTCAAAATGTTTGCCTCAATGATATGTGGGTCAAGCATGAGCATGGGTAAGCCGGTTTCAAAAACTGGGTCACAAGGTCAAATGTTAGGTAAAAATCTTGTAAAAGCTCTAAATGTCATGGTTTTGATTGGCCAAACATTGTCAGATTGTTTGTCTTAATGATATTAAGGACAGGTTCAAATATGGGTCACCTAGGGTCAAAAACCAGGTCACAAGGTCAAATCTTAGGAAAACCTTATTAACACTGTAGATGTCAATTTTGATCGTATCTTCACCAAACCTAGTCAGACTGTTTGTCTTAATGATATGTGAGACAAATTCGAACACAGGTCGTCTGGGGTCAAAAACTAGGTCACCGGTTCAAAACAATGTTTTAATGAGTGAACAGTGATTGTCATGTGAGCGATATAGGGCCTTCTTGGCCCTCTTGTTGTAATTGTAGGGTTCTTTTTTAAACTTCTAGTAATGCCCCCATTTCAAAGAAATATGGGTATATATTGCTGGATTGCTCATGTCTGTCTTTTTTGCTCGTTGGTAATCAAACCTTGCCTGGCCAATTCGACTGTTTTGGCCTCTTAGGTCTTCACTTGGTTTGAAGGTTGGTCAAATACAGATAGATGACCCCTATTGATAAGGTCTATCAATAGGTCAAAGGTCAGCTATCCATTTGCTCTTTAGGGGGCATTGGTGTTTCACAAACACCTCATTAAGTGAGCGTTTTAGTACCATTATTTTATCTAGGATATATCAAATAACTTAAAAATCATAGGTAGTTGATTTTTCTGAGCTTTATTCTCTAGTAGTATTTTTACAAAACTTTATTCTTATCCTAGCAGTCTATTAGGTAAAATGTCTTGAAATTGAAATGATTTGCATTTATATTTTTGTCATATTTTTGTAATTGTAGGGTTCTTTTTTAAACTTCTAGTTATGCCCCCATTTCAAAGAAATGTGGGTATATATTGCTGGATTGCTAATGTCTGTCTTTTTTGCTCGTTGGTAATCAAACCTTGTCTGGTCAATTCGACTGTTTTGGCCTCTTAGGTCTTCACTTGGTTTGAAGGTTGGTCAAATATAGATAGATGACCCCTACTGATATGGTCTATCAATAGGTCAAAGGTCAACTATCCATTTGCCCTTTAGCCGGCATTGGTGTTTCACAAACACCTCATTAAGTGAGCGTTTTAGTACCCTTATTTTAACTTAAGCAATATCAAATAACTTAATTTTTCTAGCTTTATTCTGTATGAGTATTTTTACAAACTTTATTCTTATCCGAGCTGTTATTTTTATTAGATAAAATGCCTTGAATTGACATATTTGTATAATGATGGTTTCATGATAGAGTAGTACCATCTTCACATAGGGAAAGCGAGGTGTTTGTAGCTAACCACAATAATGATTAGGTAGTTTTGAAGTGATAGACATTCCTTTCTTTACATGCCTACTTTTTCCGTCATGAAAATCGTTTTCTTCAAACTCATTCTTGAAGTAGATGTATTTTGGGTCTGTCTTTCTGTACTGTTGCCATTAAACTAGTGTCCACCAAATGTTTACTTCTGTGGATCCAAAGAATGTTGTGGCATCATTAACTTAGTCAAGGGTTTGATATTCACAAAGTCAAAATGCTTCAATGGCATAACACTTTGTATGGCCTTTTTCCTTCTTGTGGTCTCACTATGGTATCCCACTGACTGGGTGTATACAGTGTATCCTCTTTGAATGGTCACCTCTGAGCTACAGTCACTTTCCTGTTACAGCCAGTATACTAGCAATCCAGATTGAAGTTTTACTCTATTTCACTCTCTCAGCAACAATCACCTCTTGACAACAGCCATTTTTGCCCTTCCAATTGGTGGCTGTTGTTGGGAGGTTGCACTGTAAACAGATGAAAACCTTACTGTTGTAGCATGGATGGAATCACTGGTGTAACCAGAGTCAATGCATTATGGTCAATAATGTCTATGTTATTCACAGTCTTTAGGCGTAAAAAAAAAAATTGTTTGTTTCCGGTTTCCCGACCTACCCTAAAAATAAGCGCCGACCCTAAATCTTTTTATTAGACTCGAGTACCGATTTTTTCCCGTCATTCACTTTCCCGTATTTACTTGTGCGGTCTTTTCGTTCTTTGGGTTTACAGTCATGGCGAAAGCCGTCGGACCATCGGACAAGGCCGACGAGCGTCCAAAAAGTCCGACGATGTTTCTGCAGAAATCGCCGAAAATTGTGTTTATGTTCGTGTGCTTTAAGTGATTATCACGCGTATTTTTATCTTATGCGCACTATACCGGTGTCAATATAAACATGAACACGCTGATGACGGATAAATGAAAACGTGTACGTGCGTGTTGTTGTTTAGAATCGACATTTCCCCTCGATCTTGGTACTTTCATTTTACTAATCGATTTGTAGCGATGAAGTCAAAACATCGCCGAATATAACTAATTATCATAATCATGAATAAACGCCCGCTGTATGGTCCGATTCCGGTATTTGATGGTCATTCGGAGACGTATCTTAGTTATTACGGAAAAAACGTAGAAATAAAACAAAAATAGTTCATGCTGTTGTGTGCATGTCTAGTTTTTGAATTGGTTAATGAATGAAATAAAATTTAAAACATAAGATATGTTACTCTTGAAGATGATTGACTTTTTGTGCTTTTGTTTATAGAGTGTGTGTGTATCTTGGTACATATGTATTGACTTAGCAAGAAAAATCATGTTCATTGATACATGGTATTTATTAATCAGAATAGTTAAAATAAATTATATGAAAATAGTAACACATAGAAATGATTACAATGAAGGCAACTGGACACACTTAAAATTGATGCTGAAATAAAAGAAATTCAACCCTTTCCAATGTGCTAACTTTTTTCAAATTATCAGATGGACAAAAAATATTTTAGTAATATATTTTAAGAGATTATAAATATATTTATTTATGATGTGTATACCATGAGTATACACATGTAAAATATAAAAAAACATGGTCAGTGTGAGCCCTGAATGTAACACCTGTAAGGCAATGAAGTGTCTTTAAAGGATATTATTTTGAAAACCATCCCTTTTTCACTAGATTTTAAACTCTAGATTTGTCCTACTGAGTCCAAAATCATTTCGCCATGACTGGGTTTATTTCGCGCCAGTATCGATCAGACGCTTAAAACAGCCTAATTGATTATAGAGCATATGCATGACCCTGATCTGTCAAGCATGGCTTCCGTTTTAGGCGTGAAAATTGTCGCCACTATAAACTAGAAATCAACACTTTAAAGTCATATGGGAATTCCTTAACATTTCTCGATGTGTTTCAAGCCAACCATATATGCGAAACTAACTTTAAAAGCGTTAAATTTTTGGCCTATGGATCGGCCACAAGTGCATGTTCAAAGGAAAATCGCACGTCTGTAAGTCCAGAATTATCAGTCGGCGATGTTGCTGTATTAAATAGGGTAGTGAATTGAGTACTACAGTCATTTTAATTTGGTTAATATTTGTCATTATTGCATAGATTTAAATCTGATTATAACATTGAACTCAAAAACAACAGTATACTATTAAAAATCATCTTTATTGTTTCAATATGTTAAATAATAACATGACAATTCAAACATTTCAGTTCTTGTTTCTTTTGGGATTAACCTTGCACTCTTGTCACCTGTCAAATGTACCTAAGAGCAGTGTGTATGACTACACATGCATATATAAATATAGCAGTAGATTGGTTTTTCCTGATAAAAATATTTTGCAAAAAAAAAACACTTTCCTACCTACCTACCCTATTTTTTCAGACCATGAAACCGGAAACAAACAATTTTTTTTTTTGGGCCTTATAGAATGGAACAATAAAAACACATTAAACATATTCCTACTCTTACCAGTACAGCTATCTTCAGTAAAAGGTAATGTGAGTGACACTGATTGGTAATGATTTAATATATTCGAGTAAGCATATTCCAATTTCACTGGAACCTCCCTGGCCCTCACTAGCAAGTGGCTGCTTTTGTTATATACTTGACTCACTGTAGCGTCAGGTACAATTGTCATACAACCAGTACATCAAATGTTGCCACATGATATAGCTCTGTGTTTGTCTATAGATTGCTCTTCTTTGTTATTGTCTATTGTTACTATGAGTCTCATAATGTAATCCTGGTATATTCTTTTATCATATTAAAGGGGCATACCCTACAACTGACAAACATTCTGTTTAAGTGTAAAAATGTGTTAGATGTATATGTAAAACAATATATAATGGATAATTGCAAGAAGAACTTGGGTCATAAAATGACTAGTTTAGGTACTAGCCGCAAAAATCATAGCTATGAATAATAAATCACTTCCACCCAAAAATTGTACAACAAATTCCAAAGAGTTTCCGATCTTTTATGGAAACTAATATTTTTTGTGATTTTATTTTTAATTGGATGAATTTTTGGCTGAAACTTTCTTCGTCGGCTTTTTTCTTTACAAGCTTCAAATTTATCATCATTTTGCCTTGATTCTAGATGCACCAAGTTGTAGGGTATGCCCCTTTCAGTTAATTTATTAGAGTTATCTTTTGTCTCTTAGTTACACCTGTGAAGCATTCGTCCCATTTTGGGGCATGAAATAAAGACATTGTAATCATATTCCCTGCAAAATATATTCTTCCACTTTGATGGTGAAATAAATCTTCTATTATTTAAATGATACACTCCTCTTTGTGTAACATATACATCTTTTGAATGTTTTACTCTTTCCCCTTAGAACTGCCAGTTTTGTACTGTTCCTTGTGGAATATAACAATGTCTGATGTTTTGTTGTTAGGTATATGTTCACTTCTCCTATCTGTTGGAGAGTATAGCCATGTATAGCCAGTTTCAACTACTCTAAAAGAAGATTGTTGACATTTTCTAAGAAGTATGATCTTAAACATTTTTGCTCTACATTTGTTGGGATCATCTTATCATCTTCTTTAACATTTGCACGTATGAAAGTTTAGGAATTGGTATTGTATCAGGCCCGCATCCATGGTCAAGTGGTTAAGGTCCCTGATTTCAGATCACTGTAACCTCTCACTGATAGAGGGTCATGGGTTCAAGCCCAGCTACACACTATGTCTCTCTCTTTACATATGCGAGAAAGTAGACAGTTGCTTACGGAGGATTGATGTCTAGTACTCGTTTTTCCCAGAAATGATGCTTAGATGAACTGTCCATCTCATATGACAATATATTGATTGTTGAAAAGGGATGTAAAACATCAAAGCACAGTATGATTTGAAGTCCCCTTGTCTGTCTGCCTCAGATATTTTTTTCTTTACACTGAAACCTATATTTACCAATTATTTCATGTGTTTTCTTGGCTGTGACTTTCTTTCCACTGACAGTCCCATAAGTTATCAATGCTTCATGGTATTTGTCTTTTATTTTTATGCCCCCGGCATCTTTGATACTATATAATGATTGCCCTGTCTGTCTGTACTAGGTTTAAGTAGATTTTACAGTTTCATCTAGCAATAATACTGCTTGCTAGAACGCTTTCATACTTCTACAGTTGTTGCGTATGATCATTAACAATACACCCATATCAAGAAATCCCACCTTGACTTAATTTGGACTTAGAATGATTCTGTACCAGGTTAGATTTTACAGTTTCATCTAGCACCAATACTGCTTGCTAGAACATTTTCATACTTCTACAGTTGCTGCGTATGATCATTCTCAATACACCCGTATCAAGAAATCCCACTTTGACCTTGACTTAATTTGAACTTAGAATGATTCTGTACCGGGTTAAGTAGATTTTACCGTTTCGTCTAGCATCAATACTGCTTGCCAGAATGCTTTGATACTTCTACAGTTGTTGCATATGATCATTCTTAATCCATACGTATCGACAAATCCCACTTTGAACTTGACCTTGACTTATTTTGGACTTAGAATGATTCTGTACCAGGTTTAGTAGATTTTACCGTTTCGTCTAGCTACAATACCGCTTGCTAGAATGCTTTGATACTTCTACAGTTGTTGCTTATGACCATTCTCAATACACCCATATCAAGAAATCCCACCTTGACCTTGACTTATTTTGGACTTAAAATAATTCTGTACCAGGTTAAGTAGATTTTACAGTTTCCTCTAGCACCAATACAGCTTGCTAGAATGCTTTGATACTTCTACAGTTGTTGCTTATGACCATTCTCAATACACCCATAATTATCAAACACCAACTTTGACCTTGACATTGTTCAAATGGGCTGTTGCTGCACAAGCATGCCACCAGGGGCATACGAATTCTCTTCTGACAAAATAAAACACTGTCCTCACAAGACAATCAGAACATTATTGATATAAAATTGAAATATGATATAACTTAGTAACACCAATGTTCCCTATTGTTTTTCAACTAGAACAACTCATGATAATTACATGCATTAGACAACCTTCTGTAATTAATCAAGTCTTGAATTACCAAAATGTATGAAAAACACCCAAGTATTTTTGCTTTTATGACATGCTTTATTTGCATTGGTTGCAAGCTTACTCTTAAAGACGTTTTTGGCAGTTTGCTACATTTTTCACATAGACATACAGGAAAAATTCAAACTGATCAATGATTTTTTTTTAAACTTTGCTCGATCGTAGCATATGATAATAGAAACATTTTAAGCGAAAAAAAATTGGGGGTCACTGATCTCGTTTTTGAGCCCTTCCTATCCATTTCTTGTGGGGGTGAACACTCGCCCATCCCCACCCCTTAGGGTTGTGTGAATACTCTCCCAGCCCCACCCACTTCCGGGGATGTGAATACTGATTTAACCTCACATGCTTTCCGGTTGTGTGAGTGCTAAAACTTTCCTATCCCTTTTCTGGGGTTTAAATTCCAACAAAACCTCACCTACTTCTGAGGGATGTAAACTGACCTACCTTCAGAGATTATCATACCACATAATGTCATGTAGCATTGTTTCTGGTTGTCTTAACCCTTAAAATCATCTTTCGAATGTTTATCTCTGTTTGCATACGGATTATGTAGGACCTGAAACTGTTTGGAACAATTTGGTTCAATTTGATTAACGTAGCCACCATAACCAATGGCACTTATGTCTGAGTATATTAAAAAATCTACATTTCTGTTATCTTTCAATCTCCTACCATTTTAGCTTGACTATTCGAAGAATATGATGAGCTTTTGCCATCGCGGTTGCTTTGGCATCAGTGTCAGTGTGCATATGGTGAAAGTTATGCATGCAAGTTATTATCATGCACATATATGTACCTCAGTAACCACTTATGGGATTGTCTTGAAACATCATTTAAGTGTCCAGGGGTATCAGACACTTATAATAAACAATTTATCTGATGGAAAATCTAATGTATGACCTATCGAATTTGCTTTGCATATCAGCATCCAGTGACATTTATCTTCTGCAGTCAGAAAACCCAAGTTTGATAGACTTTCTTACATCAGTGCTTGTATGAAAGCTCTTTTGATTTCTGAGCTACCCTCCAATACTGTTGAATTCACAGGGCCTATATTATGAAGCTCACAGTGACATTATGAACACAAAACTCGGCCATTACACTCATATTTCCTTAAAACAAATAAACAGAATACCAACACATGTTCAATTTAGAATATTTCTAATTATTGAATTACACCACAGCTAATTCAGAAGTTTATAAGTTTGTTCAAATATAACAATTGAATCACAGAATGTACATAAGTATAAATCCAAACATTTTAGTAATAAATTACTTTATCAATTACAATCACATATACAAATTCAATTTGTGATCAAATTATCTGAGCAATTTTACCATCAACAGTATATTAAACATATACAGAATCCATTAAGGTTCTAGATTACCGGTACTTAATCAATAATACATTAAAGTCCCATAAGCATATAAATCCATTGGTAGTAATAGTTTCTGTTTGTTCTATAACAGAGGAATCATGTGTTTTTTCCTTCCGCACATACCTTATAGCAAGAAAAAATGTTTCCAAAACCAATATCGTATTTTTTTCAATATCATTGAAATAAATACTATTTATAGAACAGCTGTGTCCAGTTATGCACACGTCGTAAAGTGACGTCACGCGCTCTACATATTTCAAGTTTACAAAAGCAAAAATCACAGTGAAATGAGTGTTTTTAGAAGTAAGGGGCTTGTTTCGTCGGGATAATATCAGCAATTGAATGTTTTTGCATATTTTTTTCTATAGCAAAAAAAAGCTAATGGGACTTTAAACATATTATACACAGTCGAATTCAAAATATATAAAACAAACAATGACATAATTATATAAAAGCAAAAATGGATAAAATATAATGAAAGCTCCATATTAATGCATTTAAGCAGCATCTATCAGTTCATACTAAATAAAACTGAACACTAAATTGAACAGTTTAACATAACTTCCCAAATTGTCATTAATGTCAAACCTCAACTCCATGCAGTCCAAGCAAATAATATTAACTGTAAGATTTTAACAACAGAAGCAACTTAAAAATAACTGTTTCAAGTTCAAGTTTATTTCATTCACTCAGCATATATTATATTGAACATGTATGTAAAACTGTAGGAAATTAAATACAGTGAGAATACAAAAAATTTATATTGGAATACATACTAAAAAATGAAAAGAATTATGGTGAATAATATAGTACAATGTATTTAGTCAGGTGGGTTTTTTGCATGCTCAAGAATTTTACGAATAAATTTACCCAAATTTATAATAAATTTCAACTAGTAACTGTATGCAAAATTGCCTCTTACCCTAACTGTTGTTACAATCTGTGAATATTAAGACAATTAAGAGAATGAATAAATATACACAATATTATAATACGACCAGTTGAACTGCTAACTATGAGTTACCGAAATTTAGCTTGTTCAACTCATGTTCTTTGAATCGAATTCTATTTAGGTAGTGTGGATATATTTTGGACCAAACAAGAAATAATAATCTTTATAAAAGGATTTTTTTTCTGATGGTAGCAACTAAATTAGTGAATTCACAAATAATTCTTTCTTTAGAATGCTTATTTCCTATGTAATTGGTACCCATGTGAACTATAACATACGCATGATCATCAAGATTCACTGATTTTCTGCTTATATAGCTGTAAGTCTACCAACAGTAGCACCAGGAAATGGTCTCAATGATACTCCCTCAGTTGGCGAAACTTGTTTAATGATGGAATCTCCCAATATAATCACTCTTTTCACATCTGTATAAAGATAAGATAAAAAAAAAACATGAATTCACAATACACAAATTATTTACAAAGGTTTATAACATTTATAGTGACAGGTAATACTATACAAGGCTTGCATATAATTAATGTTGTAATAACAATTATCAGTATCATAATTATGCATTTTGGATTTTTAAATCAACGGTGATAGTGCATAATCTATCAACACAACTAGTCCACCTGTGAGTCCATTGGTTCAAGTCATCCCTCTGAAAACTAACACATCTTTCTGTTAAGACAAGACTAGATAGATCATGCAATATATAGTTCAGCCAAACTTATCTTTGATATTTCTACTTAAAATGTCAAATATCTTGCATTTATCAGTAATTGAATATTCTAGGTAAGCCTTATATGCATCAGAATGCCAATTACTATAAGCTGATGTCATGCCGATAAGCCAAGTCTTAGGATATCCTTTATCATATTCTCATAAGCAATAACTGGGCATAATACTGAATTAAATATTCTTGCAATGGAATACTCAAAACCCTTTCCCCTACTTGTATTGTCTTTGTCCACCTTAGATTGATAGAAATAAAGTTCTCATTAACATCTATATCTCTGCTCAACAAATATTTTGGATTATTAAGGTCATACTTAGTTGTTGGAACTAAATTAGATTTTCTAGCCATCAAAAAGAAAGCCAACAAAAAAAGACACCAATAGACCTTATCATCTGAGTCACCTAGACTTAGACATCATGTATTTTAAGCAAAATACCAGGTGAAATTGGTTCAGCTTTTCTAACACAGTGCAGTTTTTGCCTTGAAATACCCCTTTATGATAAGTTTATCAAAAATGAATTAATATTGTCTAATTGATATCCAAGCATATATAATGTGTTGTTTTAATCCCACTGATATAATTTTTGATAGAAAAACAGATTTTAAACTCCTACTTAGGAACTGGGCATACAATTGTACATCGTCGGATACCCACGGTCGTTGCCTCCGCTACGTACATCTCCCGTGGGATTTTTCTTTACCGATTCGCTGTTTCGATAAATAACTAAAACCGTATTCTGATTGGATGCAGTACAATCTTGTAATGCGCCTAACAGCCAATCAGATCGCTCGTACTAAAACTATGTTCGTTTCACGTATAACTTCTATAATTTTTACTTTTAATTGTAGATAAACCGTTCTATACATAGCGTGACGTCACTACGTTTGTCTAACAGTCAGTGCATAGCGCTACCGTAGTGTACACATTGGTAGATAAACAGAACGAACATTTTCGCGTGGGCGCAGCCATTTTCATTTGTGTCTCCACGCCGGAGAGTATCGAAAATGTAAGCATCGTTTCTATTGGTTAATGTATATTCTGTTCTATTCTATGAAAACGGCGAATCGGTAAAGAAAAATCCCACGGGAGATGTACGTAGCGGAGCGGAGGCAACGACCGTGGGTATCCGACGATGACAATTGTAAAACTTCAGTAGACACTGGTAATCAGGTTTAAGAGCAAAATAACAAAAGAGACTCGCACTGTATCCTCAAATTCTTGCACAAACCCTCTGCATATGCAGGTTTATTACTATTTACTTACTTACTCTTTAAGATGTATCCTGAAACAAAATAAAATAATAAGCCTATGAATAGATAAATCACCAAGGATTTTTAAACATAAAATACTCTGATTTTAACTTGTACTCCTTCAATGTAATATTGTATGATTGACATTTAAATGCCATCTAGATAAATGATCTGAAAGTCTATTTTCTTATGAAGACAAATGCTCAGCCCTTATTTCAAACTCATGAGTAATTGCCAAAAAACAAATTTCCCTAAGAGCTCTTTGTAAACCTTTACATCCTGCCTTTCCTGAATTTAATGCAATGCAAACAGACATATTATCACAAAGAATGACTATTCTTTTATGTTTGAAGTATTAATCCCACAGTGTTTTTCACCTTCTATATCAGAGGCCTATTAAAGGCTTCTTCCCAATTGAAAATTTCTTTAAAACTTACACCAGCTATTTTATTTCCCAAATCAGCAATTTTAGCGATAATTCTTCCCAAAATCAACAGGCTAAGGCCTCTTCCCAATGAACAGAGAGAAAACACTGTCCCATAATTTAAGACAAACAACTACCGCTATCATTACTAAAGCTCCTATAATTTTATGTAAGATCTGTGTTAAAATGAATTGTGGGAATTTGCCATGAAAAAATAATCCACACCAAAAACCACCACAACCATCAATACAACTATCCAGAGAATATGTTTCATCACCTTTGTACCATTTACTGTAAATCACTTTATATTCGCGTGATCTTTATTTCGCGTTTTTGCCTACCCTGAATATATTCGCGTATTTATGAATTCGCGTCTGAAGGCTCTTAATTTAAATTTCGCGAAGGCTTTGAATTATAATATAAATAAATAGATAAATAAAACGGGTTAAACATATATCATGCATTACCTGCAAAAATTAAATCGTCCAAACCTGTCACAATCAATACAGTATTGAATATAGAAAAGTGACAAACTGTCCGTTAATCCCTTTTGTTATCTTAAGAAATGTGTTTAAATTTCCAGTTTGTGCAAAAGATCATTATACCAAACATTGCCCCCTCAGGCAATATGCAAAATGCTTGTTTGTTTTATGTGTGTTTAAGTCACACCAATTAGTACAACTGAACAAAACAATATACATGTAGTGTACATACCGACAAGTGCTAGTTTATTTATCAGTCTGTAATGAAATTTTCGGACAATGATCTTCCGATAGCACTTACGTTATATTAATAAATTTACGCAGATTTATGAATTCGCGAAGCCTTCCATTCGCGAATAATAGCGAAAATAAATACATCGCGAATAATACCGGATTTACAGTACCTAATGTCATTAATGATACGCCTTTATAAGTGGAAAGAACATTAGACCACCAAAGCAAATCTTTTTTTACATCTTCAGGTATAACAATATATTCATTTCTGTGCTTTGCTATTCTGTATAATTCCCTCAACCAGTTTAGTATTCTGCTTTAATAAAGATTCTACTAGGTTTAACCCCCCCCCCCCCCCCAAATTAAGTTCACCAAGTAAAGGCTGTGTCTCTTTAATTGTAGCACTTCTTTTTGTAACCCAGGCATGTAATAATGACTTGATTTCAAACAATCTTTCATCAGTAATTCTCATTGTCATGTCTTTAGAATTAAGTAATACTCCTAAAAATGCCATAATATGAGATGGCGGACAACTCTTATTTTTGGCTTCAACTATTCCACAATTGTTTAGAACTGCACCTAACGTCAAGTAAGCCACATTTGCCCTACTAGCTTTTTCAGCCCCGGCAAAATCATCCAAATAATTTAAAATACAAATGCTCATATTATACATAATGAAAGCAGTACATTTATTAACACTTTGACTTATATAAGCAGCACTCCCTTAAACCCATACCCAAAACTGTATCACAAAATATTTGTTTTTTTCCAAACAAATGACACTAGGTTATAATTATATATAAAAGGACAAATTGGAATCTGTCTATAAGCCCTAGGTACTTAAATCATTTTTGTACATTAGCTTTCAAAAATATCACCATTATGAAAAAACACTGCCTTTATGAAAAAACTCGGTTATTATGAGATTTGGTCATTCTGATTGGATGTCCAGCTCGGCCATTGTGAAACCGCTGCTATATTCTATAGTTAATTAATAAAATTGTCAATAAGTAAGTGTTTTCATAATGGCATTGTTACTGGCTTCAGACAGTCATATTAGCCTTGTGCCTCAGTTTAATATGGCAGTCTTCAGCACAATAACAAGGCCATTATGAAAACACTCACTTATTAACATTATAATAATACCTTGACATATCACATAGTTAATTTGTGAAGAAGTAGCATTTAAATTATTCCATAAAAATAGATAACAAATTTTTCACACATAATGCTCATGAATTACATGTATATAGTATACCATAACTTTGTAGCATGCATGAATTTAAACCTCAATGAGTTTTTCATGATTGTGTACAAATATTGAATTATTAGTATTTTTTTTTGTAATTCCAATGGGATATCTGTTGAATTCACCATATATGGCAGCACTTGTAGTTTCTGAGCACAATAAAAGTGATGAAAATATCACAATTTAATCTGCTCTGAAGGATTTTCTTTAATAAGAACTGAGTTAAAATATGCAAACAATGTGGTTGAAGGCAAAAATGGTCAGCTGAATATCATTTTCAGGCTCTATTGACACCCCTGTTAACAGAGTAGAATGACAAATAACTAACACAATACTGAAATGAGCACACCAACAAGCCCTTAATTGATGATTCCTAAGGAAGAGGAGATATGAAGCAGTAAAACAATCTAAGAGATCCTAAATCATAAGATTTAATACATGTTTTTGTCTAATAAAAACAAATGCTTAACTGAACTAAAACCATTGCTTTCTTTCATCTCTTTTGGTGTGACACCAGCTCTCGGCTGACCATTCAATTGTGTCACCCATTCATCTGTTTTAAACAAATACAAAATATCTAATATTGTTATTTACGAGATGTAATCAGAATTGGGTTTGGTTTCTTAAAACATTTCTGTAAAATATATTCTTACTTATTTTGCTATATTTTGCTGAAGTTCAATTTTAATCAACTATTTCATATTATAATCAGACAAATGGCTCAATTTCTGTTTCTTTTTATTTGAAAAAAACTAGAGCTTTGTCACAAAAGTGACTAATACCCTGCCATCTCTTTTTATATGGCTAAGTTCAAGGGCACATAACTCTGGAATGAATGGATTACTGGTCATGGAAATTGTGTCTTAAATTGCGCATCCACATTTCATATTGATAATATGTTTCAAGTTTCAATTCCCTTGAAATCAGAATACATGTATACAAATACTTGTTGTTTGAAACACAAAGTACAAACTTTTCATCCTTGGTTGTTAAATATGAGTGTGCATATACATGTATGCACACATGTTATTGATCTCTTATACCTCATCTACAGCAAAAGAACTGTCTGCATTCTCCAGAAAGTAGTCAAGGTCCCCCCCCCCCCTTGAAATCTCTTCTGACATTACAGGGATCTGCAAGACAAAATTTCAAGTCACCATTTTTCAGAAATGATTAACAACTAAAATTAATTTCTATTCAAACAAAACAAATCAATTTTACTCCTTACTTGGAGAAGTTGTAAAAGGGCAAGATAGTACTGGTTAGAATACAGTTCATTTGAATCAGCTGCAGTACATGTGCATGTATATAACTTAAATTTGCTTTAATCAGAAATAATCCCTCTGAAACAAATGAAATCAAATAAAACAATAATGAATTTAAATAATCAGGTTTTTCATCTCTTAGTTTTCTATATGTTAAAAAAAGACTGGAATATGTCTGCTTTCCTTTTGGCTGTTGTTGACTGACTTGGTCATTGGAAATCTGGTGAAATGGATGAAATGATTTATCAAGACTATTTTGGCTGGTAATTTTGGTATTGTTGGTTTTGCAATGTGGTGAACTTGGTTGGACAATATTGTTGACTTGTCTGAGGATGAACTGTTGAAGCATTGTTTTCATGGAATGAAGATCAGGTAGACCTTGTGAAACTGTAAACAAAGGTCACCCAAAGGAAAGACAAAATGTGGCCTTTATTGACAGGTGGCTTGTATTTGAAGGTCATTTTCCAAATAACAGTTTTTAAAAAACTGGCCTATATTCATAGGGTGGACTATAAATTTCTTTATATATATATTATTTTTTATATTATTTTCTGATAAAGGCTTATGTAACATAAATAACTTTAATGAGTTTAAAGTTTGAAAAGGATATTAGGCAATTAAATCATCAAAACAAATATATAAATGAACAAATAGCACCATTTTTGTCGAGCCCGCCTGCGGTGAGCTCGACTTAGTCGCCACAATGGCGGTTGCGTGTCTGTACGTTAGTTAGTTAGTGAGTGAGTGAGTGAGTTAGTGAGTTAGTGTGTCCGTCCGGATCCTTGTCCGGGCTGTATCTCCCTTATGCATTGACACTTTTTTAAAAATAACTTGGCATAATTGTTAAACACCATGAGACAGTGTGCAGTGCGCAAAATCCAGGTCTCTAGCTCAAAGGTCAAGGTCACACTTAGAGGTCAAACGTCAAAAATGAGCATTATAGACCTTGTCCGGGCTGTATCTCCCTTATTCATAGAAACTTTTTAAGATATTGGCATTATTGATAAACACCATGAGACGGTGTGCAGTGCGCAAAATCCAGGTCTCTAGCTCAAAGGTCAAGGTCACACCTAGAGGTCAAACATGAAAAATTAGCATTATAGACCTTGTCCGGGCTGTATCTCCCTTATGCATGGAAACTTTTTAAGATAACTTGGCATAATTGTTAAACACCATATGGCGGTGTGCAGTGCGCAAAATCCAGGTCTCTAGCTCAAAGGTCAAGGTCACACCTAGAGGTCAAGCATGAAAAATGAGCATTATAGACTTTGTCCGGGCTGTATCTCCCTTATGCATTGAAACTTTTTAAGATAACTTGGCATAATTGTTAAACACCATGAGACGGTGTGCAGTGCGCAAGATCCAGGTCTCTAGCTCAGAGGTCAAGGTCACACTTAGAGGTCAAACGTCAAAAATGAGCATTATACACCTTGTCCGGGCTGTATCTCCCTTATGCATTGAAACTTTTTAAGATAACTTGGCATAATTGTTAAACACCATATGGCGGTGTGCAGTGCGCAAAATCCAGGTCTCTAGCTCAAAGGTCAAGGTCACACCTAGAGGTCAAGCATGAAAAATGAGCATTATAGACTTTGTCCGGGCTGTATCTCCCTTATGCATTGAAACTTTTTAAGATAACTTGGCATAATTGTTAAACACCATGAGACGGTGTGCAGTGCGCAAGATCCAGGTCTCTAGCTCAGAGGTCAAGGTCACACTTAGAGGTCAAACGTCAAAAATGAGCATTATACACCTTGTCCGGGCTGTATCTCCCTTATGCATTGAAACTTTTTAAGATAACTTGGCATAATTGTAAAACACCATGAGGTGGTGTGCAGTGCGTAAGATCAAGGTCTCTAGCTCAAAGGTCAAGGTCACACTTAGAGGTCAAACATAAAAAATAATCATTATACACCTTGTCAGGTCTGTGTCTCCCTTATGCATTGAATTATTTAAAAATGACTTGCCATAATACAATGCGACCATGTGTCTTGGGCAACACCCAGATTTTTATAGGTCAAAGGTCAAGATTACACATTCGGTTAAAATATATTTTCCTTGTCTGGGCTGTAACTTCTGTTTGCATTCAAGGATTTTTAAATAAATTGGTATAAAAGTTTACTTCAATGAAATGATGTGTCATGAATATCACCCATACTGGTAGTTCAAAGGTCAAGATCACAAGCTGGCTAAACAAGGGCTCGACATGTTGCCCTTGGGCTTCTAGTATTTATAATATTCTTATGCCACATGTGAGAAAGACCTGGCTCTGTGGTCGAGTGGTTAAGGTTGCTAACTTCAAGTCATAGTTACCTCTCACTGATAGAGGGTCGTGGGTTCGAGCTCTGAGCTACCTGACTAAATTGTCTCTTTATGTGAGAAAGTAGGCAGTTGCTTACGGAGGATGGGAGTTTAGTACTGGTTCTTCCCAGTAACGATGGTTAGGATAACTGTCCGCCTCATATGACTCCGACTGTTGAAAAGGGACGTAAAACTCGATCAAACGACCATTATCTTACTTGCCCCTAAATGGATCTAGTGACTTGAGAAATGCAGCATTTTTCTTTAAAACCAATCTCTTTATGCCTTTATTATCTTCCTTCTTCGCTATTTCTTCTTTATTTTCTGTAAAGAAAAAGCCTAGCGGTAAAAGCATTATGATTTTGTTATTTATTTAGGGAAGGTAGTGGAACCCTTAGAAAGGAAAAAAATACATCCTGAGAGGAACAGTAACATGATGACATATACAGATCATCCCTACATTTATTTATCAATAAGTAACATTGATGGTTACTGACAACGAGTTATCTTCAGGTTAATTAAATGATCTTTTGAATGCTTCCCAAGTGAAAAAATGGTCGGGATCCCAGCTGGGATCCCACCAGAATCCCGACTGGGATCCCACCGGGGAAAATATATGGGATTCCCGGTCGGGAAATATCAGAATCCCGCCCGGGATTCCCAGTTCAGAAACATCAGAATCCCGACCGGGAAAAATATGTGGGATTCCCGGTCCGGAAATATCTGAATCCCGTCCGGGATTCCCAGTTCAGAAACATCAGTATCCCGACCGGGAAAAATATGTGGGATTCCCGGTCCAGAAATATCAGAAGCTTATATACGGGGATCCTGAAACTTTCATATGTATATCAAATATACATTTTTTTTAAAAAGTGTAGATGAACGACAGACATGAAGCGGTCACAAAAGCTCACCCTGAGCACTGTATGCTCAGTTGAGTTAATTAACTAACTCAAATGTTATTTTAAATGCACAACTCTTTCAATGTGATTCTTTTATTTTTTTATTTGGTATTTGCTATTTCTGATTCCTTTAATTTTGTCATTTAATTTGTACACAACACACTCCATCCAAAACTTTGTCCTTTCTTCTTCATTTAAATCTTTCTCATAAAGGTTGAAGATATGGGCTGAAAAATAACAGTAATGGAGGTAATTATACATCCAATGCATGAAACAGGGGAAAAAACATGCAAGCATCATAACAAATTTTTAATTGTTGGAGTCCTCTACATGCACCAGTTTCAATTTTCAAAGATATTACTAAATGATAAGCAATTGTGAATGTTTGATCATGAACAAGGGTAAAAGGTCATGTTGAAGGACAAGGTTGCACGTCTCTATGTTAATGGGAAGTTATGCATGTATCCCCTTTCCTTTCCATGTTTGTGTGGGAAGGACGTCCTTTACATAAAAGCATATTTGTTGACCTTACTTTCAATTTACCAGGTGAGTAGGTTTACTTCATTGTCAATTTGCTTTTGTGAGTCGATGAAGTACTCTAATAGAGAACTTCAGAAGTTTGAGGCTGTACAACAATTTACTACATATGTTTTTGTTTGCTGGCATCAATAATTTTCTTTGCTGGTATCTATCTAAGTTTTAAGTCGATCAAATATTACATATATATAAGCAAATCTGACAAAAAGCAATGATGACGAACTGAAGTAGGGGTGTTTTATCTTAGGATAATTTACCTCAGTCTCATTGTCAAGGGGAACATTTGGTTTTTGCATGCAGTGTTCAAGGTTTCAACTTCCTGTTCTTCACTTATCCTTGGTTTCTTCCTCTTTTTCCACTGGTTCAGCTTAATTATGAACTCTAGAAATTATATTAAAACAAATGTTAGAAGCTCATGTTTTAGATAACCAAATGTTAGAAGCTCAAATACATTTGCTATTTCCTGAAGACATAGAACAAAATTCATGATTTCGAAAACACCAATCTGACCCAAGATAGGATATATATGTTCAGGGGTGTCAATAAGAACTGGCCAGCAGTAAAATTAGCCTAGTAGATTATCAATGCTTTGATGCCAGTTACCGAGAAATATTTGTAAATTGACTATAGATTCTCAGAATGTAAAAGAATTGTTTCAATTAAAATTAAGATCCCAATGATTTGTATCAATTAAGTTTCAAACAAATACCTTCAGAATCAGTGGTTTCTGCTTGAGGTTGTTCCTTAATTGTTAATGTTTCTGTCATCACTGTAAATAAATTTTAATGCAGAAAGTTAAAATATCTACATGGAATCGAATCAGCATGCACAACTTGCAACTACCGTATATACTCGACTATAAGGCGCATGCGCTTATAAGACGCACCTATGAAATGGACGAGCAATCTGGGGTATTTAGCATTGACCCTTCTATAAGACGCTGTCGAATTTTGAGATCGAGCGAGGATAGTTAAAAGTTCCAGAGGGAGTTAATCTTCTGACATAAACTGATTAAAATCAAACAATAACAGCAAATTATTGCTTTATTTCAAAGCAGAAATTGCATCGCTCCCGACCGTCGTTTAAAACAGAAAGTAGAATTTAACAAAGGGGAGTAACTTCTACAGGCTGTTAATTAATATATATCCCATAATGCACAGTAAGAGAATCTGTGATTCTGAAATGCCCCCAGGTAATGTTAATTAAAATGTTTAACCTATTGCAATCAGCAACGATTATGTCATACAGACTGTGCTTTTGATAAGTTGAGATATAAAAGGTGCTAATTTCACTGGATACAAAAGAAATTAACACACACACAAACAAAACAATGTGTCAAACTTGCTAAACCACGACCAAAGAAAACAAAAGCCATCAAGATGTGCATTACCTCAAATAGAACTCTTAATGATTTACTAATACAACTTCTTTGTCACTGATAAGTGATAACATCTGTATTAATCTCGTACCTTACTAAATAATCCAGTAACAAATTATTTACACAGAAAATATCAGTAATTGTGTGTCACATTTAAATTCAATTTATGTGAGTAAAATATTCACCAGAGAGCAAGAAACTGATCATTTGATTGACGGGTTGCATCATTTATGACGTCAGTTACATTAACCTTAAACCTAAGCATATTTCAACACCGCTAAAAATAGAAAATCAATATAGTTACAAGTCTGGGAGTGTGGGAAAATATGTGCGGACTTTAAACCTCTGGGTCTAAGTGATAAAAAATTTGTTTTGGTCATAAGTTGAGCTGAATTTGTGACCTAATTACTATAGAACTTTAGAAATAAGGATGATTTAATCGATCAAAGGCGGTGAATTGTTCATAAGTCGTAAAAGAAAAAGTGTCAAGGAAAATTTTGTTACATCAAAGGATGCCGACATTTTTACACGATTAACTCGTTCTTAATTACGAAATAATTCATCTAAGGGTGAAGGAACCTGTTAGATAAGATAAGAACAGAAAGTTATTAATGCTGACAACATATTATACGGTAGGTAATGTTGTTTTTTTTTGCTAAACTGTTGGACAAATAGTGGGTGGGGGTGCCTCGCCGAAAACGCAATCTACGGTCGATAAAATGAAATATTCTGTCAAAAGTATAAGATTTTGGAAAAAATATTTTATCTCTCCAGTGTGACTCGCTTGTAAGACGCATCCCCCTCGTCAAGTTTGATAATTGAGTCTCAAAAATGCGTCTTATAGTCGAGCATATACGGTAAGTATTTGTATAAATAATTGAAAAATATAATACTGCATTTACCTAGAAAACTTGTACTTGAACTTAAAATGAAAAGGATCAAACAATGGAATACAGCAGGGCGGTTGTATTATGGTTAGGACCTAAAAGTGTTTTTTTTGCTATATTCTCTGTGCATATTCTAATTTTGTCTCCATACATTTAAGCCTAATGGCTTACTTAAACAAGAGGGCCAGGATGGCCCTATATTGCTCACATATAACAATCACTGTTCACTCATTAAAACATTGTTTTGAACTGGTGACCTATTTTTTACCCTAAATGACCCATGTTAAAACTTGTCCTACAAATCATTAATTTAAACATTCTGACAAAATTTGGTGAAGATCCAATCAAAACAACTTGACATCTACAGTGTTAACAAAGTTTTCCTAAATGTGACCTAGCGACCTAGTTTTTGACCCCAGATGACCCATTTTCAAACTCATACAAGATATTAAAGACAAACATTCTGACAACGTCACAAGGTTTCATGATGATCCAATCAATACATTGACTTCTAGGTTGTTCACAAGATTTTCCAGGATTTTGCCCTATTGACCTAGTTTTTGACCGCAGATAGCCCATTATCAAACTTGACCTACATATCATTGAAATAATCATTCTGACAAAGTTTCATGAATATCCAATCAAAACAGTGATTTCTGAAGTGTTCATAAAGTTTTCCCTTATTTGGCCCTGGTGACCTAATTTTTTAACCCAAATGGCCCAATATCCAACTCGGCCGAGATTTTGTTGATAATTGTTGCGAAAATTGAGCTAAAAATGTGGCCCCTAGTGTGTCCACAAGGTAAAAGTTTGACGATGCATGACGCCTGACAAAGACTGATCACAAAAGGTCACCCTGAGCACAAGTGCTCGTGTGAGTTAAAAACAAGAAGTGTTTGTGAATCAATCTTGCACAGCCAACTGAATAGTAACTAGTGATGTGTTGGTTGAGATTTTTGTTATCATCATTATTTAATGCACATCTACCAAACATTATCAAGAACATTTTAACATTTAACATTGGTTCTGACAGTACTCTCAGTGCTTTGATGAGTTTGATCTTTGAAAGGGAGCGTAATAAAAATAGTACCGTCCTGTTCCGCTCAGGTACAGTTTGCTGCGACTGGTAACTGGTCGGGGTCCTGTTTTTTTTTATCCACTCCCTGTACTCTGAAAATAGTTAACGAACAAGTTTGACAGAAAATGTTTTAAATTCAGTGCTAATTAAGGAATCACAGGACAAAAACACATTGCAAATTTAATTTGGCCAATGTAAATATTAAGAAGAATAAAATCACGGAACAATTACCAAATAAGTAAACCAAATATGGGCCCTGAAATTATCCGTAAAATCCAGATCAACTTATGGCCGAGTAGTAAAAAAAATACTTTCAGGCATTAACAGAACAGAGCACTAAAACACAATAATTACTTTTATTAAAGTCTGTATGTAATTTTGCACAAACGGGGTGAACTGGTGCAATTTGTTTTGCCAGACAGTTGTACTGTATTGATTTTCTATTTTTAGCGCTGTTGAAATATTACCCCTAAGTATATAATGTTAATGTAGGCCTAACTGACGTCATGGATGATGTTACCTGTCAATCAGATGACGTATATCTTGCTCTCTGGTAAATATTTTACGTATTAGTTATCGTTCATATTTTGAATTTTATGGGATATATCACAAGCGACGCGAAGCGGAGCGCAGTGATATGTCGCATAAAATTCAAAATATGAACGATAACTGATTTACAGTTTGTCCTAATTTCCGTCACAAGCGCATGTTCTGTCTCGACAAAAACTGTCAATCATCACTATATATTAATTTGACACCGCCCACAAAATACCTCAGTTCAGAAGGAAATTTAAAAGAAAGCGGGGGCATTCAGTGTGCTTTAGAGCCAGCATTTACCTGTAACAATGGATTTTCACTTAGCTTACGACGAATTCTAGATCTATCATGTTTTATTCTCGAGAAACTGGTATTGTATTATATAGACAATTAATACCCAGAAATGCACGATTGATTTCAATGTTTCTTACTGTTTCACCATTCTTTCAATTTGGACCATTAGGCCTGTGCACCGTTATTTACAGTTTTCGACCGTTCTGTTTCTTTCCAAGCTTCTTGGATTCTTGCACATGTTTAAAGTGTGGTGTCTAGCACCGGCCCAGATATTATACAACTTACAATCGATCTCTGAGCATCAAATCCATTCCATTCTCAACGTACTACTGTTGAATATAAGGTGCTGGTTGATTTATAAAATGCATATTTAGGTTGATTATGATGATAAAAGATTCATGTATCTACATGTATGTATGAGTAATTGTCTGATCATAGTTTATTTAGAAAAATACAAAGACAAGCTATGCAATTTGATGGAAACAATTTTATAACCATGAAACCTGGTACTATTCGTACCAAGGAACGATGGTAACTGGAATTCTATTCTGGCATTAAATCCAATAGAAATAACGAAAACCATGGAAAATTCGTATGCTATACGACCTGGTTCAACAAACGCTACCGAATCTCTTACGAAGTCTATGAGCGGTTTAAACTCCGCCTACTTTATTTAACGGTTAAAGGATGACGTAATAAAACTGATGCAACTTGCACCGCCCTATTCAGTGTTTGGTCACGTAGCACTTATTTTCTCCATATCAGGGATTCGGCAGATTTTATGCGATATATTTTTCAAATTTCAAATGATATGCGGACATTTCATTGGACGAGAAATTAGGACAAACTGTAACCACATAAATTGAACAGGAATTTCCTGAAGTTAAACGCGTATTAGGCTATGTCAACAAGGTCAGACTTCATTGCAATTAAATCCCAATGTGAAGTTGTGTTGAAACTGATGCTTAGCATGTGACTGGTGAATGCTTTGTATGTTGTATAAAATTTAAAATTAGTTGAGAAGTAATCCATAGTCAATAAATCATCGTGAAACTACCGCGTTCGTCCACCTTGACCACGGTGTTTCCTCCTTGACGGTCAATTCACGATGTACCGGGAAATGGCCATAGTGACAATTTAGGGTGGCAATTTCAGTCCACGGTGACTTGTCATCTCAAAATTATTTTTGACGTCATCGGCGCGAGGAGTATAATTGAGAACGTCGTAGTTCGCGCTTGAAATTATTATAATTTGATGGATTTAATTCAGTGAGGAAACAGTATTTGATATCGATCATTAAGTGCATGAATGGTATTGTTTTTGGCACACTATTTTTCAAAAAGATGATCTGAGAAAAAACATACATGGCCGACCTATTTTGCATCAACCACATTGTTTCCATATTTAACTCAGTTTGCATTAAAGAATATCCTTCAGTGCAGATTAATTAAATATAACTTTGCCGTTTCTTGAGATAATTTCATAAAAAATCGGAATACTGACACCCCTGTGCGTCGTACCACAGACCTGAAAACTTTGTACCCCCAAATAAATTGACTAACACTGAGGCAGGATCAAAGAGCGGTGAATTTTAAAGATCAAAGGCACGCTGCCGTCGGTGTCCTGATATCTGTGTGATGTTGGCTAGCAGTTTGAAGATCACACGTGTTCATGACCTGTTTGGCATTTAAGTTGTGATTCAGTGCTTTAATATTTTAAGTATTTTAAGTTTAAGAGGGAGGTATATTGAAGTCACTCTGTCGGTCGGTCGGTTGGTTGGTTGGTCGGTCCGTCCGTCCGCATAAAATATATACGAAAGTTTGTGGAGCGAACTTCTTTCACATTTTTTCAAGAGATTGAATTGAAACTTGAAATATGTTATCACAATGGAATGTAGATGTGCGAGACACAATTTTCATTCTCAGCGATTCACTCATTCCAGAATTATGTCCCCTTGAACTTAGCTATATAGTTTATAATGGCACTCTTAATTTGTGGAGCGAACTTCTTCCACATTTTTCAAGGGATTGAATTGAAACTTAAAATATATTATCATTATGAAGTGTACATATGCAAGACACAATTTTCATTCCAAGCTATTCACTCATTCCAGAGTTATGTCCCCTTGAACTTAGCCATATAGTGTATAATGGCACCTTTAGTTTGTGGAGCAACTACTTCCTTATTTTTCAAGGGATTGAATTGAAACTTGAAATATGTTATCATTATGAAGTGTACATGTGCAATACAAAATTTTCATTCCCAACAATTCACTCATTCCAGAGTTATGTCCCCTTGAACTTAGCCATATAGTGTATAATGGCACCTTTAGTTTGTGGAGCAACTACTTCCTTATTTTTCAAGGGATTGAATTGAAACTTGAAATATGTTATCATTATGAAGTGTACATGTGCAATACAAAATTTTCATTCCCAACAATTCACTCATTCCAGAGTTATGTGCCCTTGAACTTAGCCATATAGTGTAGAATGGCAGTCTTAGTTTGTGGAGCGAACTACTTCCACATTTTTCACGGGATTGGATTGAAACTTGAAATATATTATCAATATAAAATGTAGATGTGCAAGACACAATTTTCATGCCCAGTGATCCACTCATTCCAGAGTTATGTCCCCTTGAACTTAGCCATATAGTGTACTATCACATTCTTAGTGTCAATGCGGGGGCGGAGGTATTAGTCACCTCTGTGTCAGTTCTAGTTTAGGATTGTTGTTGAATTTATGAACAGTAGATAAGTGTGGAAAACTGTTACTTCAGAATCCATTTTGTTTGTTTTGGGTCGTAGAAAAATTCAACAAACCGGGATCACAGATCTTAAACTGGGATCCCGGTTTAAGAAGTGGGATCCCATTTTAAATCATTTTCCCGGTCAAAGATCCGGGATCCCACATCTTTATTTTTTGGAATCCCGGACGTCCCAGCATTTTCTGGAAAATCCCGGCTGGGATTCCACATCCCGCCGGGATCCCAGTATATCCCGCCCGGGATCCCGGTTGTATTTTCACTTGGGTTATGAGAGATATGCTCTGAACAAGATTTTCATGTATGTAAAACAAAAATACAAACACAAGGGCAGATAACTCCAGATTTTTTAGTCTTTGATAGAGAGAAAACCCTTTATGCCAAACTTTATATGCTGATAAACATTCCTGTAGGATTTCATAACTCTGAACTAATTGCTTTTAGATATATGTGATAGTGACAATACTTGATAAACTAACATAACAGTTATAATATAAAATCAAATTTTTTTTTTCAATAAACCTCGACATTTTGTCGATTAAATGAGATAAGGGAGTGTCATGAAATAAGCTCATACAAGCATGTTAAAAGTATGAAATTGTCAAAAAATACAGAATGATGAAAATATATTTTTTTATTACTACAGTGCAACCTCTTCAAAGCAACACCCTTTGGGAGTAGCAAAATTATGTTGTTGTTGAGAAGTTGTTGCTGTAGAGAGGTTAAATAAACAGTTAATTTGTGTAGTTGGAAAAAATCATGCTGTTGTTTAAGGGAGGTTTTTGCTCAAGAGAGGGCCGCTCTGGAGAGGTTGTACTGTATATACTTCAAAAACATATAATTTAACTAATTAATGACTATTCTAAGCATAATTAGTGTTTAAATTAACATTTACACTTCATGTTGCCCTTTAGTGAGACCTTAATCTCTTAAAATGGTTCCTGTTGACTCTGTCTGTACAAATCCAACTTCCTTTGGTGCACTGCAAACCATGCAAGTTTACAATCTTGAAGAAAAGTGTTACTTCATAATCTGCCCCAGTCAAATCCACCTACTGTCTGGTAATGATGTATGTGTCAGTAAGCATATTCCAGTTTCACAAGATCCTCCCAGGCCCTCACTTTTGTTCTAAAGATGTCAGGTAGCAAGGTGATTTTTGGGGGTTAATACTGGAGTCACCTTGTCTGTCCATCTGGATGTACAACTCTGTTGTCCATTGGTGGATTTTAAGAATATGAAATGTTCATTTATATGTCACAATTTCTCACTTGCAAGATTCAATTCTATACATCCAAGATCAAGGTCACACTTCTTTCTGATCGTTGAAATCAAACACACAAAACTTCTTCTCTGCACTGTGTCAAATTTAAACCTCCCTCATGAAAAGTGTGGTCTGAATTTGATCTGAATCAGTCTGAATTTTTACTGAAAATTGTCTGAATACGGTCTGCACAATTGCTGAATGTGTACTGATACTCTGAAAATACAAATGCTGAATCATGTCTTAGACACAAATTCAGAAAAATTCAGCCCTGTATGTATTTCTGAATCTTGTCTGACAACACTGTTCAGTTAAAATTCAGATTTTAAGATTCAGACTTTTTTGTCTGAATAATGGCTGAGATGCTGAAAATTGGCTTATTATGGAACAATCCAGACATAATTCAGACAGGTCAGACTTAATTCAGAAGTATGATTCAGACGATTTTTTTTCAGACAGAATTCAGAAAAAGTATTCAGATACTGCTCAGACAATGTTTTCAGACAATATTCAGAAACAGTATTCAGATACTGTTCAGAGAGCTAGATCACTCAGACTTTATTCAGAGGAATATTCAGAAGATTTTCAGACATGTCAAGCCAGAGCCCCTCCATGAATCATTCTATAATACTTGGAAACCTATATTAGAAGCTTTGCTCACATTATATGATGGGGATTATTCATATAATTATATATATTTAACTGCAACAAAGGCAAGTGCAGCCTCTGTAATGGAAAAAACAAAGGGTCATAATAAATGGTCTAGGTTTTTCAAATTTCAATGTTTCACTGTTTTAAAATAATGAGATATGACTTTTATCCTGGTGAATATATACAGATAAATTCAAATATTTCAATAAAAAGCATGAAAAAATATGATAAATAAAAATTCAAATGCATGTGCATGATACTTCCAGAAGATACATTGTGGTGTTCCATCATACCCCACCCACTTAATTCTGTCATAATCATCTCTTAAATATGTATCTCTTATTAATTTGTTTGGTTTTAAGTTGTAAATCATGAATTTAAACATGAACCTAATTACCAGTACACTTACTAGTTCATAAGCATCATGTATTCAGCAGTGTTTCTATTTTCATTAAAGCCACACTTCATTTGGTTATTTCTTAACTGTCTGCCATTTTGAATTACACCATGTGACCTGTGACGTCATCAAAAGTCTGAATATTTCAGCCTTTTTAAAAAATCAGAATCTGTAACTCTTGAAATTTTAAAATCACATTAATATAATTTTATTATACATGGGCAATCTTAAATTGATGCAACCATCTTTGGGTCTGAGCATGTATGCATACATGTATAGTATACAGTGATGCATACAGACATTTTTCAGTATTTCTTCAGACATTTGCTGAAGCTGAAAAAAGACTGAACCTTGAGTCTGAACCAGTCAGACTTTTTTCAGTATTTCTTCAGACATTTGTTGAAGCTGAAAAAAGACTGAACCTTGAGTCTGAACCAGTCAGACTTTTTAGCTCACATGTCACAAAGTGACAAAGTGACAAAGTGAGCTATTAGGATCACTCTCCGTCCGGCGTCATGCGTCGTGCGGTGTGCGTCGTGCGTCGTCAAACTTTTTGTTGTGACCACACTAGGGGCCACATTTTTGGCTCAATTTTAGCAAAACTGGGTCAGAACGTTAATATCAACAAAATCTCGGACGAGTTCAATATTGGGCCATTTGGGGTCAAAAACTAGGTCACCAGGGCCAAATAAGGGAAAACCTTGTGAACACTTTAGAAATCACTGTTTTGAATTTATCTTCATGAAACTTTGTCAGAATGTTTATTTTAATAATATGTAGGTCAAGTTTGAAAATGGGTAATTTCTGTTGTAAAATTAGGTCACTAGGGCAAATTGCTGGAAAACCTTGTGAACACTCTAGAAGTCACTGTTTTGATTGGATGATCATGAAACCTTGTCAGAATGTTTGTCTTCATAATATCTTGGACGAGTTCGAACATGGGTCATCTTGGGTCAAAAACTAGGTCGCTAGGTCAAATCTTATGAAAAACCATGTTAACACTGTAGATTTCACAGTTATTATTGGATCTTCACCAAACATTGTCAAATCGTTTGTTTTAATGATATAACGGTCAAGTATAAATATGGGTCATCTGGGGTCAATAACTAGGTCACCAGGTCAAATCTTAGGAAAACTTTGTTAACACTAGATGTCACAGTTTTAATTGGATCTTCACCAAACCTTGTCAAAATGTTTGCCTCAATGATATGTGGGTCAAGGATAAACATGGGTCAGCCGGGTTCAAAAACTGGGTCACAAGGTCAAATCTTAGGTAAAAATCTTGTAAAAGCTCTAAATGTCATGGTTTTGATTGGATCTTGGCCAAACCCTGTCAGATTGTTTGTCTTAATGATATTAAGGACAAGTTCAAATATGGGTCACCTAGGGTCAAAAACCAGGTCACAAGGTCAAATCTTAGGAAAACCTTATTAACACTGTAGATGTCAAATTTTGATCGTATCTTCACCAAACCTAGTCAGACTGTTTGTCTTAATGATATGTAAGACAAATTCGAACATAGGTCGTCTGGGGTCAAAAACTAGGTCACCGGTGCAAAACAATGTTTTAATGAGTGAACAGTGATTGTCATGTGAGCGATATAGGGCCATCTTGGCCCTCTTGTTTCAGTAATTCTTCAGACATTTGTTGAAGCTGAAAAAAGACTGAGCCTTGAGGCTGAACCTGTCAGACTTTTTTCAGTATTTCTTCAGACATATTCCTAGACTGAAACCGGTCTGAACTTTGTCAGCACTGTTCAGCTTTCATTCAATATTTCTGTAAGACTATTCAGCATTCATTCAGCTCAATTCAGACAAACTTCAGACATTCTGTTTCATGAGGGCAGTGTCAGATTGAAGAAATGAAAAAATATAGTACAAAGTTTCTCAAAATCTTATTGCTATCTGTCAAAAATGCCACTTCTGCCAAAACCCCGCTATGTAAGAATGGCTGAATCAGACGTGGCCAGAATGGTGCTGAGTGCCAATAAGGCGCCACTAAAACACCACTGCATTTGTCGGTCTTTATTTTATTGATGAATAAATCTTGGTGATGGTGGAACAAACCAATTGTTCTTGCTGGCCCAAAGTTGCTCAAAAGCAGCTGTACCAGGACACCAGTATCTCGAATTGAAATCTTTACACTAATATTATAGTGACAAGCAAAATAGTCAAAAGTATGCTTCCCCATTTGTCATCTAGAACGTTAAAAATCCACTCAACAACCGACCAGTAATCACAGTCAGTACACCTGCAAAGCTCAAATCAGCTATAGCATTATTTTTTCTTCAGTGCACAATTAATGGACATTTAAAGTAATCTCAAGTTGTTGTGGAGTACACACGTCAATGTGGCTTGTTACTACTGTTTTTAATACACTACAAACATTTTATTTTCTGTGTTTATAAAGACTTCTTTCCCTTGAAGGTTGAGTACCGGCAAGCGTACTACCCTTACAGTCAAACCTGTGTTAGCGGTCACTTTTGAATAAAGGCCACCCTGTGAATAAAGGCCATTCTAAAGCCACCAATAATTCCTGACAAAATGACCTCCAAATAAAGGCCACCTGTCAATAAAGGACTCTTAATATCCTTTCCCAAGGGTGACCTTTGTTCACAGGTTTGACTGTATACAGATCCTAACTCACTTCATGTTGAACTCAAGTTGCTCACAGATCCTAACCAAGAACCGGCCAAGTAAGCTCATCAAATGCACCACAGCTTGTTTTGACAGGCGCATACCAATTTGCTCTGCCATTTACACCTTCATATAACTACTCTTAAAATATATTCCCCCGGCTCCTCCTCTAGCCAGTGCTCAATGCAATTCTGCAATCTCCCTACTGGAGACCCTACTTTATCTCAGATCCTTACTTTCTCATGCCTATGTGCAACAGACTTATTCAAAATTTTAGGATTGTTATATTTTTATCTTATTTTTCTCAATTTTGACATTTTCAGACTCATCTCATTTTTTCAAAATTTAAACACAATTTAATTATACTTACCTGTGCAATGCTATTCTTTTCCGCTGGCACCTCCACATGGCTCAATGCCCAGGCTTCCCATATTTGAGACCTACTATCCTGTTTGACGTCCGCCTAATCAGGGGATGGCTGTCTGCATCTTGAGACTTTGGTTGATGTGTATGGTGCAAAATGTCTTAACTTATCCCGACATACTTGTCAAACTTTCCAATATGCCTGAACTTCAGCCCTGTAGATTTACTTGATGTTGTTGGAATTTACCACCCCACCCCCTCCATGGGATCAAATTGGCCCTGTCAGGGGGGGGGGGGCACTTGATTCTTCAAAAAGAAAATCTAAAAATAAACCAGAAGTCATAGAGCTTAGATGTTTGGCATGTAGCATTGGTTAGTAGACCTTTAACTAATTGGTTTATATCATGATCGCCAGGATGCAATTGACCCTGCCACAGGGGTCACTTGATTGTACATATGAAAATCTGGAGAAAAAAATTTATTAAAATAATTCATTAAGCCTAGAGCTTAGATATTTGATATGTAACATTGCTTTGTGGACCTCTAACAAACTGGTGCATATCATAACTCTTGATATTTCACATGTACCAAATTTGTTCATAGCCATGACCCGCAGGATCAAAATGACCTTACCCCTTGTTGTCACTTGATTGTTCAAGGCTGATAAACCACTGGGCCAATGTTGCTAAAACTTGGCAGGAATGTTCTTGGCATGAAGCTCCATTAAGGAATTAAAATAATTCCATTCCATGCAGAACTATGGTTGCCATGGCAATGGAAAGAAAACAACTTAAAATTGTCTTCTCCAAAATGTAACATATTTGACATAAAATACTGTCTAGTAGACATCTACCAAGATTGTTCACAACATGGCACTGGGGTCAAAATTGGCCCTGCCCTTTGGGATCATGGCTTTTTTCTGATATGTATATGGTAAAAACTTAAAAACCTTCTCTGAAACTATAAAGGCTAGAGTTGAGATATTTGGCATGAAACATTGTGTAGTGTCCCTCTTGTTTATTTCATTTCTACACCAATTCAGTCTTAGCTACATGTAAATTATCGATAGTGGCAGGCATCCTTTCACACTTAAAGTTGAAGATGGAAAATGACTATCATGGTTGACTGTCACTAAACCACAAACTTAATATTGGTGGGAAATAAAAATACTGTTAACATTTGTAACATTGAAATATAAGAAATATCTGCAAAAAATGACCTGTTACCTAACAAAATAACGGTAATTAGTGCCACCAAAACAAAATGGCCTACTAAGTCCTCAACCAATTAACGATCTGTTTATGAAAAAGCATTAGTCGGAAAAACATGTCTACCAAATTCAGTAAAAAACAAGATAAGTGTTTACATATTCTATCAAATAGAAATATGAGGGCCATGCTGAAATACAGTGGCACCCTTTGGGAGTAGCAATTATGTTGTTGTTGAGAGGTTGTTGCTCTAGAGAGGTTAAATTGAAGTTAAAAAGTGCAGTGGGAAAAAAATCATGCTGTTGTTGAAGGGAGGTTGTTGCTCAATAGAGGGCTGCTCTGGAGAGGTTGTACTGTAGTATTGAAATAATGGAAATGATGTACCTTAGAGAGGTGTGAACATAAAAAGTCACCTAAAACTTTACGCAGTCTTTGCATCTCTTTAAATTTGCAAATGTCAAGTGATAAATTTGACATGTATATATTCAAGTATAATTTTATTAATATGATTAAATGTTGAATTACTTGACAAGGGCCTCTTTTGATGCATGGGAGTCAATTATTTGTAGTTTTTACTGCATTAACAAAGTTTTGTATTGAAGAAAATGATAGAATTAATGCAATAAGGGCTGACATTTTTTCTAATACTCAAATCTACAAATTTTCGTCTCCACGACAATGCCATTTTATTACAAAACACATATGTGTAGCAACTCTTTTGCTCATTCATTTGCTTGTAAGTTATTTGCTTTAATTTGGGATCATTTTAAATTCTTACTGGACTAATAAGAATTGTATTTCCTAATTCTGTTCGACCATCATATGATTACAACAAATATAAGTTGTGTAATTCAAAACACATTCTTTCTTGAGTGAGTTTATGCTGACAATTTCACACTGATGAGTATTTTTTGTAAAAAAAAGAAGTTTTGTAACCAGGGAACACTTGCATATTTGTGTTTTTTGAAATTATAAGCTTAAAGATACATATATAGGAGGAAAAAAGGAATTGAATGTAGGAGTAAAAAAATTGTTGTTTAAAAATGAAATAACTGGTTTCTTGTTTGTATATCTTTTTCAATTTTTCTTTTAGATAAATGACCCTGACAGAGTGGCTTGCAACTTTATTAAAATGTTTGACCATTATATGAACAATTTGCATGTTTATATACAGAAAGTTGTGGAGTGATAAGTCTTTATTATTGGCATATATCTACCGTAGTATTTAAAAAAGATCTGAAACAAAACATATGTTCTTAGAATTTCAAATGGAGGGGCAGTGTCTTATCAAAAACTTACTTTAAATGAATGGACAGTGCACAATACCCGACACATGGGTAGTACATGCAAAAAAAGAAGTGTTCCTTACCTTCTCTTTTTACAGTAGATTACTTTTCTAATCTGTACTTGTTCAGACTGACAAAAACTTAACAAAGTGCACACAAATAAACAAAATGGCTGAAAACACATGAGATAGTGCCTGATTATATTTAAGAAAACAGAAATACAATTTTTGTCTCATTTAAAGTTGCATTTTTAATACCAAATGGAAAGTATTTGCTCTACTTACAGTACGGTTCGGGTGATTTGTCCGATTTTTGCGTTTCCCCCGCGTTCGTAATCGGCAATTTATCACCCGTAGCGGCGATTTTCAACGCGGCATCGATCTTGAAAAAAACGCGAATCGCCGCAATGTCGCTTATCACTGCGTTTTATGACTTATTATCAGTCGGTAATCTTTGATAGCGATGGATCACGGTGATTCGCGAACGTCTTAACCCGACTCTCAAGTAAATAAAATGATATTTATTGTGAATCTTTCTTCTACTTTCGCTTTCTGTTGACCGTTCATTTTCCGAAAACAGTCACATGGTAAGATAATTCAGGATTTAACACTTACTAAATCCGTTGGCCATGACCGACTGAAATCCAGACATCTGATTAAATTTTGTCAAGTAGGAAATCCCATTCTTGAAGTAAATATGTAGAAAAACCGGCGAATTGCTAAGTGAGTTTGTAAACTGTGTTTCTATGTTTTACATATGCAGCGTTAGGTACAGGGCGAGATTAATATGTCTATTTTTAGTGTTTTATTTATCGAGTACCAGGGCGAGAATTTAGACCGAGTCGCAGTCTCTCATTTTACCTATGTAGCTCGGTGCTCTAATCAATAAAACCAGTAAACTGGTTCCCGTTCCATCATGCAGTGCACTAAAGGAACAGGTACGGTCTAAATTTTCCAGCGTTCTGATTGGTCAACCCGTTTTAGCTATTTCATTGGTTGCTGTTCATTCGAGAAACATCGGGGATTTCCGTACATCTGATAAATGTACGCGGAGATGTTAGTTGCTAATGTTTGAATACCGCACGGATACCCCTTTATTCAAAATAAAAAAATATAGATGCTAGAAGTTACTATGTGAATATTCGTTACAGTATAGTCATATAACATATCAAAGATACATATCTTAAAAATATTAATTAATGCCTTGAATCATTATTTTTTATTGTTGTTAAATGATTTTCTTTAAAAATAATCATCTGTATAAATATATGTATAGTTCGGTCTAATATGTAGTAATTCCTTTAAAACATATTTTTCTTTATTTACAATTAAAATATATATCTTATATACAAAATGTATATCAGTATATGTCAAGTGACGTTTTAAGTAATTATTTTGTTACTTAATTTCTTTTCGTTAACATCTGACTTTACAGAACTGAATTAAATAAGGAGTAATTAAGATTATGATCTATGCTGTATATTGTAAATTTAACATGGTATCAGACACACAAGTGCTAAAGAATATATTGACCCCCTTCGGTGAATGATCCATAAAATATTTCTCCCTTATAAGGGTACAGGAAGTGAGACGGTCGTGTTACGTAATATTGCATAACAACTTCTTAATTGGCTACTTATCTTGATTTTATCAATGCATGTATTGAAATTGAGACAATGATATATACTGGTAAATTGATGATCAATTATACTGTTTGCATTAATTAATTTTAGCCCAGACTCAGATTGGACACGACTTTTAAATTTATTATTAGCATCGCATATTTATATGTTATAAGAATATAAAATTAGGTTGTAACACTCAAAAAGTTGCAATTGTGAACGGTGATTATTGTTATTTGACAGTTCAACGAATAATAATAAAAATTATAAAAGTCTACATAAGTGAAAAAAATTCTCCCACACCGACCGTGATCGAGTACTCGATTTTAAAAATATTTCTTAAATATATATTTATTTATTTAAGGGTCGATATTCTATTTCAAAATACGTTTAAGTACGCTGTGTGTATTTAAATACTACGACCAAGATCAGAAAATAACTATCCAGTTCCCTAATCTTTATAAATTATTTAAATTTCGCGCGAAATGTGCATAGATAATGCAAAGTCTCGCGAGATCCCCCGGGCAGAATTCTGCCCGGATTCCGATCGAAATTGACCAATCAGCGTCCTGGAAATTTTAGGCCGTACCTGTTGGCTTTGTACACACAAGTCAACGGGAACCAGTTTATAAAACCAGTCCATTGTTTAAATGTAATATTATTTCGCGCAATAATATACGAAAGCTGACAGATTAATTAAAGCTCATCAACTACTATTAAGTTCTCAACACTCGTTGATTATAATTTATGTCAACGCTAATTTTTCACACATATCAGGTAACAATTTGTTCACAACAGCGCAATTAAATAATGTGTGAATAACACTGTTATTGACAAGAAATTAGTAAGTTTTGAGAAAACTAAAGAGGCGACATCGCGTATCACGGGGTTGAGCGATCGTCGCCGCAATCCACCGCGAATTATTGCCCTTCAGTGGTGACGGTCACCGTCGATCATCGTCGCTCTGAATGCGACGGCCAAAATTCAAATCGCCGCGTTGAAGCGACCTACCTGTGGCTTAGCGCGATTTTAATTCCGCGGCGATTCGCGAAAATCGGACAAATCACCCGAACCGTACTGTACCTGTAATGTACCTGTCATTTTCAGTCCACTGTCAAAGCCCATCTGCTTGCTAATGTTTGAGGTTGTTTTTTTATAAAAATATAATGATCTCTATTCTCTAAGATTAATTTGTATTCCATTTTCTTTCATATAAAAAATTTGTTGTTGTTTCCATGGTCAGTTAATTCCTTTTTTGTGTTATCCTTGTATTTTAACATTTGTGACATGGTTTCAATTTTTACCTATATTTATTTACCTTTAATAACTTTACAATCTCAACTTTTACATTTCAGTAATATATTTTTTCTTGGACATTATGTAACTTTATATGCCAATTGTGCCAACTGTTAATACGATTTTACGTGTTATTATTAATGATGGTCAGCTAATATCTATCTATAATGATACACACCAACAAAGCACTAGGCTTAAATGATGTATTCAAATATTTGGGTACTGGCCATGCCCATAGCCCAAATTTTGGAGTGCATAGTTTTTAAGCTACCATGTGCAGTAAATGATCTTAATGATCATTTGTGTATTGGGAGAAGACCATAATTGTTCAAAATATAAATTAAATCGGCATGCATATATTTAGCCATATGTTTGTTGTCCAACTTTTCTCATGAAGCTGGAATAGTCTCGTTTCTGACAGTTACTACTCAGACAATTTTCTCAGTGTAACTTGTTTTTAATTTTTCAAAACTTTTTGACATTAAAAGATAAGCTTGTGCTAGTAATGTTGAGTAAAATGAACCTTGTTTTTTTACATTGCCTTAAATGAACCACTTTGGTGTTTTTTTTTATTTTGTTTCTGAGAATGTAAATTTTTAGGTATGAAATTGAGTAACAGGTGGCGCTTTAATTGAAGCATAGACCTTTGGACATTTGTGATAAAAAAATAGTCACTAAATCAGATTTTTTATATGCTACCTGATTAACTGGATTTAGTTAAATTCATTGACTTCCGCAATGTTCAGTGTTACATACAATATTGATAGTTTTTTTAGTTACTACAAGTCTTTTGTAGAATTCTGGCTTTTATTTTGAAATTCAAATAGATCAATTTCCAATGCCTGAAATACAATGTAGGGATCACATTTCTACATAGTACTCATCCATGATGTTTGTTATTGTAATTCTAACTGATTGAGTTCTGACACTAATCCTACTGTCACAAAGTCAGTGAATTTGTGTGTATATTGTAAAACAATTTATAAATGATTACCCTCCATTTTGAATCTGAGTAAAATGTGCCAGTATCATAAGGTTTTGTTTAACAAAGGAAAATACTGCCAGGAATAATAGATACATGCACTTATGAAAAATTCATTTGTATCCAAATTCAGTAATATTATACTTGAATATACATATCAAATTTAATACTTAATATTTGCAAATTGACAGACTGATGTGCAAAAAATGAGCAAAATTTTAAGGGGCCATTGGTGTACACACCTTTCTTAGGTACATCTTGTCCGTTATGTCAATACTATTATAGCACGACCCTTATACTTCTGTCTCCGTAATATTTAGCTAGTCCTAAATGTAAGTTTAATATGAGAAACTTTTATTTACATCACAACATTTTGGTGAACTTCGCAGCGCACAAATTCCACAATTAAATCCACAACCAAAGTTAGTAAAAAAATGTAATTTTGTTCAGTAGTTTCTTACTCAATTTTAGTTTTTAGCTCAACTTCAAAGA
The DNA here is from genome assembly GCA_964023205.1 of Lutraria lutraria. Classification (NCBI taxonomy): domain Eukaryota; kingdom Metazoa; phylum Mollusca; class Bivalvia; order Venerida; family Mactridae; genus Lutraria; species Lutraria lutraria. The sequence goes on along the minus strand of OZ026837.1, from coordinate 10,549,542 downwards.
ACAATGGGGCTATATCCTACTTGCCCGGGCATCAGCGTTGGCATCAGTGTAACATTTTGGTTACAGTTTAGCATACAACTTCTTGCACAACTTTATATCTCATCAACCATTAAAGATATTTGCTTTTTACTTCACACATGTCTTTGAGATCATAATAGGAGGTCACTCCATAACTCTCATGTAGATTTTTACTGAATTATGACCATTTGTGAACTTCTGGTTAAAGTTTTGTGTGCAACATCAGTCTTCACTAATGAAGGTATTCACTTGACATTTAATACAATGTCATGTCTTTAGGATTATGTTGAATGCCACAATCCAAGGCCCATAACTCTGATATTGATTTTGACTGAATGATGGCACATGTGAACATAGAAAATTTACTGGTTGAAGTTTTGCGTGCAACATCAGTCTTTAAAACTACTTAAGGTATTCACCTGAAACTTAACTCATGTCTTGGTAATCATAATTGGAGGTCGCCCTTCTTGAGAAAGTTCTTGAAATGTGCATTTAATGTGTCAAAAATGTCCTGGGAAATCAGTGAGTCAGATTCGATCTGACACAGCAACTTGATGCCAGTTTCACAATAATGAGCAGTCTTGGAAATAACATTGCACAACAGTTGATCTGCGCTTTTAATGCTTGGTGAGAGTCATTAAGCTTTACATCTGCTGGAATTATAACCCTGCTTACACTAGCTATCTCTCAACAATAGAAAATCACTTTGAAACTCCGGTCTGTTTCTAGCAGGGCCTCGAAACAAGTCCAATGGCAGATTGCTGGAAGCCTCATGGCTGTTGATGAGAGGATAAAAACCCTCAGTAATGTGTCCAGATGTGTTTTTCTGATTAGAAATACAGTGGAACCTCTCTACAATGGTCAACAGTCAGTCATGACAAAATTGGCTGTTATAGGGGGGTGGCTTTTGTTGAGAGGGATATATTGGCTGTTATGCTTATAATAGTGGAAATCGTCTAATAGTCAAATACAAGCATTCAATAACTTACAAGATTGTACATACTCAAAGTTTTCAATTATGAATGTTTGCAATTCATTCATTTTCACTCAGCACATAATTATGTATACATGTGATATGAGGATTATATATAGATATTAGTACAAAAAATATTATAGAACAGAACATACATTTATTTCAACTTGAACAAAGTACATTATCGGTACAAAATGCATTTAAAACAACATATATACAAGGTCACATCGAATCAATATGATTTTACAACAGCAAAATGAATAAATAAATCAACATTATTATTATAATATCGAGGATGAACATATAATTTTAAACATGAGTAATCCTCAATTTAAACGTCAGTACCCATTTTACAACAGCAAAATGGATACATGTATAAATATTAACAATTCAATATATTACGAACAATGGATATAGTATCAAATCAATCCAGAAGATTATATAAACATATAAATATATTACAACCTTAATACAAACACCATTACAACAGCAAAATGGATGCATGTATAAATATTAACAATTCCATATAATTATTATAAACAATGGATATATTATCAAATCAATCCAGAAGATTAAAAATATAAATATACTACAACCTTAATACAAACACCATTACAACAGCAAAATGGATGCTTGTACAAATATAAACATATCAATATATTATAAACATACATTGTATTATTCAAACTTAATATAAACACATGATAAACAATTCAATCATAAAATCTATTTAGATATGATTATCCTAAATTATTAAGTGTCGCGTTCCTTACATTAAGAGCATTTTTACAATAAAGAGTTAAATTGCTTAATGTTTTATGGTTTTCATTTCCAATAAATTGTATTAATTTAAACATGCTAAGTCAAACGTAATAATATTGATCTATATATTTTTTTCTAATGTCTTTAAATAGTTGGCAAATTAGTATAAAATGATATTCATCTTCAATTTCTAAAGTATTACAAAATATGCATAAATGTTCCATTCTATCTTCTTTATTTCTGGCATATCGTCCAGTCTGAATTTTTAATGAGTGCGCTGAAATCCTAATTCGAGTAATGAAAAATCTAATATTATGAGATAGAATATTCAAATACGATTCATACTGAAATTTGAATGTATTATAAAACATCATTACAGGACTAGTTTCTTTACTTACATGCCAGCCTTGAACAAAATTGTCAATTAATCTGTTCTTAAACATAGAAATGAAACTTTTATAGTTACAATTTTGTGGATTATTCCATACATAAGTAAAACCGTTATTGCATAATAAAGTCTTAACATTCGACACCCAGCCTATTTTTAGCTCACCAGAGCACGAATGTGCTCAGGGTGAGCTTTTGTGATCGCCCTGCGTCCATCGTGCGTCGTGGGTCGTTACGAATACGTGGCGTCAATGTTTACTTAAAACAACATCTCCTCCTACACCGCTATGCCGATTGCAACCAAACTTTGCTGGAATGATCATTGGGCGGTCCCCTTTCAAAGTTGTTCAAAAAATTAAATTTCATTAAAAATTCTGGTTGCTATGGCAACAAATTGAAAAAACTTAAAAAATATTCTTGTCTGAAACCACAGGGCCTAGAGCTGAGATATTTGGTATGTAGCATTGTCTAATGGAACTCTACAAAGATTGTTCAAATTATTCCCCTAGGGTCAAAATTGGCTCCGCCCCGGGGGTAACTTGATTTTACATAGACTTATATAGGAAATTAAAAAAATCTTCTTGTCAAAAACTACAATACCTAGAGCTTTGATATTTGGTGTGTAGCATAGTCTAGTGGACCTCTACCAAGTTTGTTCAAATTATTGCCCTAGGGTCAAAATTGGCCCCGCCCCGGGGGTCACTTGATTTATATAGACTTATATAGGAAAATTTAAAAAATCTTCTTCTCCAAAACCGCAAGGCCTAGAGCTTAGATATTTTGTATGTGGCATTGTGTAGTGGACCTCTACCAAGTTTGTTCAAATGATTGCCCTAGGGTCAAAATTGGCCCCGCCCGGGGGTTTATTCTATTTTATATAGGAAAATTTTAAAAATCTTCTTCTCCGAAAACCACAAGGCCTAGAGCTAAGATATTTGGTATGTAGCATTGTCTAGTGGACCTCTACCAAGTTTGTTCAAATTATTGGCCTAGGGTCAAAATTGGCCCCGCCCCGAGGGTCACTTGATTTATATAGACTTATATAGGAAAATTTAAAAAATCTTCTTCTCCAAAACCACAAGGCCTAGAGCTAAGATATTTGGTATGTAGCATTATCTAGTGGACCTCTACCAAGTTTGTTCAAATTATTGCCCTAGGGTCAAAATTGGCCCCGCCCCGGGGGTCACTTGATTTATATAGACTTATATAGGAAAATTTAAAAAATCTTCTGCTCCGAAACCGCAAGGCCTAGAGCTTAGATATTTTGTATGTGGCATTGTGTAGTGGACCTCTACCAAGTTTGTTCAAATTATGGCCCCGGGGTCAAAATTAGCCCTGCCCTGGGGTTTATTCTATTTTATATAGGAAAATTTTTAAAAATCTTCTTCTCCGAAACCACAAGGCCTAGAGCTAAGATATTTGGTATCTAGCTTTGTCTAATGGACCTCTTTAAAATCTGTTTACATAATGGCCATGGGATAAAAAACGGCCCAGATGGGTCACTTGATCTTACTTAGACTCGTATAGAAAACTTCAACAATGTTAATCTCCAAATGACCTTTTCTCCTGGTGAGCATTTATAGGGCCATCATGGCCCTCTTGTTTGTAGCCTTTAATCTTGGTAACGAATTTCTCCTTTTATCATTAACCTCTTTAGGGAATTGTTCATGCATATAATAAACACTTCCTTTTAGATTCTTGCCTTGTTTCCTCACATATTCCCTTTCCTTAAATAGAGTGAATTTGGCAACCATTTTTCTTGCTGCATTCTGGGTATTACGTGCACTTATTCTATGTACTCCATCAAACTTAATATTTTCAACCAAGCTCTCAGCAATCCTTAGTTTATCTGTCATGAATGATCTTAACTTTTTTCCGAATCTTCATTTGTCTCGTCCGGGGCCTCCTCTATATTGCCAAACACAAGGTTGTTCAGCATTGATTGCGATTGTAGATAATTAACATATCTCATCAAGCAATTTAACCCTTTCTCCTTCTAGCGAATTAACTCTATCTGTGATCGCTCAAATATTAAAATCTGCAACTTCTACACATTCCATCTTATTCAATCATGTATCAATCTTTACCTGATTGTCTTGTACCCATAACCAAAGTTTCTGTAGATCCGTGTCAAACATATCCAGTTTATTCTCTAAAGTTTCTAATGAGCCAAGTCGCTTATCAACCTCAGATAATTTGATGTTTATATCCTGAACAGAAAGTTCAAGGAAATCCATGATATCCCTGTTAGAAGGTTGTTGTTTGTTTTGCGTATCCATATTTTCCGATGACACATTTTGTGACATGGGTGGGTGGGTGTTGTGTCCACATGTTTATTCATGCTATTATCTTGAGACATTGCTTTTTCAAATAAATCATTTAAATCCACACATTCACCAGTTTCAAATAAAATGGAATGCGTTTCATTGAGAAATTCACTTAATTTACATGCTCTGGTGAGTTATGAAATTTTCCCGCTTTTGTAGCGTCACTCTTTTTCCGTTTTGATCTTCTACTTTTACCCATTTATCACTAAAATCCTAGTATAATTATACAGGACACAGTTAACAAAGGCAAAATTTCTCATTTGGTCCAAAAATTCATTTATGTCATCCATGGAGCACTTTCTGTGATGTCTGTGTCAGAATCACTGTTGTTATCACTCTCTGTTAGAGTTCAGATGCAGACAAATCCCAGTTTATTGAGGAAGCATCACATGTTCTGGTATTGTATTTTCGTTATCAATTATGTCTATAAAGCTACACTCATAAATACCAGAGATGTGAGCTAAAACAGCCAGTGGAATGTCATCATCTTCTACACATTCATTTTCCATTTCATTTATGTCACATGTTTGTCTAAGTTTATTAAATCCAAATTAATTTTGTCAAAACATTTCTCAATCATGGTAGACATATCCATAGCGATAAAATTTAACTTTAATGTCTGGATAATCCCCTGATCCATGGGTTGAAAAACTGAGATTGTAATTGGTAGAAGGAATTATCAATAAACATTAGGATATCCCGTCTTTGACTTCTCATCTTCCTATTCACAGACAAAATCCATTCCTCAAATAACCTATTGGTCATTTTTTTGTTGGCACAATATGTCACAGGCAGACTATCAACTTTCACCTTACTGAAACATCTCGATTTCACTGATTTCCCTATCACTAATGGTTTGAGTTTTTCTCCAGTCATACTGGCACAAAGAGCTACTGTAATAGGATTTTAAGCACGCCTCTCTCCCCAGCACACTCTCGGTGAATGTTATTCTTCAACCCGATTTTAAAAGACCCCACTTTCATCCATAGTAAATATGTCACGCAGTTCATATCCTTTACATACATGCCCAAGCTTATCTTTCCAGTCTGATGCAGTTTTTGAATCAATATCACTCATCTTTTTACACACAAAGTTGTGTCTTTTCAAGAATTTCTCCAACCAACCATTGGAAGCCTTCAGTTCATGCAGACCTAACTCACTAGCAAACTCAGAGCTTTCTGTTGAATTAATGGACCAAACAAACTTATTCTACATGAGTTGGCATCCGTAATCCAGCTGGTTAGCAGGTCATTCAAGTCACAATTAGGATGTGCAGAAGTCTAATGTTGTTTCTTATCTGGAGTCATGTCATTCTCATAGTCATTTAAGACATTTAAGCTTTATGCTGCAGTGTTCCTGAAAATAGAAATGGAAAGCAGTCTGAAAATTTGAAGCTGTTAACGTTTCAATAATAATTTACAGTTACATGTGAAAAATATCAGTCATTAAACATTGCCTTCATGGTTGCTGTATATGAAACAATTTGTAAGACCTATACTATATGTCTCAGCAATTTCACAAATATTACTGTAGGTGCACATTGCAAACAAACAATCATCAAGTCATTATAAGTGACTAATAAAGCATTGTTTAAATTTTTTACAGATTCACTGTTTGCTAACACAATGAGTAGAAACAAGTGTTGTTTGTTTATAAAACAATTGAATTCAGTTGGTAGCTAGTCCAATTATCATTTTAAATAATTCTTTATACAGGCAGAAAACTTGCACTTTATTTCGCATTTGTTTAATCAGAACAGAGAGAGGAGATAATTCTATTTGAGTATAGTGAAAAGACCGTTTAATGTCGTACCGAACATTGTTCTTCATAGGGCGTGAATAAAGTTTGTGTTTATTTGTTTGATTAATGCAAAAAGATATCTTTAAGAAGCGTGTCGACAATCACAACTTGAAATTAATAAACATGCAATCATGCAAAACTGCTGTCCATTAATTTGAACTAATCCCTTGACCCCTTCCCAACAAACACACTAGACAGTTGTTTGACATTTGACATGTGCATACATTCCTTGATTATGACTGGCCGTGAGAGGCTTATATTCATCATCAATGAATGGCCGTTCAGAGGCAGTAAATGATCATTGGGAACAAATATGCTGGCCAGAGTTCAGAGTTGACCGGTGATGAGAGGTTCATTTGTGTTCAAAATGCACCGGGGGATTCAAAGTTGCTGTTGTTGAGAGGTAACAAAGTGAGCTATTAGGATCACTCTCCGTCCGGCGTCCGGCGTGGTGCTACCTGACTAAATTGTCTCTTTATGTGAGAAAGTAGGCAGTTGCTTACGGAGGATGGGCGTATTGTACTGGTTCTCACCAGGAAAGATGGTTGGGTGAACTGTCCGCCTCATATGACTCTGACTGTTGAAAAGGGGCGTAAACTCGATATAAACAAACAAACAAAAACTGATCAATAAGTATTGATCATTTGCGGTTTTTCAATAAACCTATCTTGGTACAGTGTGTAAAACGATAGTTTATATATTGGTACTGATAAGCCATGTGTTGGTTACACTATCTCAAAGTGACAATGGGATAACACTCGAGTTAACAGTGGCTTGTCATTAATTGTGTTTTTCATTACTTCTTTAAATTGCAATACGTATTGCGATATGGGTCGACTGTATTGCAATATATCGCAATACGGGTTATGCCGTATCGCTGCACCCCTAAATTAACAACATAGAGCGAACAATTAAGAAAAGGAACATTAGAATTTTACATTCCACAAAACTACGTAGAAATAATAAGTGAATACCAAGGAATCAACCATATCTTACGCACTGTGTTGACAACACATTCTTCAAAAAGTTTTCAGATTTGAATTTCTACAATTCCAGTAGACCTGGCTACATAGTTAGTGATCCTATGGTAAAAAATGTACGTGTAATCCCCTACACTCCAGATGGAAACATCCAGGTTAAGTTAAACTACAAAGATAGATTTATTGATTTTCCAAGAAATGCGCGCAAAAGCGACCAAATACACTGGTGCCTCCAAAAATCAAGAGATCAAAATTGCAGCAATGCTAAATAGTTACATAAAATTGATACTGTCTTTGGATAGGCATAATTAGGCAACCATTTTATTGGAATTGTTTATAGTGATTGAAATTGAAACAAACACCAAATGTCATCTAGTTCAGTGAACAAAGAAACACTATAAACAATAGCCTCTGAAATTATGTTTAAATATCTTGTTCAATAACAGTTTTAAGTTCACATGTTTCTATTTCTTTAATTACTTCATTGATTGCATGTATTTTATTTACTTGCAACGGATGTTCGTTTCAAAAACATATTTTAATGTTGTTGTATAGATGCGTTTTGATTTCACTTCTTTCCAGCGATTTCCTTAAATATGTATAGTTAATTGTTACGCTTTAAGTTCTATTTTTTGTTAGTTCTATCAAACAGGACGATGTTTCGAACCAGAAGAATTACATAATATTTTTTCTTACTATTTGAAAATCAAGTTTCACCTGAACTTGATCCAAAAATAAACATGTTGTTTATACGATTTGCATAGATAGTAGGCCCATTCTCACACAACTTGGACAATTGGGGTAAAAAAAAAAACGATTTTTCTGTACTCCCAGAACTTACTCATTTCCTTAGCATCACATGAGGATACATATAAACTACTGATTTCCAAAATTTTACCAGCAACATACTAACAGTTTTTGAGATTCGGATGCTTAATTGGTCTTGTTGCTGTATTTTTTACCGCATTTTTAAACAGTACCCATGATAGTTTGATGTCATATAACCATGAATTGGTATAACTTTTGTACAAGTAATCAATAAAGATCTATGCAAAATAGGATTAAATATGATAGAAGCTCGCGATTTCCCCCTTGAGTGAGGAAAACATGGACTATGTCATGCTTTTTGAAAATATATTAATAATTTTTACTTCAGTTTTGAGAAACTTTGTGTTAAGTTGTGAAATAAAACCACTTTATAGAAGATAAATGTATTTCAACAATTTAATCGAAACAAGTATATGCTTACGATGGTGAAAGCGAATATATTACTCGTCAGACAAACTGATTGAACTTATCACACGAATGAAATGTTGTCCCGTTGATTATTCAAGAGTTGTCCCGTAGATTATAATTCTTTGCGAATTGGACTTCTCCATGATGCAAATACGAATATGCATGGTTGCGAATATAATAGTATATGCATCAATTCGATAACTAACCAACATGGCTGAAAATTCATAGATTTGTTGTACGTAATCAACGGGACAACTCTTGAATAATCAACGGGACAACTGCATTTCTCCGTTCCACTTAAATGTGCTATCAGTTTTGCTCGATATGTTACGGGGATACTAAACGTAAGACACTGCAAAATACTTATATACATCTGTTTTATACTTAAAGTGCAGTTTGTATTAATATTGAACAATTATATTTTACAAAGATGTAAATACTGACCTACATCGAATATGATTGTGTGCTAAATGCACTCTACACATCTAATCAGACATTATTACATCAAATTTACTTGTGTGTTTGAATTCTGCATGCTGTCCGAACATATTTAGAAATTAATAATTGTACATAAATACTAAACAAATTGTTACTGTTATTATCAAAATGTTAGTCCAATAGAAAATCAACAGGACAATCACTACGTAATCAACGAGGCCTTCATTACATAGCATAGAAAACGTCTATGAGACTTTATAAAAGAGGGCAGTGGCTTGAAAACGGTATATTAATATGTCAAAAAGCAAAATCAGTAACAGCTTATAAAGTATAAGCTATTCGCCACTTTAGACGGTATCAACCCTTACTCGCCTCAAAAACGAAGTTTAGGCTGATGTGTTTTTACCCGTTTTTTTCTGAAATCGATGGCAGACGACAATTATAAACATATGGTTGACGTTTTGAAGCATATATGAGCCCAAATGTATATTATAGCGGCAAGAATGTGCAAGATTTAGTCCTATCCTGACAGTGTGTGTCCCGTTGCTTACGTCCCGTTGCTTATGTTAATTTCAAATTTCTAGATTCTAACACAGCAAAATCGAATATTTTTACACGTATGAAGAAAAGTTTCTGCAATACCTTGGTGGGGAATATAGCTCGTCATGTTAAGCTTTTATACCATCTTTATATGCATGGATATGCATTTCAATTCAGTTTTTGCTACGGACTCGTTGATTATCGCATCAAAATTACGGTAGTAAATTCAGATTTCATGACCTATCCTTTGTTCTCGTATAATACGTAGATATAAATTGAAACCAACATTCATTTTATTACATTTTACGAATTCAAAAAGCGAAATATCTTTGTCAAAAGTTATTCTTTTGTACATTAAAACTCGAGTGTTAAATGTTGTCCCGTTGATTTCGATAATTTGGAGACACGACCCAAAATGTGTGCATTTTCGTTAATTGATAGATTTTTAAAAAACAAATAGTTCAGCTGGCTGGCACTCATTACTAACTACGAAATATACTCGGTACTGTGCTGGAATTATGTCGTAGCTGTTTTAAAGGATGGATTTTATATTGTATTATATACCTGGAGATACAGCATTTTTGACGCCCCTGCATAACTATTCCTTCTTAATATAGACCAAAACAGTTATTTATTCACCAAAATGTAAGCTCATTTTTAAGTATTCATATTAATTGTTCTCAAGAAACAAAGTGTTAACTTTTTTTCCTTTTCATTGAAAATCGTCATCATTTTCTATACTGACGACATCAATTGTCCAAGTTGTGTGAGAATGAGTGAGTACTATGTAATTGTTAAAACTGGATTGATATTTGAGTTAAACTATGAACAATCATGTTGTTTTAACTTACTGTTACCAGTTCAGTGTTATATTTTATTATAGCTTATTTTATGTAAAAAAGTAGCTCAAATAGATTGGAAACATGTTATTATTTGGTGTCATTTTTTGATACATATAATAAGAAAACATATTTCTTATACATTGCATTTCGTTTATTCATGAAGGTTTTAAGATTTAGATATAGTAGTAGAGCGTCACTAATGATATAGTTATAGATAGAATTTACACTTAAAAGTTAGAGAAAAAATAAAAATAGGCTCTTAAACTATCTTTGAATGTTTATAACTTTTTAAATGGAAACTAAATAGATTTAAACGCCTGTATTTCATCTCTAAATGAACTTTATTAACAATATGATACTATCTACAATGCAATTACATTAGGCAAAATGTCGTATCTGACCAAAGATATGGGTCAAAATGTCGTAAATGAAGAAACTAATATCCAGCAAAGGGAAAACGGACAATTAGTTTCACAATCATAGAAGCCTTATAAAAGGTTATCAAATTTGAAAACAGTGTTTTCCAAACTTAAAATATAAATATCTGAAATAGTTTTTTTCTTCTCCTGAAAACCTTGAAAAACTGAGATACGTCGTTTTGGCAGCCGACCGACGATATATATATGATTTGAACATGACAAATAATGTTTATAAATTCACAAACATTGCATGAGAATTTTGCCGCATTAACTGGAGCAGAACTTGGCAGTTTAAAATAGTGTGTTGCAGAATTTTAGGGGATCTTGGTACATGCCCCTCATAAATGTTTTGCCATGTATTTTCACTGTCCTGTAAAAAGAGTTTTTAGGCCGCGGCCTTCACGGCCTATAGTAAGCTACATCTCAGATTAAGCCGTTACAAGCCTCAATCAATTGGACAAAAAATAAGCGCTCATGTTATAAATGTTGTATTTGAGTTTCAAGAAAACAAAGTACATGTACTAATAGTATTTAAGTCGAACAAAATACTTTACAATGCATAAATGCATCTAACTAATTAGCAGTTTTGTTAAGTACATATGAAGATGAAATAAACTCATCAAGTGTACCTACCACAATAAGTTATCTTTTACTTGTTAAACTGGTGACTGTTGATTGAGGGGTACAGTTGGTGGTTTTCATATTTTCTTCATAGCAATTATTTCATTGATAAATATCTCCTAATTTTCTAACCCAATCTTGATATTTTGACCAGTATTTAAGTAGTTTTCCTCTTGAAATTAAATATAAATAAATTGGAATTTTTCAAGCTTTACACTTAGAACATTAAGTTATTAAAACTTCATCTGTTAGACATCAATTACAATCAATGACAGTATGAATTGTATAAATAAGAGACATATATAATGCTTATTTCTTGAAGCCAAGGAGTTTATTGCAATCCGAAAATGACATTAAGCTAAAAAATTGTCAGTTTTTTTATTCAAAAGCTTTAAATTAAGAGAGCATTTTTAGCTCACCTGGCACTCTGTGCCAAGGTGAGTTTTTAGGATCGAGCTATGTCCGTCGTCCGTCTTCGTCCATCCGTCCATCAACAACATCTCCTCCTTAACCTCTTAGTCAATTTCAACCAAACTTCACAGGTGTGTTCCTTGCATGAAGCTCTACCAAAATTGTTCAAAGAATTCCATTCCATGCAGAACTCTGGTTGCTATGGCAACCAGAAGGATTTTTGTTGTTGAAAATCTTCAGAAATCTTCTTCTAAAAAACCAGAGGACCTAGAGCTTAGATATTGTTCAAATTATTGCCCTAGGGTCAAAATAGGCCCCGCCTCGGGGGTCACTTGATTTATATAGGCTTATATAGGAAAATTTTTAAAATCTTCTTCTCCAAAACCACTTGTAAAGACTAGAGCTTAGATATTTCGTATGTAGCATTTTCTTGTAGATCTCTACCAAGTTTGTTTAAATTATCGCAGGGGGGAGTGGGGTAAAAATTCCCCCTCCCCCGGTTTACTCTATTTTATATTGGAAAATTAAAAAATATTCTTGATCAAAACCACAAGGCCTAGAGCTAAGATATTAGGTATGTAGCATTGTCTAGTGGATCTCTACTGAGTTTGTTCAATTTATGGCCCAGGGTCAAAATTGGCCCTGCTTAGGTAGTCAGTTGATTTCTACTACTACTTGACAGTTGGGGTAGATAACTTTTTACCATGACAAATAACTTTCCTTGATTTGATTATCCCCTTAGTGTTACGATACTCAGGTGAGCGATACAGGGCCATCATGGCCCTCTTGTTAGAGAATGTAACTGAAATTAAATTATCACAGATATGTCCATTGTAGCAAATATTTTTGTGGGACAATTCTTAATCATTAAATTACTACAGTAACCGTCTCCACATTATATTAGCTTTGTTATAATAAATTCTTATTACTAAACTCAAGACAGTGCAAATATATTATTAAATGTCGAAGTAATTTCATAGTAACGCATCATGCACTATTGTGTTACATTTGTATTGAAATTATCTTTATAGCTTTAGTATTTGTCCTATTTATATAATGTTGCATACATGTATAATTATGTAATTATCATGTGTTAAAAATTAAACGCCTTAATTCTCAATAAAGTTTTGTACAGTTGTATATATTTGAACCAGTGTAGGTACTGACAGAATCAATAATTATGTTCAAACTACGAAAAAAACCAAATGTGAATAGATATTGCCTGAATTTGACATTCTATGCGGTTTCCAAACACACATATGAAATTTTGGATACTTAAGGATGTCCTTAATAGATTTAAGGATTAGCCACGACCTTCCTTAAGTTTTAAGGAAAAAATAGGGAATTTTAAGGAAAATCTTAAGTTAAAATGTTTTGTGAATATTACGTAAGATTTTATTTCAGATTTATAAGGAAAATCTCTTGAAACTTAAGGTAAAACTTCAACCTTAAGGAAAATTTTATCCGTAAGATCTTTTGTGAATACCACCCCTGAATACAGGTATACTTTTTCAAAGTGAGCTATTAGGATCACTCTCCATCCGGCGTCGTGCGTTGTGCGTCGTGCGTCCTGCGTCGTCAAACTTTATGTTGTGACCACACTAGGGGCCACATTTTTGGCTCAATTTTAGCAAAACTGGGTCAGAACGTTAATATCAACAAAATCTCGGACGAGTTCGATATTGGGCCATTTGGGGTCAAAAACTAGGTCACCAGGGCCAAATAAGGGAAAACCTTGTGAACACTTTAGAAATCACTGTTTTGAATTTATCTTCATGAAACTTTGTCAGAATGTTTATTTTAATAATATGTAGGTCAAGTTTGAAAATAGGTAATTTCTGTAGTAAAATTAGGTCACTAGGGCAAATTGCTGGAAAACCTTGTGAACACTCTAGAAGTCACTGTTTTGATTGGATGATCATGAAACCTTGTCAGAATGTTTGTCTTTATAATATTTTGGACGAGTTCGAACATGGGTCATCTTGGGTCAAAAACTAGGTCGCTAGGTCAAATCTTATGAAAAACCATGTTAACACTGTAGATTTCACAGTTGTAATTGGATCTTCACCAAACTTTGTCAAATCGTTTGTTTTAATGATATAACGGTCAAGTATAAATATGGGTCATCTGGGGTCAATTACTAGGTCACCAGGTCAAATCTTAGGAAAACTTTGTTAACACTGTAGATGTCACAGTTTTAATTGGATCTTCACCAAACCTTGTCAAAATGTTTGCCTCAATGATATGTGGGTCAAGGATGAACATCGGTCAGCCGGGTTCAAAAACTGGGTCACAAGGTCAAATCTTAGGTAACAATCTTGTAAAAGCTCTAAATGTCATGGTTTTGATTGGATCTTGGCCAAACCTTGTCAGATTGTTTGTCTTAATGATATTAAGGACAGGTTCAAATATGGGTCACCTAGGGTCAAAAACCAGGTCACAAGGTCAAATCTTAGGAAAACCTTATTAACACTGTAGATGTCAAATTTTGATGTCTTAATGATATGTAAGACAAATTCGAACATAGGTCGTCTGGGGTCAAAAACTAGGTCACCGGTTCAAAACAATGTTTTAATGAGTGAACAGTGATTGTCATGTGAGCAATATAGGGCCATCTTGGCCCTCTTGTTTGGGAATCTTAACATGGTGTTAGTCCAAGTGGTCCAGAATAGAGAGTAGAACTAATTTACTAATGTCCAAGCAGTGACAACAGGGGTTCATAATTTAGGTCCTCAGTTTATTTAATTACTCCCTGCTGGCCGTAATTAATATGCACTCTCCAGTCAGATCTGACATGAGCCATACAAGAAAACAGCATTTGGAAAGGAAATGGCCAAAATTATACTTCAGTTGTTTTTATTATGTTAAAGTTAGATTTAGGGATAAAGTAAAGCTTCGGTGAATTAAATGTTTAGTGACTCTGTAACTTTATTGTGGATTATAGGGAGCTTGCACTATAAGTCAGAAGCCCTGGGCTCAAGTACTGGACAGGAAACCCAATTTTTCACTCTCACTTGAGTGTCGAACGAAATAAAACTGCTGATTGAAACCAAATGAAAAGCTTGTTAAATGTTCACATTCTACTATTAATATGAGAAGGGTGCTGAAAGGGGCATACCCTACAACTTGGTGCATCTAGAATCAAAGAAAATGAGGCTTAAATTAAAATTAAGTTTGTTTGCCCTTTACCGACCGACCCGAAAAAATCATGCCTACTCAAAACATTTTATTGCAAAATCTGGGAGAACTTTATTTTTATACTTTGGAAAATAAACATGTACTCAGTGCTTTCGATAAACATTTAAAGTAGGTATCATTTGAAGTAATGAATGAAAACAATAATGTGTGTTAAGGCACTGAGTACATATTTATGGTTGATTAATGCACACAATAAATGGTTGTATGGTAGCAGAATACATAAAATTAGCAAAGGATGCTTCTAGATAGAAGTGAAATTTCATGCTAGGTAAAAGTCAAATTTAGAAATAAAATAAAATGATTTTCCTACCTACCGACCCTCTTATAAAATTCAGGGTCGGTAAAGGGCTAACAAACATATTTTTAATTTAGGCCTGATGATAAATTAGAAGCCTGTAAAGAAAAAAGTCGCTGAAGGAAATTCCAGACAAAAAAATCCTTCAATTAAATTAACAATAAAAATCACAAAAACATACATCTGCGACACATACATTTAGTCGTGGAAATGTTGGGTTTCAGACATCTTTATTTTAGTCAATATCAGTGCTGAGCATGTTCGCAGAGTCCTGTAAATGATCTGAGAAATATGTCAACATTCAGCGAAATTTGAAATCTACCTCTTCTTTGCAGTGTGCATGCCCATAAGTTTCCATAAAAGATTGGAAAATCTTTGGAAGTTATTGTTGCACTATTTTTGGGTGGAAGTGATTTATTATTAAGCCCCCCTTCGAAGAAGAGGGGGTATATTGTTTTGCTGGACGTCGGTTGGTCGGTTGGTTGGCTGGTTGGGCGGCCAGCCGGCAGGCCACCTGCCTGCCAAGCTGACCTACTAGCCCACAGCCCGGGTGTAGTAAGTTTCAATTTGGGCTAGTGAACTTTCTTAAAATTATGTACTCAGGTTTGTGATTTAAACAATCTTGTTTTCAATAGTCCTCTTAAAGTTTGGGATAGTGCTTTAAAAAAGACTATTAGAACAAAGTTGGACCAAACCTTTGCAAGACCAGTGTATTTTCAGGTCAAATGTCATAAAACACTTTTTATAACGCATACATGTATATTCCTATTTTCCAGAAAGATATCCTTTTATTCTTACTTTTACTGGTCAGTAAGTTATGTCATCATGATTTTTTTTAAATTCCTAGTTTCGATTTGAATTTATTCACAGACAGATGAATTCTAATTGAAGTGACCAGTGTCTTGCAATTGGAATTTTTTTATGCTAGTATGAAAGTTTTACTGATAGTAGTCTGCATTTCTGTTTGGAAAACCAGCCAATTTCACCCCAAAACATTCCTCTGTTTTCCACTACAGGTAATTTGCCTCTTTCTTGTTATATTCCCTCCCCAGTTTACCAGTGCCCGTCTTCCCCGAACTCCTCACACCGGTTACGTCACGCTTTGCTAATATAACCACTGCCACCATTGTAATCACGTGATGATAGTGTTGAATCATGTGACCAACAATTGATAAACAAGACATTTCCGATAACCAGCAAGTAAATTCACAATGTACGTCTTTACCACATAAAATTTGTTGAAAACACTCTATTTCAACAATTGATGGATCAAATTATTTCCCGCAATCGAAAAGTTACTGTCTAACTATAGCCATTGTTTACATTGTGACGTCACTTCATTTGAAAATATAGCCATTGTTTACATCGTGACGTCATTACGTTTGTCTATTTTAAAGAATTTCTCTTTTCAACGTTTATTTTTTTACTTCTTTGGACGTTAAGCATAATATTTCAATATAAGATAAGTACAGAGATAAAAAATTTAAGAATTTAAAATCAAAAGTGAAAAAAAATATTCGGCTCTGTGACGGCCGAATTTCACTAGTGGTGGCAGTGGTTAATGTACTGATCAAGGGAGGCAACCGCTGCGGGGAGTTTGCGTCTTCCCATTTTTCCTGAAAAAAACTGTACACTAAATACTAACTTGCCAGCCCATTACAGAACATGAGAGAAGATTTTATATGTCATGAGAAACCTACATATCACTTACAGCAAAGATTCATCATGGATTATTAGTTTTGTATCAAACTACTATTTTTTTGGACAAAATTCCTATTTTCCTTTTAATTTCACACCTATTTTCATGAAAAAGGGTAACTGGAAAGCCTGGATTAGTCTCACACAGTCTTTTGTTTTGTTACTACTAATTAATTTTAACCATTGTGATAAGAATCATACCCAAGTACTTCAATTCAAATAATGAATGCTGGAAGCGAATTTTGAAAAACTACTACATTTATACAAAAACACAATTGGGGAAGGGAGATAACTCAAAAATGAAAAATAAACTGGGACCATAGTTCCTGTGACCTTCACAGATCTAAACTACATAAAACAACAAAACTCTGTATAACTTAATATATTATAGTATAATTGTAATGAGCACTTGGGCAAGCTTACTCTTGATACATTATCATACATTACATAAATTCACATATCAACGTTATGCATATAATATATAGCACAGAAACACATCGCTTTCCCGAACTTTCTAAAATAGAATTTATACTGGTAAGGTCAAATGCCCAAAGCTGAATGACCACAAAACGTACAATCTCTGCACACAACAACTCGTGCGTCATGGTTACCCGACATAACAACTCCTGATTGGTGCAATCGCAAGATCTTAACCAATCACAGGAAAGCATTTCCCGTCTAATGCGCTTCGCTTAACTGGCGGGAAATAAATTTCCTGTGACCTTCACAGATCGAAACTACATAAAACAACAAAACTTTGTATACCGGTAACTTAATATATAGTATAATTGTAATGAGCACTTGGGCAAGCTGAATCTAAAAGAACGGGAAAACTATTGAGTTTGTGCCATATAATAGGAACACAAAATATGAAAATCACTTCATGTGTGTCTCTTAAACAGTCTATCTTTTATACCTTTGTTGGCCGCTGCAGTAGCGCCACCTGAATGTAATGAATGCAAACCATATTTAGAAATGTCAGAAACATGATATTTGAAAGCTTCAATAAAAATTTCTCTCATTGTAGTATAAGAAATAGGTTTGTTCATATCTCTTAATTTGTAAACCAGATTTACATTTTGAAAGTCCACAAAACAAATACACGTCTGAATCCGATTCAACATTCCCCCACTTCAAATATCGTTCTAAATTAACCACAGGACACAAAGTGGTACCAGTACGTGAAATGGTAACCCACTGACCATCTCTGTAAATATCAGTTTTACTAAACTCAATGAAAATATTCATATATGTTGTATTAAACACAATATCACAACGTCTAATTTTCAATAGTTCTTCACATCTCAGAAATCCTGAATACGCAAGTAAACATGCACATATGATTCTCTGAGTTTTCAAATTATTTTCACAATATGTAGCATTGAACATTTTAAACAACATTTCAGGTGTTTTGATAACACTCTTAGAAAGTCTACGTTTAGCAGCCTCTTAAATGTTTTTAACTAACATAGAATCTGTTGGAGATTCCTTTCCATATAAATCATGTACCCATTTAATGCTATAATATGAATTCATCACTGGACTGAAAGAACTGGCTGATTGCACAATAGAACACAAATATATACTAAAATGAACAGGCTTGGCCGGAAAGATATCCTTATCACCCAGGGAATTACCTAAAGCCCACTTTTTCCATCGAATGAAACCTCTGTAATAACTTTTTGTGGTGCTGTCTGCATGTGCGTTTTTCAGTAATTCCGGGATCAAAGGAATCTTGTCCACCAGCACTTCCGGTAACTCCTCTATTTTGTTCGCATAACAATGAAAAAACAGATTTGTAAAACAAAATCAATGAGCATCATGTTACAAAATTGACATATGTATAACTCTATACAATCATAAACGAATTGACGACCCTCGTAAATATATTCTATAATGGCAAGCATGCCACTCCGTACCCATAATCAAAGTTGGGCAACCAAACAAATTGTTCAAAATACATAATGTTATATGTATTCATACATATTCTCAATGCTTGTCAGCATAGACATTATAGTCTAGCAAATTATAATGGCCGCCACGCCAATTTTTAAGTTATCTGAATTCACATACTTAGATTAACTATTAGAAAAAATGTATATACTTCAACAAAAATATTCACATAATCTCAAGTCTAGTGAGTCTAGTATTATACTGATAATACTCCAAATTACAAAGAACAGCAAATTTTAATCTTAAAACTCAATGTTCATATTTATCTGAAATTAATTGATGAATGCATTTATACAATCCAAACATTGAATACACCCGACACATGCAATACATACCATCTAGTTACAGTTAGGCAGCTACGCCTGTCTTAATCACTGACATCAAAATGTAAATACACATCAAACTTCTTAGAATATCATTCTCAATGCTAACATTCTAAACTTTAGATCTACATTTCCGAACATTCCTATACCATTTTTACATGGTGTGTAATTTTCTTTTTTGGTCGGTAAATCTATCCAGTCAACAACATTAGAAATAAAACAACCATCATGCAAAAACAAAGGCCAAAAATTTGAAGATTGCCAATACGGTATGATAAGAACTCCATTAACTTTGTCGACTTGCATCTTTTTAATAACTCTTGCGAGTATTAAAACAGGAGGGACAAATAACCCCCTTTGTTCACCCCAATACTCGGCAAATGCATCTACGCCCGCGCAATTTTCATTCCAAAACTGGGAATAAAATAAAGGTAATTTGTTGTTGTGATTGGATGCAAACCAATCTACTTCTAATCAACCCCATTTTCCCACAATCATGCGCATTATATGATCAGAAATTCCCCAGTCATCTTTATCTACAATTTTGGATAAATAGTCTGCTCTCTCATTGCCTTCCATAGGGACCCATTTAATATCCAAAACAATACCATTTTTTAAACAATGACGAAATATAATTAAAGCAAACTTTTGTTACTCTAAATTCATGGATCCCTTCTTGACAATGATATTCACAGCTTGATTATCAGTAAACCATTTAACCTTATGCCCTCCCAAAATATGACTGGGAGACTGCAAAATCTGCAGTACTGCAACTAATTCCCTCCAGGTAGAAGATTTTAATTTTTCATCATTGTTCCACATACCATGTGCTACCCCATTAACTGATTTTACCTCATATCCTGCAAAGCCTGTACCACAAGCATCGCTATACACAAACTTAGTGAAAATATCACCAACTTTAACCTTTTTGATATTCAAAATTATATATTATATTCAAAAAAGTTTTCCTCCCAGAATTTCAACCGAGCTTTACTTTCTGTGGATAACTGAATGTGGGTATTCCACGAAATCGCCTCAACTATATCTATACTTAAATATCTCATCATAATTTGAGACACGTGTCCTAGTACTAAAGACATTGATATGATCTGACCTACAAAACTGGCAACCTTTTTAACATGAACTGGCCTGTGCCTATTTAAAGAATTCTCAATTTCTAATAATGTATTAATAGTTTTCTGAATTCTCCTCTCTGGAGTATACACACAATACATGGAAGAGTCAATGATAGTCCCCAAAAACTCAATTTTCTTCACTGGAACCCAAAAAGATTTTTCTGCTTTAGGTACAAAACCAGATTTTAATAAGTCATCTTTGACAGAAGCTGCGACCTCTGTGCACCCTGGCAAATCTTTATCACACCCATAACCATCATCCAAAAACATAACTATCCTCTTACCTTCTCCCCTCCATTTAGCAATTAAAGGTCTGGTTGATTTTGAAAATATATAAGGGGCCGTACTTATCCCAAAAGGTAATACCAAAAATGTATAGTATGTAACCGTGCCTTGATCATCTATCCATGAAAACCCTAAATAATCAGTATGAGAAGGAACTATAGAGACAAAATGATATGCAGAATGAATATCAAACTTAAACATGTAACAATCAGGTCAAACATAATTTATTACGATTCTAATGTCCTCATATTTAAACGATTGTTTCCATAAATGCTTGTTTACATGCCGTAAATCAAGTATCAATCGTTTCTTTCCGCATGGCTGAACAGCAACTGTCAATGGATTTACAACTTTATAGGAATACTATCACATTTTACTATCGAACCCCTCAATAATAAATCAGTGATGGCTTCATCTACAAAACTACTTTCTCGTAAGGCTGAATTATTATTCCTTAAAATACGAGCAGATGCGAAAGAGAAAAACGGGATTTTATATCCATTTTTGATAACATCTAATATAAAATCAGTAGCTCCAATATTTTGCCAAAACTCAAAACTCTGTTTTAACCGGTCTTTAACAATAATCGATTTTTGACCTTATTCATACTCAAAGTAGTCATATACAAATTCTTGCAATTTATTGTATTGTCTGTTAAAGAGATAGGTCAATTTTCATACAAGCATCTTCATTTGATTTTAAGGTACATGTACTATTTTACATTTGGGGTAGTGGAACAAAAATGGTCGTAACTCTCTTAACTGATGGTAAAAGTTTTTAGAAATTCACATGTAAATACTTAGATACACAAAAGAATGACAATATTTAAAAAAAACAATTCTTAACACTTTGTATTAACCTTCAAATACCTTAATCAGGCGTAATTGTCCTCTTTTCCAAAGTGAAATACATTGTTGTCACTTAATAATAAATAATTATATTTAGATGTTTATTCTACGGTCAAACAGTCAAATTTAATGAAAACCTTATGAACACGCTAGAGGTCAGTGTTTTGAATGGATCTTCATGAAACTTCATTGGAATGTTTATGTTAATGATATCTTGGAAGTTTGATATTGAGTCAACTGGGGGTCTATAATAAGGTTACCAGGTCAAATCTTAAGAAAACCCTGCAAACACACTAGAAATCACTGTTTTGACTAGACCTTTGTAAAACTTTGTCTGAATTTTTGTCTTAATGATCCATTGGACAATTTTAATAATGTGAAATCTGGGGTCAATAATTAGGTCACCTAGTCAAGTCTTAGGTAAAAACTTTGTTAATACTCTAGATGCCATGGTTATGATTGGATTGTCACCAGTCTTTGTCAGAGTGTTGTTTGTCGTATTGATGTAGGACAAGGACGAACATGGGTCATCTGGGGTTAAAAAATAGGTCACCAAGTCATTAATTTTAGGAAAACATTGTTAACACTGTAGATGTCACAGTTTTGGTCGGATCTTCACCAAACCTTGTCATGATGTTAGTCTTATTGTTATGTGGGACAAGATTGAACATAGGGCATCTGGGGTCAGATACTAGATCACCAGGTCAATCACAGGTAAACCTTGATAACAACAGACCTCATGACGAAAGTTCAAAACAATGTTTTAATCAGTAAGCATTATGATTGTTATGTGAGCAACATAATAATAATAGGACTGTCTTGGCCCTCTTGTTGCATAAACTATGGCTGGAATAATTTCATAAAATATGCTGAATACTGAAATACATGTAATTATAATAAACTAGTATAAACATGTTAATAGGGCTGTGGATTGTTGGGTATGTGTCGATCTGATCCAATCCACAATTCAGCACATATGATCCACAAATCGAATCACAAATTTTTTGTTTATCATTGAAAAATTGTATGTTTGTAGTGCTCCGACAGTTTTGCAAAACACAATATTTTCATGTTGTCTGCTCTACATTAAACATGTAATAAGACAGAATATAATGTGATGAAAAAAAACAGTTTGTTTTGGATAAAGCCAAGGCCATGTATTTCAGTATTGTTTGAAAATAGACAGTACTTCAACTTGAAAACCTAAAAAAAAGTAGAGGCCATTTTGACGGGTCAGTCGGAGCACTAAAAACAAACAATTTTTTATTTTCTGTGTTATCCATCTGAAGACAGCTGAATTTAATTTCTTTTAGGAATAATGAAGAAAATCAATACAGATTGCTTTATGGCTTAGATTTATACTTACTCCCTTCCAGTTGATAGATTTACCAGCATCATTTTCTTGTTTAAGCCTTTGACTCATAATTCAAAGATCTGATAGGACCTCGTGGCAAACAAAGTAGTCCATGATATATATATAACCGGGACATTCAGGGCCATCATTTGTCCTTTTTTAGGAATTTCGGCCCCATTCCCCACCTAAAATAATATACTTTTTCCCCTATTTTAGATAAAAATTCCCCTCCAGGTATGAATTACAAATCTGACTCAGATCATCTACATGTTTGCCTGCTTAAATGGTTGATATTAAGTTATTAACCTTTGATAAATTGTAGATTAATGTACACTATATTAAAATACTGACATTTTAAGCTTTAAATGTTTATTGCAGCGTTATATATTGCAGTTTAAAAAATCTCCTGACAACGAAAAGGAATTTTTATGAACAAAGAATACACTGTGTTAAAAAATAAGATTGTGAACCACGAATCTCAGTAATGATGATTATTCGTACTTGATTTTTCAGTTTGTTTTGCTTTTAACCGATCGAGTTCTCGGATAAAAAATCCAGAATGGTAGGGTCTCTCAGAATTAGCTCTATGGAATAAGGGAGATAATTTAACTTTTACCTCACACATTGAAGCTAAGCCTTGGCATATTTTGTGTGGGTATCCTTCAGTGAGTTCACTGTTACATTTTGTGTAATTCATTGTAATAAGTATATGGTATACAATGTATTGTTCTGTAAGTTAAATCTATTTTTTTATGTTTCTATAATGGATGATTCAGCAAAACAATTAAATAAAGACATTATCAGTGTTTTTACTAGCTAACTTAACAGTTATTGAAATTAAACTTTTTGTTTTGTTTGAAAGAAAAAATTAAGATGATATTAAAAAAAATATCTTGCTCGCTCATTTAAATCGTCAAGTGTAAAAATAATATTAAAAAATGAATATTTCGCTCGCTCGCTCGCTCGCTCGCTCACTCGCTCACTTTCTTTAGAAAAAAAAATCCAATGACAAATTAGTAAATTGGTGTGGCCTTATTTGAATTGTCTGTGCAATAATGCCTGATAAATCAGATCTTTGAAATGAACAATAAGTAAATTAAAATAGTTTTGCTTACATTAACAAATAAGACATTAGAAAAGACTGCTGCATGCTATTGGTACATATTAATATTGCACATTGCTTGTTTATTAATTTTTTTTTTTCGTCTGGAAGTTTAACAGATGAAATGCTTTACGAAGGGAAAACTTATCAGACTAATCTATATCAGGCCCTACATTACCGGGATTAAACCCTGAAAAATTCTATTGCAGTCGGACATAATTGTTCATTACTGGAAACGATCTGTGATAATCAGTGTTCAGTGGAGCTATGTGACCTTTAGCCCAAGGTTATTGTTTGAAAATTTTATTGTTGATCTAAAAAATTGTTTGTGATTTACTGCTTTTTTTTACCCGCGTCTTATACTCAGGTGTCACATAGTGATTATTGACATAAAGAAAAACAATCCGTGATCGTATAGTTATAGGTTTAATCAAAAATTAAAATGTTCTTATTTTCTCTCTCATTATTTTCTTCTCTCTCTCACATAAGACAATTAGGTATATGGTATCAAAACATGTTATTGACAGCCGTGGGCGTTATCATCATTATCCAATGAAGTTTCGGAACCACAAGTCTCATGACCAATGAAATTATAGGTTAATCATCTGATGCAATACTAATTTGGAATGTCTTGTTTTAAATCAGACTTCCAAAAGTTGCAAAAGTTATCATTTTTCGTCGATCAATTTATAATAGTTAATATAAACTTTTAACAAAGTTACAGTATAATGCAAACATCCCAAAATACCAATTAGTATATGGACGACATCTGTGGTATGCTGACTTAAGTTGTTTACAGAGACTTGTTCTACTGCCAATACATACATGTTAAACGTACTTTTGTCATTATTTAAAATACAGACTGGTATATACAAATTCATGTCTCTAATTAATTATTCAATTAATGATAATTATAGAAACAATATAGGTATGAGAGTCACTATGTTATATCCCTCCCTTTCTTTAGGAAATTAAATTAGTGCAACTGATTTAAATTGAGAAATCCACTCAAAAAATATTAACATAGTGTGCTCTCATAAGTTAAACAAATAAAAAAAAAACAATAATACTACACTATAAAGTAAAAAGTCATTGTTTACTATTCACATACTACTATGGCATGTCAATGTTTATGTAAATGTCATCAGTAGCACACATATTTATATTTATTTCAATAACAAATGTTCTACATTCATTCATCTACTAATTTTCCAAATGTCATCACTGTTATGATATGGTAGTCTTCATCATTGTTGTTGTTGTCGTTCTTGATAATGTATACTTCATTGATGGTGACACAGTCTTCCTCGACCAATTGGTGTAACGTTGACTCGAAGTACATACTGCAATGATTTGACACGCAGGACGTTGATATTTCGAATCCACATAGTGCATTTGGTTTATTTCTAACTTTTCTTTGCTTCTCAAGTCAAATTATCACCATTCGGAAGCCCCTTCTTGGAGTCATGAAATTTTCTTAGGATTATCTTCACTGTTAATGTGAGGTCCCTTTGACCTTTTGTATAATATCTTTTTAAAATTATCTTCACTGTTCATGTGAGGTCCCTTTGACCTTTTGTATACTATCTTTTTAAAATTATCTTCACTGTTCATGTGAGGTCCCTTTTAGAGCAACGCTCGAACAGACTTTTTATATCTATAAGATTTACTAAGAATGTTATCTTCACTGTTCATGTGAGGTCCCTTTTAGAGCAATGCTCGAACAGACTTTTTATATATATAAGATTTACTAAGAATATTATCTTCACTGTTCATTTGAGGTCCCTTTTACATCAACGCTCGAACAGACTTTTTTATATACCTAACAGTAATTATCATTCATTCATCACATACTCTCCTTTACATTGTTAAAGGTTCATTCTCTTCTTAATAGTGAAGCCAAAATCGCTTCGCCTCAGTCTGGTGTGGAAGTAATCTGCCTCCCAGGAGCATTTCTAACGTCCTCATCAGCACAGGATGACACCGACCCATCATCTCCAGGAGCATCCACCCCGGCAATCCCTACACCACAACAATTAACCAACCTTTGCTTTATCAATATGCGTTTATAATAATATAAGAAACAAATCATACATACTGCAATTATTATGACAATAAATGAAATAATGGCGTATTTCCAATCAAAAGTAGATTCATTATTTACATCAATTTTATGATATCTCCGCACATGTCTAATGATTGATTTCATAGGTATGGATTTCAATCGTGTCAATTCCTCAGGCAGTTTAAGTTGAGTTGAATTCGGAAAGTATTTATTAACATCTTTCCAAAGCTTCAAATCAGACAGTGGTTGTACTCTAACTGTATAATTAAATGAATTTGACCTGTAAATTTTACTCTCATATTCATATTGGGGTCCGAAATTAAAGTAATCACTTGACACCTTACAATCAGAGTTTAGGCTGATAACACTCAATGGCGGCCTAATAGACACAACCATAACATTGTTTTTACAATTGATTGTTAAGTCTACGACATCATTCACAGCTACGGCCCATTTGTGAAAACCTATATATTTTACATAAGGTAACAGAGTGTTAAGTCTAACAGTACTTTTACAATATTGTTTAATGTTCTCCTCACGATTTAAAAACAAAGCAACAGCACATGACTTGCTCAAATTAACTGGGTAAAGTGCATTCATCATATGGCAGTATTTCAATTGTTCACTATTACACTGTTTTAGTTCTTCACTTGACAACAAGGCATACTTTGTTTTTGTCTTGTCTATCATTAAGGCGTCAGCATCAAGTTCATATTGAGCTACCATGTTTATTGGTCTTTGACTTTGAATGGTTACATTATGTAGTGGTAACGGTAGGTTGTAAATTTTGTAAATGTCAAACGTATGCCTAACATCTAGCAATGGAATGTCAAGAACAATAACAATTTCATCACTCAGATATGTGTTGCAATACAAGGTATGGTAGTAATACCAAATATTTTCCTTGGGGTTTACTGGTAATTTAAACATTTCAGGAATATGTTCTTTAATATCAATTAGCAATATTTTAAGATCTTTAGGAGATATTGTACTGGGTGTTAATTTATTCAAGGTTAAATGATTTATTTCATTTCTTAAATTTCCTAAATATAACATAGCCATCTGACTTGCCTGTTCAATTTCTTCAATTATCAGTTTAAACTGGAAGTATGTGCTCACAAATTGTTCCAAGTCAGTTATCTTTAGAGCTAATTGTTCTTTAATTCTGGACATTTTCCTATTTAGCTTTTGTATGCAAATCACCACATCAATTATAGCTCTACGATTTTCTGATATTTGAACTCTTGATAAATTTAACAAGGTCATACTTTGTTCAAGGTCATGAATAATATTTTCTTGATTTTCTTGAAGTAAACGTACATTTCTGTTTATTTTGTTCAGATCGCCTTCAGTTAAAGTTCCGAACAATACTGATGAGATTTGTCCTATGATTGGTAATAATGAACGTCTATTGCATTTATTACTTGACCTCATTGACCTATAATCTTCAAAATTATCTTTAATACTCCACAATGTGTGATTTATCATGTGTACATCCTTATGTAAACTATCATATGTATAAACATATCCTGTCTTATTTTGCCTGATGTAAAACTCAGAGACTGATCTCAAAATCTCGTCAACAGACTTTAAATCTTCATTGATTTTATTGATGAAATGATCATATGGTTTTAAATCATGTACAAATGTGACTAACCATCTGGAATGACTAGTCGATACTTCATTCACTCTTTCAAATAAAACATTTTCACTTACACTTAAAGCAAAGGTATAGCTAATACAAGTTATGAGTATGATGCCTAATTGATCCATAGTGTAACGTCTATATACAAAACAGTTAATCCTGAAAATAAACAAAATAAATAGGAATCCATAGTTAATCAACTATCATTTTACACACTAATTCCTATTTACTTTCGAAGCCTTTAAAACAAATCAGAAAGTGCCTTAAACAAGTTTCTCATCTTGCGATTACCATCGCTATTAGGTACCTTCTTGTGTTTACGTTTAGATTTACTTAGTTTGCGAGATTGATTAATCTCATTCACCGACATAGCAGTATCATCAGTACTCAACTGATTAGAAGTATCTGTACTAACAGATTGCACAGATTCACTATCTGTACTCATTGACTCTACTGTTTCTGACTTAGCATTAATTTGATTCCTAGCCTTAAGTCTTTTCGCTAATTCCATCAAAGGAATGTTTTCTTCTTCATCAGAATCTTCCCTTTCATGGCGACGCCTATCAACCAGCTTACTTAAGGGTATATCATCCTCGGAGTCTGTGATTTCTGACTCAGAAATTTCAGGTGGAATGGCGTATTGAGATCTTCTCAATGGATTATCAGCATCTTGCTTAGGAATTTCCCATTCGTCAATGTTCGCATGTCTCAACATTTCGGCATGTACCCGGCTTGTAGATCCATCTAATTGGTTCTTAATAATATAAGATGTTGGTCCGGTCTTCTCAATAACCCGGTAAAATGGCTTCCATTTTATATCTAACTTGCCCTTTCTTTGGTTATTTTTGTAGTAGACTGGATCATTGACCTCAAAATAGATCTCTTTTGTACCCCTGTTGGCATATCTGGCTTGCCTCTTCTTTGCCTTCTTCAAGTACCTTCTTACAGACTGGAATGTCTTGTGTTGTTCTTGTAGTGCAATTTGATGGAGTTCCTCTCCTTGGTATTTTCTTCGAAGTTTCATAAGGTTGTCAACCGGCAATATTACATCTCTATTAAATAACAGGAAATACGGGGAAAATCTAGATGATTCGCTGATACTAAACCTAATGGCCGCTAGAGCTTGGTTTAAATGAATATCCCAGATCTGCTGATTTTCGGTAAGTTTCTTAGCTAGAATATCATGAAGTGTTCTATGAAACCTTTCTACCTTAGCATTACTCTGCGGATGGTATACACTAGTTAATACATGGCTTATGTTTAACCTTTCCATGGTTTCTCGGACGACCTTGTTTACATTTTCCGTTCCGTTATCTGAAACTATTTGCAAAGGACAACCAAATCTTGGAAATATTTCCTCTAATAGCAGGTGTGCGACAGTATCTGCCGTCTTATCAGGTACAGCAAAAGCTTCAGGCCATCCACTAAACCAATCTACAAAGGCAATAATATATTTATTTCCGGACAAGGAGGTTGGGTAAGGCCCAGAAAGATCAAGACTTAATTTAGCCATAGGAAAAGGAGGTATATCAGTGTCTTGTAAAGGCTGGCGAATCTTTTGTAAAGACCTAGTTTGACATAGAGTACAAGAAGAAACGTATTTGTATATTTCCTTGTAGAGATTTGGCCAGAAATATTTGCTTCTTATCGAATCAAACGTCTTCTGGACACCCATGTGTCCCAGCTCATCATGGTACTGCTTCACTACCATCGCTCTCAAATGAATAGGTATATATAATCTAAGTTTGGTCTCGCCATTTGGGTCGCTAATGTAATAGAGGATATTTTCAACAACCATATATCTTGTTTGAACTTCTTTAGGGGGGTTTTCCTTTAGCATGGATAACTTTAATTGTGAAATAGCGTCATCTTTACTCTGCTCAAGAACCAAGTCGAATCCAGGTAAACCTTCTTTCGTTTTCTCCAATGGATCATCAACAGGTAAGCTACAACTGGCAAAATCCTTAGGATTGAATTGTGAGGAATCAATAACATTGACCTTAAATGCATTTTCATTAACATCAAGACATATTTCGTCATCTAAGACATCTGTAATGTTTTGGGTTAAAGGGTTATCAGGTATTCTTGAGAGTAAATCGGCACAGGTGTTAGTAGTTCCGCTTATATATTCTATTCGACAATTATACCCTGCCATGCTCAAAGCCCAGAGCTGTATCTTCTTGTTTTGCATAGGTGACTCGAGCAAGTATTTGAGAGGTTTCTGGTCAGTCTTAATTACAAACTCGGCATTATGAAGATAATAATCAAGTTTCTGAAGTGCAAAATGAATAGCATAAGCTTCTTTCTCTACAACAGACCACTTGCATTGTGATCTACTTAATTTGTGGGACAAATAATAGATGGGTTTTTCATTAATCACGTTCAGAATTCCACACTCATTTCCATCGATATCTTGAGTCAAACAAGCCCCAATACAGGTGTCACTAGCATCTGTGTATAGGGTGTATGATTTATTAGGATCAGGGTATGACAGTAAAGGAACTACAGATAAACTGTCCTTGAGATAATCAAATGCTTTTTGATGTTCATTTGACCATTTAAAGCGTGCATTTTTCTTTGTAAGGGCAATTATAGGCTCAGCTATGCAACTAAAGTTAGGAATAAACCTACGGTAGTACGAACACATCCCTATAAAAGATCTGACTTCTCTTACACATTTAGGTGCTGGCAATGTTCTAATAGATTCCACCTTTTTCGGGTCCGGTTTTACGCCATTAGTATCAATAACAAAACCTAAGTAATTAGTCTCAGTTTGTAAGAAACTACACTTCTTCAATTTTAATTTCAAACCGTGCTCACGTAATTTGCTGAAAATGAATTCTAAGTGAATGAGATGTTCTTCTAATCTGGAACTAAATATCAAAATGTCATCTAGGTATGCTGTAGCAAACTCATAACAGTCTTGCAGAACTATGGACATTAACTCTTGAAATATGGCTGGCGCATTTGAGAGACCAAATGGCATGACATTGAATTCAAAAAGTCCTTTGTGACAAGCGAACGCCGTTTTCTCCTGGTCGTTTTCATCCATGAGTACTTGTCAATACCCGCTCTTTAGATCCAGCGAACTAAAAAAACTTTGCATTGCCCAACAATGCTAGAATATCGTCAATCAAGGGTAATGGGTAAGAATTTTTCTTGGTAATTCTATTCAATTTCCTAAAATCAACACAAAAACGTTTAGTATTATCTTTCTTATCAACTATGACCACAGGGAAGCTCCATGGTGATCTTGACCTCTTAATAATGTTGGCATCAAACATTTCGTTAACAGTTTGTTCAATTATTTTTCTGTTATGCATTGGTGTCCTATACGGTCGTAATTTAATTGGATCATTATCACCTGTTTCTATTTTCATTTTTACTGTGTCAGTATGCCCTAATTCAGAATCTTTTGACGCAAACAAATCTTGATTTTTAATCACAAGTTTCTCAATGTCATTCCTAAACTCAGTTGGCACTAATAATTCTCCTAAATTTAATTTGTTATCACCACCAACGTTACTGATTACAGAATTTATGTTCTTCAGATTTATGTTTGTAATCTTCTCAACTTTCGCAACTACGGCGTGTCTTGAAATTTTCATAGTTTTATTTGTATTATTTACTACAATAAAAGGTATACTTCTATCTTTAGCTAATTTACTGACAGAACTAATTAAAGTTAAACCAGGTTCTTTTGACATAAAACTCCTGTCATTAAATGAGACTTCATAATCAACATTATTTTCTAACTCAGGGTGATGTCTTACTTTTCCGTAACATATTTTAGCAGTTTGCGGTTTAATTATTGTAGAGTTTTTAATCCTAACAATTGAAGATATATGAATGTCCTCTTCGAGGCTTACGTAATGTTTTTCACCTATTCTCAAACATCCCAAATCAAAATAAATTCTAACACCATTTTTAGTTAACCAATCTACGCCTAATATTACATTCCTATTTAGATCTCTAACTATATAGAACATTTGTGACACTTCCTTACCACCAATTTTAAAATCAATATTAATGCAACCATCTAATTTTAGTGGATTACCACCAGCAGACTGTAGTTTAACCTCACTGCGTTTCAGCTGGGGTTTAACTTTTAATGAGTCATATACCCTTCGATGCATTAATGACACTTCAGCTCCTGTGTCCACAAGTGCTCTATATTTGTTTTTTCCTATGTGAATAATACATGAGTTTGGGTTTTTATTCAAATTTACACTAAATATTTCTGACGTTTTTTCTTTATGTTTACTGTTCCCCATAACGGCTTCATTATATGGAGAACCTCCTAGTTTAACTTATTAAAAGTAAAACCTCTCCCATGTCCCATTGGCGATTTTTCTTTTGTTTCTGTCTTACAGAATCTACTTATGTGACCCCTTTCTCCACAGGTCCAACATACTATAGGCCTAGCTTGTTCGACACTATTCGCTGACCTACAGTTATTTGAAGTGTGCCCGAACTTCTTACATTCATAACATTTTAAAGGTCGTGAATGATCAACCTCCATGGGCGTAGGCCGGTCATGATGTTCGTATCCCTTACCCGAAAGTCCTACTCTTTTTTTCAAATTTTGTTCTAATGTTGCTATAGTAATTGCTGCTTGCAAGTTATCAGGATTACGCCTTAAAATTGTTAACTTTAAAGTGTCATTGTTCAACCCATCAACAAAAATTTCTACAAGCTGACGATCGACTGCTTGACCGCCTTGACCATTGAATGCTATCTCAGCCATAGCCATCAATTTTTCAGCAAAACTTTGAATGTTTTCACCGTGACCTTGTTTCATTGAACGTAACACAGACATGGCGTGATGTGCATCATTCACGTCCGAAAACCTTATAGACAGTTCTCTTTTTAATTCGACCCATGTCATTTGATCATTATTTGTTAAATACCTCTGTATACACCCAGACACAACCCCTTTACTACTTTGGAATGCAACTAGCTTTAATTTTGCGTCAGGTAAATTCCTTAATCTGCCGTATTTTTCGATCGATTGAATCCATTCCCTGAAATTCTTAGGTTGTCCATCAAAAGTTTGTACAACCTGTGAGACACCTTGATCAACAAAAGAACTTGACAAATTCCTCATTTCAATGGCCACTAAACCCAATAAATCTCTGAATTCTGTTTCCGCCATTATTATATTTATTTGTATTTAGTTTTTAATCTAATTTCCAATTTAACAAAATATAACTGCTATTATCAAACTTAACGCCCCATCAAATTCCATAATTATTTCAGTAGCAAAGGTTAGCTAAATGTTATCTAGTATAAGGAAAACCAAAACAGACTAACCTTTCAGTATTGGATTCTTGTTTAACCGTTAGATGGTCCACCGAGGTTAGATCCTGCGAACGGCACCAAATCCTTTTATGTCACATAGTGATTATTGACATAAAGAAAAACAATCCGTGATCGTATAGTTATAGGTTTAATCAAAAATTAAAATGTTCTTATTTTCTCTCTCATTATTTTCTTCTCTCTCTCACATAAGACAATTAGGTATATGGTATCAAAACATGTTATTGACAGCCGTGGGCGTTATCATCATTATCCAATGAAGTTTCGGAACCACAAGTCTCATGACCAATGAAATTATAGGTTAATCATCTGATGCAATACTAATTTGGAATGTCTTGTTTTAAATCAGACTTCCAAAAGTTGCAAAAGTTATCATTTTTCGTCGATCAATTTATAATAGTTAATATAAACTTTTAACAAAGTTACAGTATAATGCAAACATCCCAAAATACCAATTAGTATATGGACGACATCTGTGGTATGCTGACTTAAGTTGTTTACAGAGACTTGTTCTACTGCCAATACATACATGTTAAACGTACTTTTGTCATTATTTAAAATACAGACTGGTATATACAAATTCATGTCTCTAATTAATTATTCAATTAATGATAATTATAGAAACAATATAGGTATGAGAGTCACTATGTTATACAGGTGCGATCTATATATGAGTGATTATGGTGTATTAGATTGGTGATTTATGCCAAAACTTTCAAAAGGAACCCTACCATTCATTACGCAATATTGTTGATTAAGGTTAGATTATTACAAATCAGAAACTTAAAAATATTTATTTTAACCCGCGTCTTATACTCAGGTGCGATCTATATATGAGTGATTATGGTGTATTAGATTGGTGATTTATGCCAAAACTTTCAAAAGGAACCCTACCATTCATTACGCAATATTGTTGATTAAGGTTAGATTATTACAAATCAGAAACTTAAAAATATTTATTTTAGTCAAAAAGTTCAAATATTCCCTCAATTTATATTTCATTTGTGCAGATGCTTCTACAGGGGGAGGGGCATGTCAATAAAGCATCAGAAAGTACAGTTGAATCATGATGGTTTGAAATGCCATGGGAATGTCCAAACATTTTTAACTATATCACACTTTTCGAACATTCGCATCTTTTTGTTTATAAGAAAAGTCTGGAATATTTCCACGGCTAACAACAGTAAATATTGGGGCAAACTGAAGTTAATTGTTTACCGGAGTCTAGCTTTGCAAATGATAGTTAAACACCCCAGGGAAATAAATCTTTTGTAAAGTTTATCTAAAAAATACGGTTCTGTACTTTTCCCTGATTACGTAGCACAAAACAAACAAAATGGCACCAATTTATTTCAATTTCCTTGTCATTTCTTTGGTAATATATCTTTGCTAAAAATGTATTTGTAATTACACATGAATATATTTTCCCTGGATTGCAACAAATGTTTTACCTGTGTCTGATACGCAGGTGCGACCGATAACAGTACAGTAAACAATTAAAAATACAGACAATAATTATATAGTTCAATTTTTAGGTCAGCAATGTTATTGTATACATGGACGATCCCATTTATACATGTTTAGGTAAACAAGAATATTATTATAATTTGCTATACAACAATCTATGAATGACCACTGTCCTCTGTGGCAAAATTGGTAAAGCACAAGGTTAGTGAATCTTGACACAGACTGCCTCTGATGTTGGACATCATTTTTTATTTTTAACTTTTTTTCATTTTTAATAAAAGTTAACTTTATATACATAGGTTTCATAGGTTTCTTATATTTAAATTGTTCCGTTAAATTAACAAAAATATAATAACCTCACATGGATAATTAGGATTTTGTATATTTCAATTGTGGAGTGATGATATATAATAAGTAGAAACCGGTTCAGGTGTTTAGTATTTTTATACAGTATTTGAAATTACATTTATATTCGCGATTTTGTGCAATAACATGTATACAAGAAATAAAAAAGAGGAATGCATTTCTTCTTTTCTTTTTATCTTTTGAAAATTAATAAAAAGGTGCTATTCAGCATGTATACAAAGATGTAACAAGAACAAACATATTTCAATAAATAAATTATAAAAAAAATAAATGTATATAATAATCTAAAAAGGAAGTGCCATTGACTGAGTTCGAACCACTCAGATCAGCTTCATTGTGTAAAACTGTTATGGATGTACAATGTACATGCCACCTTATCCAATACACCATGACTGTGGTTCATGTGAATAACACTTTACTACAGATTTAAAATGATTTGGGCAACCAATTTACAGTGATTACCTTTACAATGGTATCCTCCAATATTCGACCTTGACTATAAGAAAATTGAACTATACCATAGTCAAAATTTTGAATGCTTATTATTTTTATATTTTCACCGTTTTATGACCAAATGATTTCTTTTTAACAATGACATGTGTACGAGTGGCGGACGAGTAAAACAGCATACAGTCATTTTGAATAATCGATCCTGATAGTGTAAAATGAATCTAGGGACTTCAATTTCATTTCTAACTTTCGCATCAAATCTATATTGAAAATAGAGGAAAGTCGCCAGGACTGACGAACGATTACAAACTATCGCATTTTTCAAACTATCGCATTTCAGGCTATTGCAATTCAACTGTACTTAACTGTCAATACCTACAGTTTTTACTGCATTAACAAAGTTTTTCTATTGAAGAAAATGAAAGAATGCAAGAAGGGCAGACAATATTTTCTACAACTCCAATCTGCTCATTTTCGTCTTACCAAAAAAGCCATTTTAGTAAGAAAAAACATGCAAAAACTGTGCAGCAACACTTGTTTATTCATTTTATTATTTGCTTTAATTGGGGTTCATTTTGAATTCTTACCAGTCTGTTGAGAATAGCATTTCAAAATGCTGTTCTACAATTCTATAGTTACACCAAAAATAAATTGTTTTATTCAAAATACATTCTCTGTATACTCTATTATGCTGACAATATCACACTTCTGTGTTCAGAAAAGAAGTTTTTTTACCTAGGGAACATACCCTTTTTTTAATTTGGAAATTAAGTTTAAAAATATAAGAGGAAAAAGGATTGAATGTAAGAGTATGAGTAAAACAGTCTTATTACAAAATTAATTCTTTTTTCTTTTAGATAAATGACTACAGAAGAAATAACAATTTTATTTGTGTCATGGTGATGGAGACTGGAGAAGCTTGTAGCTTTAAAAAATATAATAGACAATGAGTTGTCGTAATATGGCTTTTATTGCAGAAAGCCGTAACATCATGTTTAAAACACAATAACATGTATTTTTTAAACTATCTGGCTGAAAAACCTGAGAATATGCTTTCCTTAACAGAATTTGCATGTTTGTGTACAGAATGTCACATAAATTTGTAATATAGGCATATGATTATAAAAAAAGCTAAACAAAATACAATTACTTAGACTTTGAAATGGAGGGGCAGTGTCTTATAAAAAAGTTACTTTAAATGAATGGACAGTGCACAATACTGCACATGGGTAGTACATGCGAAAAAGAAGTGTTCCTTTATTATCTTCTCTTTTTACAGTAGAACCTTTCTTATCCCAACTTGTTCAGACTGACAAAAACTTAACAAAGAGCTCAAATAAACAAAATCTGGTTAAAAACATGAGGTAGCGCCTGTATGATTATGTTTAAGAAAACAGAAATTTATATAATTTTGTCTTATTTGAAGTTGTATTTTGAATGCCTAATGGAAAGTATTAAATGTTCTATTTACTGGTTGTAATAGTCAACTAACTATTATGATACATACATTGTATCAACAAAGCACTAGGCTTAAATGGTGCATCCAAATATTTTGGTACTGGCCATGTACAGAGCCCAAATTTTGGAGTATATTATAGTTTTTGAGCTACCATGTGCAGTAAATGATTATTATGATCATTTACATATTAGAAGAAGACCAAGACTGAATTGGCATGCATATATTTAGCCACATGTTTGTTATCTAACTTTCTTATGAAGCGGGAACATGCTTGTGTTTGACAGTACTATTCTCTGACATTTTTGTCAATTGTACTTGAGTTTCAATATTCTATCATTAATAGATTAGCTTGCACTAGAAATGATAAATAAATAAAATGAAAGATTTATTGCTTTGAATCACTTTGTTTCTGAGAATGTATTTAAAGGTGTGAAATCATGTAACTGGTGAGCTTTAAAGCATAGACCTTTGGACATCTGTGATAAAAAAAACCTGTCACATAATCAGATTTTTATAATGCTACTTGATTAATATGATTTAATTAAGTTAATTGATTTCTGCAAATTCAGTGTGACAGATTTTTTAGTTGCTAATACATTGTAGTCTTTCTCCTTTAGAATTTTGGCTGTTAATAGACCAATTTTCAACACCTGAGGACCAATTACCGGTAATTACATCTTTGTAGTACTCATCCATGATGCTTGTTTAAGTTGTTATTGTGAATTCAAACAGATTAAGTTCTTACCCTGATATAATTCTACTGTCACAAAGTCAGTGAATTTGTGTGTATTACAAGTGATTACCCTCCATTTTGAATCTGAGTAAAATGTGTGAGTATAATAAGGTTTTGTGAATTTAACACTAATTTCAATACTTCAAGCGCACTTAATCACAAATTATTCATAATTACTGATGTTGATGTTAGGTATGCTGAATTTCAGAAAACAATGATGTGTGTGTGTGTGTGTGTGTGTGTGTGTGTGTGTGTGTGTGTGTGTGTGTGTGTGTGTGTGTGTGTGTGTGTGTTTGTGTGTTTGTGTGTTTGTGTGTGTGTGTGTGTGTGTGTGTGTGTGTATTGTGTATAATTTTCAGTAAAAGTGATTTAAGATGATGCATAATTATACACATTTCCAACAAATGTTTTGTTGTGTGCAAGATAATCCTGCTATTTTTGTATCAGGCCTCCTATTTCTTAGAATACAATTTTTATGTAAATGATCATAACACAAGGTACTTGTGCATATTCTGTAATCATGGAGAATGGAATTGAACAAAACTATTATTGAATTGTGCTATTACATGTACATTGGTATATGATGTTTGTTTTGTTTTGCTGGGTTTAACAACAATCTTTTAGCCATACGGAGAAGGACAGTGGTGTTAATGTGAGACATTTTATACTGCTGCCTTCACTGTGATAACTTGCCGTGGACACTTTGACGTGATACCACTCCAAGTCACATTATTACCAGGTCAACCTATCCTGGACTACCCTTATGCCGAGCGCTAGACTAGGACACTTAATACCATTTTTTTAAGATTTTGGTATGTCACGGCTTGGGATCGAACCTGCTACCTCCTGCTCCAGGAGAACATTCTTAAGGAAAGAGCTACTTGGAATGTTATGTTTGTAGATATTTATGAAAGAATTTATTCATTGGTTTAATACTGATGTGTATTAAATTAAATTATGTGTATGTGCTGCTGGAATATTTGTACCTTTGTTAAAACCTTTGTTAATAAGTATTAAGTCATACTGTATGTTCCTGATTAAAGTTTCAGTTTGCAAGGAAGTTCAACTTAAGGTACTAGTTTTTGTTGCAGTTCAGCTTTCATTTTTGTGTTGATAATTTTTTAAGCCCCACTTTGAGGAAGAGGGGTTATATTGTTTTGTCAGTCGGTCTGTCTGTACGGTCTTCAAACTTCACATGTAGATTGGTCACATCAGGGTGTGGGGGCATCCTAGTTACTGACACTTCTTGTCTTTCTCGCGACTTTGTTTTACCCCTTTCCATTTTTATTTCAAAAACAGCATTGCAAACATATTTTTACATGAATTATTCAGGCTTGTTGAAAATCTCATTTACATTTTATGACTGAGCAGATTGTCATTTCTACTAATTATAAACATGTTAGCTTGTTTCAGCAATTTGTGCACTGATTGTATTTTTAGCTCACATGTCACAAAGTGAGCTATTAGGATCACTCTCCGTCCAGCGTCGTGCGGTGTGCGTCGTGCGTCGTCAAACTTTATGATAACTCATGACATTTTTAGCTCACATGTCACAAAGTGACAAAGTGAGCTATTAGGATCACTCTCCGTCCGGCGTCTTGCGTCGTCAAACTTTTTGTTGTGACCACACTAGGGGCCACATTTTTGGCTCAATTTTAGCAAAACTGGGTCAGAACGTTAATATCAACAAAATCTCGGACGAATTCGATATTGGGCCATTTGGGGTCAAAAACTAGGTCACCAGGGCCAAATAAGGGAAAACCTTGTGAACACTTTAGAAATCACTGTTTTGACTGTATCTTCATGAAACTTTGTCAGAATGTTTATTTTGATAATACAATGTATGTAGGTCGAGTTTGAAAATGGGTAATTTCTGTAGTAAAATTAGGTCACTAGGGCAAATTGCTGGAAAACCTTGTGAACACTCTAGAAGTCACTGTTTTGATTGGATGATCATGAAACCTTGTCAGAATGTTTGTCTTCATAATATCTTGGACGAATTCGAACATGGGTCATCTTGGGTCAAAAACTAGGTCGCTAGGTCAAATCTTATGAAAAACCATGTTAACACTGTAGATCTCACAGTTATTATTGGATCTTCACCAAACTTTGTCAAATCGTTTGTTTTAATGATATAACGGTCAAGTATAAATATGGGTCATCTGGGGTCAATAACTAGGTCACCAGGTCAAATCTTAGGAAAACTTTGTTAACACTGTAGATGTCACAGTTTTAATTGGATCTTCACCAAACCTTGTCAAAATGTTTGCCTCAATGATAAGTGGGTCAAGGATAAACATGGGTCAGCCGGGTTCAAAAACTGGGTCACAAGGTCAAATCTTAGGTAAAAATCTTGTAAAAGCTCTAAATGTCATGCTTTTGATTGGATCTTGGCCAAACCTTGTCAGATTGTTTGTCTTAATGATATTAAGGACAAGTTCAAATATGGGTCACCTAGGGTCAAAAACCATGTCACAAGGTCAAATCTTAGGAAAACCTTATTAACACTGTAGATGTCAAATTTTGATCGTATCTTCACCAAACCTAGTCAGACTGTTTGTCTTAATGATATGTGAGACAAATTCGAACATAGGTCGTCTGGGGTCAAAAACTAGGTCACCGGTTCAAAACAATGTTTTAATGAGTGAACAGTGATTGTCATGTGAG
The DNA here is from genome assembly GCA_964023205.1 of Lutraria lutraria. Taxonomy (NCBI): domain Eukaryota; kingdom Metazoa; phylum Mollusca; class Bivalvia; order Venerida; family Mactridae; genus Lutraria; species Lutraria lutraria. The sequence goes on along the minus strand of OZ026837.1, from coordinate 10,509,425 downwards.
CGATATAGGGCCATCTTGGCCCTCTTGTTAAATTACATTACGGTAAGAAAAAATGATACTTTGAACAACTTCAGGAGTGTTGAGCATAGGCAGGATTTGTTGTTGTTGGCTTGAGTGAAGATGTGGCAGTAGAGATACCAGCAGCTAAAATGTTAGTTGCTTGTGTGGTAAGTATTTGTACTAAAATTACTTCAGTGTAAGCCCAAATTGTCTATTTCTCAAGAAAATTTTACCTAGTCTACACAACATGGAGCATGGAGCATGGAGACATCTTGTGTGCCTGTGTTGCTGCCTGCACCCAAATGTATATTGGTTAAATTTAACCTATGGGTTGAATTTGAGGTTTGGTTAAAAAGTTAACCTAAAGTTAACCAGTGTCAAGATGGCTGCCCTTGTGCCAAACACTGGATGTCCTCAACCACTCAGAGGAGTAAATAGACAAACTGATGCCCTTGACCGCTCTTATCCAATATCACACACTTAGGTTAAATCTTGCTGGAAATAATTTCTTATAAAATTAACCGAAGTTTTATGCAATCATTTTACCCAACTTCAACAAAAAAAATTAACCAATCATCAGATTTAACCCAGTGATTAAAATTAACCAATATTTATAGAATAGGGTGCTGATAGCTATTAGTAACCTCATTGTTAGTAATTGAACTTTTCTGTACTTCTATATGTGTTGCTTTGTGAATACTTTTCTACATTTATCAATAAAATGATTTACATGTATTCCATACACAAGCACTAGGTCCACAAAAAGTTCCCACTGACTCTTATGTTGGAAGCAGTTATTGTCAGACCAAACTGAAATCAAAGTACTGAGAGTGCTGTCAGGAACGAAGTTAAATCCATCCTTAAAAATTAAAGGCCTGTCCTGTCGAGAATTTGATGAACAGTTCACGAAATGTTCTAGAGCTTATTCATGAGTAAGTAGTTCATGATTTTATTCATGACCTTCAAATGGGACTGTTGATTCATGAACTTTGCCTGATGAAGTTCATGAACAAATGTTCAAGAACTTATTCAGGACTTCATGAATTGTTCATGAACTGGTGATGTTCATGAATCGTTTATGCACTTCAGTTGGTGAACAGTTCATGAAACTTAGGTTTCTGAACTTTTAATTTCATGTATGTTCATGAATTGTTCATGCACAGATGATGTTCATGAAATGTTTATGCACTTCAGTTGGCGAACAATTTAATGAAAGTTAGGGTTTATGAACTATTGATGTATTATTTTGATGAAAATTTTATTAATGTTCATGAATTTTTCATGAACTGATAATGTTCATGAATTGTTTATGCACTTCAATTGGTGAACAGTTAATGAAACTTAGGTTTATGAACTAACAATGAATTATTTTGATGATAATTTCATGTATGTTCTGATGATGTTCATGAACAGTTCGTGAAGCTTCATGAATTGTTTATGCACTTCAGTTGGTGACAGTTCATGAAACTTAGGTTAATGAACTATTGATGAAATATTTTGATGAACCTTTGATGAATTTACATGAACAATTAATGAAACTTCATGAACTGTTCATGAACATCACCAATTCATGAACAAATTCTCAACAGTCATGACATACAGTGACAAACTATTAGCTACTGCACATTTTGAAAAGCCATACAAATTCAATGCCTGATCTGTATACAGTGAACTCTGTATTAACCATCTGTTGTACTATATACTGAACTTCTGACAATTCTCTCTACACTGAGAGACAATATAGTATTCTGGCACTACTTTTGTGAATGAAACTATTTCCAGTATGTAGTGAATGAAAATTTTGTGCGGATGAATACTTAATTATTATACTTGTTAGTTTTACAGTTTGAATTGCCTAACTATTTCCCATGCTTTCAAGATCAACAAAATCCTGCAATATATCTCCTACTTAAATCAAAACTGCTAAGTCTGCAGTGTATACTTATACAACAAGTGGTACTATTTTCCAATGTGGACGAGAGGCGTTTGTAAGTACAAAATATGGTGTAAACCTTTAGGAATTTTGTCCCTAAAAATGTGCTTGTAATTGCTTTTCCAGAAGAAATGATCACCACAGTCATTCTATCTGTCAGTGCCTGAAGGAAGCCATTTGGAAGACAAGTAGAAGACCATGAGAAAATCAAGGAGAAACTGGGTAATTTGTGGGACTTGCAAACAGCAATTTCTTATAATTTTCTATTGTTCACTATATTTTTAAGGACCTAAATAGCAAATGCAGGCACCCTGTGGTAATCGCTGTCTGCCCCATCCCTTGTCCGTGCCAGGACCTTTTTTCCAAAAATTGGGAAGGAGCCATAGCCTTTCATTTTAGAAAAATCAAGAGCAATTTTAGGTAAAATGTGTTTGGTTAAGAAAACTACTTACTTAATAGTAAATCATTTAACGAAAAAATGATTATGCAACATTTCAATGAATAATGCTAAATAATGTAAGTTTTATTCCTAGAACATGAGAAATAGATTTAGGGAGAATCATTTAATCAAATTGGGATTTTCAGCATTGTATTCTTGGGAATTTCTTTCACCAAATCGGGGAAAAGAGCCAGAATCGAAGTCACCTGTATTATAGAAGGAAAAAGACCCTGGGGGATGTAACTTTGTCATTCCAGGATGGATTTCGAAAGTACTTGGCATAAATGTTCACCATCATGAGTCAATGCGTCAACCAAAATACCGTACACAGATCTGTAGCCCAAAGGTCAAGTTCGCACTTAGGTTAAAGGTTGGTATTTCCTTGACCAGGCTTTAACATTGTCATTTCAATGATGGATTTTTAGCTGAGGGTTAGCTTTTGTGATTGGTCTTTGTCCGTCGGCATGCGGCTTCAACTTTTGCCTTGTGAACACACTAGAGAACACATGTTTAGTTAGATTTTCACAAAACTGGATCAAAATCTTGGACAAAATCTATGTAAACTTTGTGGACACTCTAGAGGTCACCGTTTTCATTGGCTCTTCATGAATCTTTGTCAGAATGTTTGTCTTAATAATATTGGACAAATCTGATAATGGGTTGTCTGGGGTCAATAATTAGGTCACCAGGTCAAATCTTAGGAAAACCTTGTGAACACTCTAGAGGTCACTGTATTGATTGGATCTTCAACAAACCTTGTCAAATGTTTATGTCAATGATGTCTTGGACAAGGTCGAACATGGGTCATCCGGTTCAAAAATTAGGTCATGGGGTCAAATCCCATGAAAACCTTGTCAACTGTCTAATGGTCGTAATTTTGATTGGATCTTCAACAAACCTTGTCAAAATGTTTATTTCAATGATATCTTGGATGAGTTCAAACATGGGTAATCTAGGGTCAAAATTTGGGTCACTGGGTCAAATCCCAGGAAAACATTGTTATCACTCTAGAGGTCTCATTTTTTATTGGATGTTCATCAAATCTTGTCAGAATGCTTGTCTGTATAATATCTCGACAAAAATAACAAAAATATGTCACCAGGTCAAATCATTGGTAAACCTTAATAACACTGTAGAGACAACATCGTTTATTAAATCTTGATGAAAGTTGCTCAATATATGTGTCTTAATGATTTCTTGGTCATGTTTGGCTCTGACCTAGTTAAATGTTTAAAAAGAAGTTACAATGATATGAAAGAAGTTGAACTCTTTACACAAGTGAGCGAAAAAAGGCCATTATGGCGCTCTTGTTAAAATACTGTGCAAAATTGTTCATTTATATGTGGGAATGTCTCCTTTGCAAGATTTGGTTCCATACTTCCAAGGTCAAGGTCACACTTGCGGTTAAAGGTAAAAAATCGGTACTTTTTTAGTTCCTGCTCAGTAACTTTGTCATCTTTGGATGGATTTCTGAATTGTTTGGCAGAAATGTTCACCAATGTGGTGGTGTTTCTTTCAAGGGGCCTATGTCAATACCTCCAAGGACAAGGTCACACACGGAGGTTAAAGCTTTGGGTATATTTTTCGTGTCCTCTGTACCTTTGTCATCTATGGGTGGGTTTCTGAAATGCTTGGCAGAAATGTTCTCTAATATGTGGTGATGTGTCTTAAGAAAGACACAGGTCTTCATTCCTATAATTTCAGCCTTTAAAAGGACCAAACTACTGCCTTATATATTCATAAAATCAGATGTTGTGATACAAATCCTTGCCAAGTATGTTTTTATGTCTTATATTCTATGAATGCACATGGCCTTTCACAGAAAAGGGGATATACTGCTTTGAACACGTCAGACGGTCCATCCGTCTGTAACAAAACCTTGTCTGGCCAAGAGAACTTAGCACCTCAGATTTGGTTTGGAGGCTGGTCATCGCATGTATATGACTTCTATTGGTTTTGAGGTCAGTATGTCAAAGGTGCATTGCGAGTCTTTTGCAGTATGCCTTCAGAGAATCCTAGGGGATAGCCTGGTGTACAATTCATACAGTTTTTTGAGTTGGTGTATTTTCAGATATTGAAGATGTTGACACAACCAGAATAAGTCAACTGTAGTCTAATGATGTAGAGCATAATCCAGGGCTGGTAATTAACATACTTGATTCTTTGTTTAATTGGCAGCACCGGCTACTGTACTTTCTTACTGTACTATTTGACCTAAGCTCCTCAGATTTTGTTTGGAAGTTGGTCATCACATGTAAAAATACCCCTATTGATATTGTGGTAGACAGGTAAACATTTATTGTGATTAAGTAAGTCAAATTCATTTTGTTATTTGATATGTTTATAATGTATTTATTCAAAATCTGGCGACATTGAGTTGGATGGCATCCAATGATACCCCTGCGTTGAGCAGATAATACTTTATACACCATTGTACAGGGCATCCTCTCCTGTAATTCCTATAAATATCTATATTTTTGGAAATAGTTAGATGGGTAAACAAAGAAAGTAGAATTTGAAGGAAAGCATGTATATAAGTTATTAAGATTACTTTTGACAGACTAGATATGTGCATGCTCATGAATACAGGTTGGGCAACCAGGACCACTCCAGCCATTGTTTGCTTTTGTATTTTCATGTAGGCATACCTGATAATCAGTTCAATTAACATTGACTGGATAAAATAGTTGCAAATACATTGAATGATTTCAATCAATATCAATCAATAGTTTATTTACGTAATATAGGCCTCCGGCCCAAAATACAAATTATAGCATTACAATTTAAACAAATAGATAGTCGAAATGCAAATGCAATTTTAGCAAAAATACAAGTGTATATTGGAATAGATAGTTCAATAATCATTCCTTTCAGTATAGGCGTTGACTAAATACATGGACAGATTTCTAATCAAGATTTCATTTTTACTGACCATAAGACTAATAAACTTAATAAATGATGGGTGAATTGTAAATTTATTAGGAATATATTTTTTTCTAATGGTAAAATACAGAGGACAAATTAATACAAAATGGTACTCGTCCTCTATGGTACTTCCACAAAATTTACAAAAACGTTGATTACGTGGAATACCTTGATGCCTTCCGACTTCTATCATAAGACAATGAGAGGATGCTCTGTAAATGGTTATATAACGTTTATATTTCAATAAATCAATACAATCAACATACGATTCCAATCCAAAGTCTTTTTTATAATGGATGTAGAAACTTGAAAGTTTACTATTACTTATACAATCTTGCCTCCATATCTGTAAGTACTGGTCTTTTAAACGTTGGGTATATTGATATAAAAATATTTTTTTAACAGCAACATACTGAGAATCCCAAACAAAGCCAACACCATTTCTAAATAAATTCAAACGAATATTAGTAACCCAGTTAACATAACCAAGGCTATCATACAATTTTAGCATTTCGTAACATAGTCTAATATGACGATCAGGTTTGCATTCTAAAATGCGAAACCAATATTTAATACAACGCTTAGAGGTGGCAATTTGCAAAGGATATCTACCTAAATCACCCATAATTACTACATTACATGCATGCTGAGATGCATTCAAAAAACGTTTACATGCATATATATGAATGTTTTCTATCTGTATCATTTTGTCTATACCCCATAACTCACAACCATAGAGTAAAATTGGGCTCACTTTAGTATCAAAAATTTGAAAGAAAGTTCTAGAGCTAAGAGCTGGTAACTTCAACAAGTCTTTCAACAAAGTATTTAGAACTTTTTTTGCTTTTAGTGCATTCTGTTCAGCCATTTTATACATCGATAATGATTGACTAAAATATATTCCAACATAAGTAAAACCTGATACGCAATCTAAGCATTTTCTATTATAGTACCATTTTTCTTTTTTCGAAAGTCTTCCACCCTTTCTAAAAACTAAAACCTTAGTTTTTTCAAGTTAACTATTAACTGGCTTTCAACACAAAACTTATTTAATGCATTTAACTGCTTTTGCAAACCACCAATCGTATCGGACATTAAGGCTACATCATCAGCAAATAATAACGAAAATATTTCAACAAGTGAAGGGGATAATTGGATCCCATGGGTACCTGTAGTGGAAATTGCATCCACTAAATCATTAATGTATAGCGAAATGTATGTATCATGATTCAAACTTTTCATACAGATGAAAATCTAAAAAAACTCGCTGTTTATTGGCCAGTGTAGTATATATAATGGCTTATCAAGTGAACACTATAGACAATGTGTGTTTTTATCAGATCAAAATACTAACCAGTCTATTACATCAGGTAGTTCAGAGTACATGCTAGTTCCAGTGTTTCCCAGACTGCGCCATCATAGAAAAAACAGCATTTTTACCACTAAGTGTGGACCGGTGTGCTTGGATTTTTCTGTAGGTTTTAAACTTTCAGCCAACCAAACTTTTATCTTCTGGTACTAGCTATGATGATGTTCAACACTAGAAATGTGTCCATAGGACAAAGAGGTCCATTTGTTTTTGTCATGGCATGGATAGATTCACTTAGGGCCAAAAATAGCCCAGTGTCAAATTCTGTCCAAAATCTCATTATATGTTCTCTATTCATCGTATTTGAAGAAAATTTTAGTTATAAAGCGCCTTTGAACGTACGAACAGTATGAAAAAGGGCGCTATATAAATCTGGTATCTAATAATAATAATTAAAGCTCAATTCTTGAAAGTATTGCCATGGGAACAAAGACGAGTTTCGTTAGAAAAAAATCTATTTTTCATCTATTGATTGGATGATATGTGATCAGTTTTGTTGTAAATGTAATAAAAAAGGACATATGGCTGATATTCATCAATGTATTATTAGGTTGCCATGGCAACATATTAGAATTAATTTCAAAAATCTCTTCTATGAGTATTCTCTAAAAACACATGGTAGTCACACAAGTTTTATGCATTTGAAGAAATGAACAACTTTGAATGTTAATGCTTTCACATATTTTGTTTCCATGGCAACAGAATCATTCTTTAATATCAAGTTAAACTTGTAAATTTATATGTTGTTTTAATGATATTATAAATCTGTTCCACTACGGTTCCCTCTACTAGTTTAATATAAAACGACCAAGGTATAATGATTATTTATTTAAGCCGTATGCAAGTTATATCGGGCCTTGCATTGGACTGAAGCAGTGCTGGGTGTATCTGTATTGTAATACTGGTGTGAGGCGAACTTTGACCTAGGAATGCCCTAGTATGATATGCAATGATAAGTAGATGTATTGGTTCATATACCTGGAACCTCGATAGCTAAAATCATACTATCTAAAGGGTGAACAGTTATTGAGTCACTAAATTTTGGTTGCTATGGTAACATATTACTGATAAATTTTAAGAAGAATGTTTGTGTTTTCATAAAAAAGCATGATATATATAAGGAATCTCTGTTTTGTACTTCAAACAATCTGCATTTATTTCACATACACAAAATACATGTATATATATAAAAGGTCTTACCAAGTACAAAAGTGTATAAATGCAGTTTGCATTGATTCAGTATCTTCAGTGTAAAGATCAAGTACATAATTTTAACAATTCATATGATTGAAACACACCAGCAGCATACATATGTAAACTAAGTACAAATGTTAATCTGAATTGTTTTAATTTTGTTTTTTTACTGAACAATACTGTAGTGATATTCATGAAAATAGAAAACAATTTCCACATGTGATTACACATGTTAATGGTTTCATCATAGCAGTATATTGAAATTCCTCTGATCATCGGTGTGAACTTTATATGACTCAAATACACTGAAAGATACATTTTTGACAGGTAAACAATTGAAAATATGATACAAAGACAGATAAATCATCAATGTAACAGTCAAGAAAAGTACTTAATGGAAAACAAACCACCATTTGATTTACATAATAATTTCATTGTTTTTGTGTTATGCACATAGACGTAAAGAGTAATCAATCAGTTAAACATTCATCCTCTCAAACAAATTATCAATAATAACAAAATACGTTTTAAAAACACAATGCCCCCTTCGGATGCCCTTTTACTTGAAAATGCACAGGTCCTGTAGAGATTGTCATGATGATTGATGATTGTAGGCGATGGTAGCCTTTTGATTTGATAGGCAAGGTTAAAGTTTGGTACAGACAAACAAAGGGCCATAAATCTGCTGAAAATGATCAAATCACAAAACCTTGACAAGATGTGCTGGGCAACTTGGTGACAATAGTTCTATCAAAGTTTGGTAAAAATCCATTGTGAAATTTAGGAGTTGTGCACAGAAGCGTATTCTGAACAAACTTATGATAGTCATTTTAATGGATGGTTCTAAAAAACCCTCAGTCTGGTAAAGTGGCAGCAGCTTTTTACATTCCTCCAAAAGATTAATAAATTCAATGAGCTGGGTTATTCTGCATGAACCAAAAAATAAGGTTATTTATTCTGATTCTCTTTTGGTGCAGCAGTCAATTCAAAATTTTCATTGATAATCCAGACCGGACCTTTTAGAACAAATTATCATCTTAAATCAAACTATCCAACAAGCTTAGTCTGGTATCCAGCTCATACAGGTGTGGGGAAATATTTAAAGGCGACTGATAGGGCGGCAAAATCTGGCCTCGATCATGTGACTGTGGATAAAAATATCAAACTCTCACCCACTGAGATAAGTTCACCGGTCAGGTCACAGTCCATCAAATACTGGAGAGATTATTACTCTGACATAAGGGTGGGTAGCTGTGACTGTCCTATACTCGATAGGGCTCAGATGGCATGGAATCTATTCCTTGGATCAAAGGATAAATAAATGCATAACCCGTCTGAGACTGGATACAAATCTGCTGTATGGCACCCAGGGAATTATATCTTGGGACTGGACCCTATTTGCGCCAAGTGTAAAGTATTGAACTCAACCAGTCACGTTCTGCTGCACTGTGGTGTTCATCTCACTCCCAGACATGAGTAAAGAGCTACCCTGGTAAATTCCGGTCTAATATAAAACCTGGAAAATATTTGTAATCCTAACAAATCAAACTAAATGGATCTATAGACAAAATTTGAATTTTATTGATATTTATCATGTTACGGCTCTATAGTTGTAAAATACTTAATTTGCATGTGCAGCACGTGGTAGTTAAGTACTGTTCTTCGAAATAATTTTTCGAAATCGATAGTGTTAAGCCAGATAACAGAAAAACACAAAATGGGACAGATGTCCACTGAGGAAAGGGCACCACCGTTGGCCTTAATCAAGGAGGGGTCCCGTACTAACAGGTACATATAGATTTCGACTAGTATTTTATTTACTTAACACATCAAATTATTAATTTTATCTAATGTTTGACTCATAAGCGCATCTCTTCTGTGAATAAGAACTGACCCTTGTTCTTGATGACTATATTGCAAGATCGGCTACAAACATCAATTTATATTATTTCCCTATTATTACATAATTAAATTTTATCAATAAAATGACTATGTTCAGAGCACTGAGATAAATCTGCATCCTAGGCAGCACTTGTAAAAAAATCACAATACCTAAGACAAGAGGGCCAAGATGGCCCTTTATCGCTCACCTGAGAACAAAGTCACAATAATTAATGACCAGATAATATAGTTTCCAACTCGTTTAACTCATTTTTATGTAGATTTTGAGACCAACAATGAAGGTATAATACTGTTAAACAAGCTAAAACGTAGCAAATTTTCTAATCCAAGGGCCCATAACTCTTGAAGTTCTGGTCCGATTCTATCCATAACTTAACTTGTCCAATACCATAAGGTCATAGACATTCATTGTAAATATGATTAGGATCAGTGAATAAATGAAGGCGCTAGAGGGTAAACAAGCTAAAATATAGCAAATTTTCAAAGTCAAGGGCCCATAACTCTTGAAGTTATGGTCCGATTCCGCCCATAATCGAACTTGTCTAAGATCTCTTGGTTATACACATTTACTGAAAATATGATTAGGATTGATGAATAAATGAAGGCGCTAGAGTGTAAACAAGCTAAATATAGCAAATTTTGTAACTCAAGGGCCCATAACTCTAGAAGTTATTGTCCGATTTTGTCCATAATCGAACTTAGCCCAGACATTGTGGCAAGTTTAATCACGATTCGTTAAGAGCTGCGGATGCTAGAGTGTAAACAAACTAATTGTGGACGGACGACGGACGCCGGACATTCAACGATCCTAAAAGCTCACCTGATGAATCAGGTGGGCTGAAACTCAATCTGACATTTTTAACTTCAATGAAACAACAACATGATTCAATCCATGTTTTTTGGTGACCATGATGGCCTCGAAATCCTGATATTGATTTCATCTCTTTGGAACAGCTAGGACAGACATACATAACCTTTTCAGTTTCCAACTATTGTTTATAAGAAATGGATTCACTATTTTCGTAATCAGTATATTCATCCAAAAGTATACTTAAATCTAGACATTCGTCATCCTACGAGAGAAAATCAGAGGAAGACATGATGTATGTAGTGTTACTCAGAAAATGAATTACAAAGACAGAAAATGTCCACCCTGCCAAGATGTTTTGTTAATACCTGCCAATTAACATTGTAATTGGCAACTACATGTCATGTTTATATAAGGACAATATACCAAACGCGACAGTGCCACGAAACCAGGTTTTCCAAGGCTTTAATACCACAGTACTCTAGAATTCATCGCTTCGGCTTCATCAGTGGTTCAGTTTCCAGTGCTACTAATAAGTTATCATAGACATTTAACCTACTGGCATAGAATGCAATTACTGTGTAAGCAACCTCCACACAAAATTTCATCACAATGTATAAATCCTTAATTAAGTTATTCACTGGAAACTGATTTTCTATTTTTAGAAACAGTGACCATGACCAAACTGACCCAAAATACAATTCCAAGCTAACCTTTAATGCAAGATTGTTAAATACCCAGTTGAGTCAAGATTAGTCATTCCAAACTTAAGTAATTGACCGGAAACTGATTTCTATATTACGTAACAGTGACCTTGACCCTACTGGCCCTTGATTCAATACAAAAGCATGGAGACTGGATGCAAGCTTCCAACACACAAAATTTCATCGCATCGCAATATCTCAATCCTTACTCAAGTTATTGACCAGAAACTGATTTTCTACTTTTAGTAACAGTGACCATGACCTTGCTGGACCTATGTAAGCTGCCTACACACAAAATTTCATCGCAATATTTTAGTCCTTGATTATCGTAAAACCGACTAGGTTGACGGTTATATTTTTTCTTAGCACGGTGATATGTTTTCTGTGTGCGGCGGCAATTGGGGCCAAACCACGGTCTCTAATTGTACGGCGGCGGAAGCCCGCCGCACACTCTGGTATGCTTATTTTTAAGTGGCAATGCAAAATCGCAACTTCTTGCGCGAAGCAGATTAGTGACAGTGCCCGAAATATTCCGAAATATCCGCAATGGTCATCACGTGATATAAACAAAACAGAAATAGAGCGAGGTCACGTGTTACTCACACCAACTAGTGTTAGCTTGATGACGCAGTCGCTATTTATAGTCTAAGAATGGAGCGAGCTCGATAAACAACGACGGGAATGAATCTGCCCATCTGTCAATAAATGCAGCCGAAACTCTTTATATCAAAGGACTTAGGAAAAAGTGTTCGATCTAAATGAACTTCGATGTATAAATTATTAGTTAGAGAAATTCGCTGTGTTTATTATCGGTGTGTTGTAATAATCATTTAATCGTGTTATAAGATACGGAACACGGTATTTATACGTTTCGATGTATTTATTTTAGCAACATGTCGCAAATAAACAAAACATTATAAACATATTCACACAGACTAATTTTATAATCGCGAGCGTGGACACTGACTTGTTTACGCAATTGTCGTTAATTAAATATCGATTTCGGAGTTCAATACGAACAGGTAGTTGTATTTATTTAATACAACTACCTGATATAAAAAATGTCCGATCAGGTGAGAAATTATGACTTAATTGGTTCGACATAGACGGTCACTTTATGGTTCGATACGGATGGTCACTTTACAGTTGAAAATCTATGTTTTGGACCGTTATACCAGGTTTATACGACAACGTACCCTCAGACAACGGAGTATATTATTTCTGGAGACTTTATTTAAATATTTTATATGCATTCCAGCAGATATTGCAACGTCTGATACATCGAGGTGATAGTTTCCCCTGATTTTAATTTTAGGGTGGAAACAGGGACTACATATAGAGTACCTCATGAACTGTAGAACCATATGACCAGATTCATGAGATTCATGAAACATCAACGGCTTGTATTTTTGATGGAGTAGATGATCACTTTAGTTTCGGGATCAGTTAACTTAACTAATAACAAATTCGTTTGATCTGAAACTTCGCACATTCTGATAAAAAATGCTACATAGGTCACATTCTAGTATTGAATTGCCGGATGCGATTTTGCGCCGTACAAACATTTAACTTGTTATTGAACTTAAGTTGTGCATGTGGTTCATATATAAATGTTTTCTCTGACGCATCTGAAAATATTGAAGTAAGCTCCGAAGTGACAATGGTAGCTTGCGATTGTGGGTAGGTACTTAATTGATCGCTAATTTCTCTTAGTCGCGATATATCAATACCTGATCTTACACCTATTATCAACTATTTCTGTTACCTAATATTGGGATCGAATAATTATGAAGTGTACCCTAAGCTTGGGTGTTTTGTTGACCTTGACCCACTAATCTGAAGGTCAAACAGTTTCAAGTGCTTTTTGAGAAGTTTTTTTATGTGATTTTGTAAGACTAAATTATTTGATTGATGGATGTATGATAAATTGATGTAGAACAAATAAATGAATGGAAGTATCAGCTAGTTTTGTGATTTTATGTGAGATTTCCTGGTAAGAAATGTACTAGGGGTGATCGTTGGTCTAATGGCTACACACTGGACTATTTATTGTCAATCGAAAGTTTGTGGGCTCGAATGGACGCTTTTTCTGCATCACCATCTCAACTACCGAGCCAAGTAATGAGTTCAGAAATCACTGGAAACTGTTGAGGCATGTATCGGTTCTTACACCAGGCCTGACAAAGAACTATGAAAATATTTATGAATAAGCGTTATAATAAAAATGCCCAATACATAGTTCCCACATCTGCAATATTTTCTTGGCGGCCATCTTGTGAGGCAAAAACAAGCATGATGTGATAATTATATTATGGAATATTCATATGTGACAACTACATTTTCTTAAACCTGATGTGCTTATGGCCTTAACAACTTAAATTGAGTTGTTTAATAATTAATTTTCAAGTTTTTTTCTATTAAGCGCATAAATATGACTGCCAAGGGAGGTAAATATTGTAGATATGGTAACCATGTATTCTCCTGTATCTTCTCTCCCCTTCTATGATAACTGCAAGCAATCATACGACCATGTGTGTGTGTTGATAAAAAGGTAGAGGTGTTAAGGTCACCCAAGTTACTCAATACACCTAAGAAAACCTAGCAACGTGAAAGTGACTATATATAATCCTGAAATGACCATAACTGTCAACTGGGCCGTTAAACAAAGATAAAAACAAAAATAACAATGCAAAAAACGCAAAAGAAATGAATGGTTATGGGCTGGAAGAATGAACCATCACAAAGCGTAGATCTGCAAATTGCAATAACTTCATATAAAATCAATGCGCCTCCGAAATTGGTGAAGAAATATGCCTACAAATTATTCTAGGACAAGCTACGCCCCTGGCAGTCACAGACATAGTTTATAAAAACATGTTTTATGGTAGACTAAACAGACAAACAATTATAGGTAGCCATGCTTATATATAGAAAGAAGTACGCAGGTAAATTTGAATTTGATAATACTGGTCTCCATGTCAAGAACAATAAAGATGGTGGATTAGTTTTTGAAAAGTATGCTGGAATTATACGTGTGTATTGTTCGAGTATAGACAGTACCCTGTTTGGTACAGGCTTATCGACAGTGTACAAACGGGATGTTTTTCACCGTCAACGTTCGTATCGTTATGTTGAAATAAAGAAATGATCGTCCCATGAAATGATGATTTTGACGTAGTGGAGAAAGAATTGAGATCAAGATATTACAGTATGTTGTAACGAGTCCTAGTGTAGCACTGGTGAACAAACTACTCCATATCGTTGTACAACATTTCCTCCAACCATTGTGGAAATTTCAAGGACACTATTATATTATGTACATATACCGCACTGAAACAAGATATCAATTATATGTCGTTTCCTTGTCTACACACAATCAAAAGGCCAGTGTAAATAGTAAATGCGGATTTATTTGTCTTGGAATGAAGATGGACATTTGCTTCACGATGAATACCTCTATGGCAGTTATACTGAAGTAATCGAGTTATTGCAGTTGCACTGTTCCATCTATGCTCCATTGTTTCACCCATATTGTACCATAATGACTAATTCAAGAGATGGTTCGGGTACTGATTTCAATTGACTTCTGGTACGAAATTACCACTGAATGTGTATGACCTAAAGGTCTCTGAGAGTTTGATATAGGCGAAATTGAACCAATTCTTGGAGAGTTAAGGGCTCTTGACTTAGAAAAATTGCTATATTTCAACTTTATTACATTAAAGCATCTTGATTTCTTCACTTATCATAATCATATTTACACAACATCCATTATTCATGAAAAAAAATATATCGGTTTGATCAAACTCTATGTAGAAACTGCACATACAAGATGAAAGACTATATCACCTGATCATTAATTAAAGTGTACTTGTTCTCAGGTGTGCGATATAGGGCAATCTTGGCCCTCTTGTTAAAATAGCCTTTAATGGAACCATGATATCAGTGTTTATTTTTAAAATTATCATTTTATATTAAAGTCGTTGGCAACAAAAAGAACAGTGTTCAATTCTATGTATGGTTCATGTGAATGAATAGACTTGTATTTTTTGAGGCCTGTGTTCTACAATGAAAACTTGGCCATCAGTCTAAGGTAGGTGTTAAAAATTGCATAAATGTACTCTAAAATTATCACTTTAGCGTGTTGATGACTTTATCATAAATATTTTTTGCTTGTACTCCAGCTGTCCACAATAGTTCAGTACATGTAATATACCAGTGGCAGGGATGTTATTTTTCATCAGCAGAATTTTGTGGTTTTGATCATCCCTGGAGCAACTGGGACCCTAGCAGCCCTATGCTCCTAGCTTAATCAATTTAATATTTCTCATTCTTGCCATCCCACTTTACACTCACGGTAACCTGCAGTGGGCAGTAAACCAATTGGATTCTGTACCAATACTTACCTTGCACTCCGCATGCAGTAGTCTACTTCTCTACCTGTAATAAGTGTTCAATTTCATAGAAAATAAGATTGAAATTATGTTGTTGTTTTTAGCTCACCTGGCACAGAGTGCCAAGGTGAGCTTTTAGGATCAAGCTATGTCCGTCGTCAAAAATTTCTTTAAACAACATCTCCTCCTAAACCATTGGGTCAATTTCAACAAAACTTCACAGGTGTGTTTCTTGCTTGAAGCTCTACAGAAGTTGATCAAAGAATTCCGTTCCACGAAGAACACTGGTTGCCATAGCAACCGGAAGATTTTTTTAAAAAATCTTCAAAAATCTTCTTCTCAAAAACCAGAGAACCTACAGCTTTGAAATTTAGTGTGTAGCATTGCCTAGTGGACCTCTACCAAGATTGTACAAATTATTGCCCTAGGGTCAAAATTGGCCCCGCACTTGGGGTCACTCGATTTTATAAAAACTTATATAGGGAAATTTTGAAAAAAAATCTTCTACTCTGAAATCACTAGACCTAGAGCTTAGATATTTAGTATGTAGCATTGTCTAGTAAACCTCTACCAATTTTGTTCAAATTATTGCCCTAGGGTCAAAATTGGCCCCGCCCCAGGGGTCACTTGATGTATATATACCTATATAGGAAAATTTAAAGTCTTCTTTTCTGAAACCAGAGGACCTAGAGCATTGATATTTGGTGTGTAGCATTGCCTAGTGGACCTCAACCAAGTTTGTTCAAATTATTGCCCTTGAGGATCAAAATTGGCCCCGCCCCAGGGCTCACTCGATTTATATAGACATATATAGGAAAATTTAAAAAATCTTCCTTGTCCAAAACTACAAGGCCTAGAGCATCAATATTTTGTATGTAGCATTGTCTAGTGGACCTCTACAAAGCTTGTTCAAATTATGGCCCCGGAGTCAAAATTGGCCCCACCCAAGAGTTTACTCTATTTTATATAGGAAAATTACAAATATCTTCTTCTCTGAAACCACTAGGCCTAAGGCTTAGATATTTGGTATCTAGCATTGACTAGCATACCTCTATTAAGTTAGTTCTAAATGTTTGGGGGGTCAAAGTCGGCACTGCCCAGGGGTCACTAGATTTATAAAGGCCCATATAGGAAAATTAAATAAATGTTCTTGTCCAAAACCACGAGGCCTAGAGCTTAGATATTTCGGATGTAGCATTTTCTTGTTGAACTCTACCAAGTTTGTTCAAATCATGTCCCCATGGTCAATATTGGCCCTACCCTGGGGTCAGTTGATTTCAACATCTACTTAAGAGTTTTGGTAGATAATTCTTTACCATGTCAAATAACCTTTCCTTGATCAAATTATCCCTTAGTGTTACAATGCTCAGGTGAGCGATATCATGGCCCACTTGTGTTCTAGATTGGTTGTCAGAACTTTAGAGAATGAAATCATCTACTTAGAAGAACTCATCTTTGTGATGCTGCAATGGAAGAGCCTTCCCATGATACTTCTATACCGTGTATATGTCTGCTTCAGGTATGTAGAGTCTGGTAGAGTTTCATAGATATAACTCAAATATTATCTCTCCTTATTAGCAATGAACAATGTATTATTCTTTTCAAGTTTTTTTAGCTCACCTGATTCATCAGGTGAGCTTTTAGGATCGTTGAATGTATATGGCCACAATGTCTCGGCTAAGTTTGATTATGGGCAAAATCGGACAATAACTTCTAGAGTTATGGGCCCTTGAATTACAAAATTTGCTATATTTAGCTTGTTTACACTCTAGCGTTTTCATTTATTCACCAATCCTAATCATATTTTCAGTAAATGTGTATAACCAAAAGATCTTATTGGCCCTAGGATTAAAAAATTTGCTACGTTTTAGCTTGTTTAACAGTATTATACCTTCATTGTAGGTTTTGATCTCAAAATCTACGTAAAAATGAGTTTTACAAGATGGAAACTATATTACCTGGTCATTAATTATTGTGCCTTTGTTCTCAGGTGAGCGATAAAGGGCCATCTTGGCCCTCTTGTTTTCTATTGAGCTGTCAGTTAAACATGGTGCCCATACCATTTTCTTCTCAATGATATGTGTGGGACAAAATTAGTAAACAAACGCTCAACAATAAACGCTTTCTTTGGAAAGTCATGTGGTATAGGCACTGAGTTAAAGATAAATTACTGAAATATAAATGACCATTGGAACTTTCTTAGGTTTTATAAGGGTATAAAGCTGTCCCAACTTAGATTTAAGATCTTACATTGTATATGGGGCTTTCTGTTCATAGCTAGAATTACAGCCTAATCCCATGAATCACTGTGGCAGGTCCAAACTCTATTGCCATATCATAGCCTGTAGTCTTTAGATTCTGTTTAATGAAATTTACCCTGAACATTTTTGCTTGATTATGAAAAAGACTTGAATCTGATTGAAATTTTCCCCATTTTGTCAACAGTATAATAACATGTGTAAGTGTGCTGTTCAGTTAGGATAATTGTAGAGTGACGCAGTGGTCGAGTCCACTTTAACGGTGTAAACCGTTGTCAAATTATCAGTAGACATGTAAGCTGACTATATGCCTTACAAATTTCTTTGAGCACATCAACTGCCGGCGTAATGCAGTTGGTAATGATGTTGTCTATTGATACACCTATTGTTGTGAAATTATCGGTGTGAGACCGCGATAAAGTGCATTTTACCTTGGAAAAGAGGAAAACTTTTTATTAAACATTGAAAATGTTTAATTTTGTTCATTTTATTCCCCCGTATCATAGATCGGGGGCATATTGTTTTTTGTCTCTCTTTTTGTACCAAACTTTAACCTATAAAATCAAGACGCTCATTGTCACCAAGAACCCCAGCACATATATTCCGGGTTTTGTGATTGGATTGTTTTGGGGGGATTTATGGCCCTTTGTTTATTTTGTGCATATATTGTAATAGAGAAATACTCTTCCATGCACAACTCCTCCTAAATTTCTAAAGGGATTGTAACCAAACTGTGATAGAACTATTGTCACCAAGTTACCCAGCATACATTGTCAGGGTTTTGTGATTCGATCATTTTTAGCAGATTTATGGCCCTTTGTTTGTCTGTACCAAACTTTAACCTTGTCTATTAAATCAAAAGGCTACTGCCTACGTACAATCATCAAACTTCATGCCTTGGTTCATCATGACAATTTCTACAGGACCTGTGCATTTTCAGTTTAGAGGGCACCCAGAGGGGGCATTGTGTTTTTAAAACTCATCTTGTTAATTTTCAGGTTATTTCCCTTGTAATTCTCTTTATATTCTGAGTCAAAAGAGAATGTATCCACTGTTATGTATCTATCAATATTTAGAAAAGAAGTATACATTCGAATTTCTTCTTTTCATTGAAATAACGAACAATCCTTTTTTATATCCTGAAAACATTTGAAGCAGCATGATCCTTATTTAATTAACTGGATTGCTAACATAGGCGTAGATTTCCAAAATAACAATGTTTTGATAAATCTGCATTAGCTGCATGGGGCGTAAGTGCAAAACAAGATAATCAAGCCATGCAGCTTAGCGTGTGGCTGATTATTGATAAAACCAAGGTTCTTGGTTATTTGATGGTGAATTATATATAATGAAATAATTTTTTAAAAAGTGGATACTTTCTTTTTTGGCTTAGTATAGATACTTATTAAAATTGACAGGTAGCTTCCAATATTCATTATAAAAATTTAGGTACTTGGGTGTGATTCTTATCACATACAAACAATTATTTTGCCAATTAAAGGTCTGTCAGATATAGCTTTATACACTTAATAACAAAACTTGATAGACCATTCAAATATTAAATAACTGACTTCAATGAATATCATGTGGTGTTTTTATTCATAATGTCTGAATTCGTAATGGTTGACTATGTACATAAAGCTCTCGCTATAAGAAATTCAATTTTGAATATTAATAGGTAATAATTAACAATTGTGAGTTTCTGTATGTTCATCCTAATTGTATTGTATATTATATAATTTTTACATCATGACTTTATGTATTTCACTCATATATGAATAATTTGACCATTATCTGTGTAAATATTCATGTGACTTATACATTTGTACATGTATTTTTTTCTGATATGGAGTATGTATTTTGTACATATCTGAATAAATGATCTATTCTGTTCTGTTCTGCTAATGTGTAACTCAAAGATTACAAGTTGACTTCTGCTGAATTTGTAGCTTTATTCTATGATTGTGGAACAAACTCTGAAGATGGCTATGAATGTACCTTCACCAGTATCCATGGAAACAAAACAACCTGAAGATAAAAAAAATGAAGATAAAGCAATAAGATGGTAATGTGTACTAAAGATCAGATATTACAGACAGGAAATCAAGAGGTAGTTTTATTGTACGTAGTAGTTTTCTTTAATGTATAATAGTGCAACCTCCATGAATGGTCACCTCCGAACAACAGCCACCTCCTTATTACAGCCAGTATACTAGCAACCTAGATTGATGTTTACTCTATTTTCACTCACCTCAACAACAGCCACCTCCTTACAATAACCATCCTTGTCATTCCCATTGGTGACTGTTGTAGGAAGGTTGTGCTGTAAATTCTTATTGCTATTGTATGGAGACATATTCTGCAATTACACTTAGTGAGTTAATTTTTGTGAGAAAATGTTTCACTTTCATCAAGGACATATATACATACATGCATTCGCAATTTAACTGCTGAAAATAGCTAAAACAATATCTATCCCCACAATACGATATTCGACAGCTGTAACCAAAAAAAAAAATAAGTGTAGAAAGTGCAAATTTTTTCAGGTAATTTTTTAAACTCTGTTTGTTGTATACAGAAAATAAATGTGTTTTATTCAGAAATAGTGCATTTCAAACTGTAAATACTGAAGTTGCGAATCATTGTATGTATATAAGTCCTTGCTTTCATATTTTTCGTCCGCTTGAACGTAGATGGGTTAGGAGATAGGGTTCTATTTAAGGTGCGTCACGGGTTTCCAATATGGGTTTAAATAAGTTTCATTGTTGTGAAAACGAAGTCGGTGACCATATGTTCTTATTTTTTTTCAAGTTTTTCAAATTGTTTAAAGAATCTGTACTGCATTTTAAAAAAATTAATCTAGTTGTTTTTTCAGTATTGATGCCAATGAGAGATAAATGTCTCATTTTTTGGCATTGTAAATTGCTACCTCTACAGAGTTTGTCTTTTAAGATTTATTGATGGCAAAATATAACATTCTTGTATTTTTCGGATTTGAAAATGATTCAGCATTGCAGTTATATAAATTACATAACTTAATATATGAAATTAATGAAGCAATGAAGGAATGAATGCGAAAATCAACAAAAAAACATACCGCTCTGCTAGGTGGCGCTTTTTTAGTGATTTCCATGGAAATATCATTTGAATATATCATTTCTGCTTTAGCCAATACCTTAAATGATGTTAATGCAAAATTTCTTTATTGTGCGTTGACTTCAGAAAAAATGACCATTTTGAGGAGGGTACCTGTGACCCACTTTAAAGTCAGAAAACTTGTCATGAAAATCACATAGATTTTCACGAAAGTAATCTAAATAAAAGAAATTATGCAGAAATATGCCACTATATACTATTGCCTTATTGAATGAATTTGTAACATAGTCAAATATCAACCCTGATAAACTTAAAGTAAATCTTTCTGTATTCATTCTTTATGAACTAACATGGTCCTTAAGTGAAATCATCATGCAATTAAAGTACTGGAAGTACTAATGGAAACTGAAGACTAGCACTGCAACATAGAACGGAAACTAGTTTAAAGTCCCATGAGCTTTTTGCTATAAAAAATATGCAAAAAACAAGTAATTGCTAATATTATCCCAAGATGATAATTGCCGATGAAACAAGCCCTTTTTCTTCTTAAAACACTTTGTAAACTGGAAATAGAGCGCGTGACGTCTCTTTATGACGTGTGCATAACATGTCTGCGGGAAAACACCGCTGTTTTATAAATAGTATTTTTTTCAGTGATATTGAAACAAATACGATGGTGGTTTCGGAAACAGTTTTTCTTGCTATAAAGTATGCACGGGAGGAAAACACACCGGATTCCTCTGTTATAGAACAAGCAGAAACTTTTAGGACCAATACATTTATAAGCTTATGGAACTTTAACAATTGCATTGTGGACGTAGTAAAACATAGTACTTTGGGGTCCGCATCAAAATGCATGCACACATAGCTAGTAACGGCTATAGAAAACTGTCATATCGTTCTGTTTCCAATAATATTGTGGTACAATTAAGATTTTGAACCCAGTCTTTGATACAATAAAGATTTGGGAACCAGTCTTTGATACAACAAATATTTGGGAACCAGTCTTTCATACAACAAATATTTGGGAACCAGTTTTTTGATACAACAAAGATTTGGGAACCAGTTTCTGATACAACAAAGATTTGAGACCCTGTTTTTGATACAGCAAAGATTTGGGAACCAGTTTTTGATACAAAGATTTGGGAACCAGTCTTGCTATGCTGCTCTACTATAATGCACCTGTCAATATTTTGCCTGCCCATGGGGGGGGGGCAGGCCGACCCAAGCGAATTTGACATTTCTAAAAAGTTTATGTTCAATTCCCCACCCTAGAGACAACCATATTCATCTAAATCCCTACCCTAGAACCTACTTGGTCTATCAAATGCGACATGGATGTAAAACCTGGCCAAAGTATATTGCCTGGGACTGAGCTAGGAGTCATTAAGTTTATCAAATTCCCGCCTGTCGGAAATGGGCAAAATATTGACAGGTACATAATTAGGAAACAGTGCCGAAGCAACCAATGAGGGAATAAAGTTTGTTGACTGGTTTTCATTTTCCAGATTTATCATCTTAGCTCCAGTGGGGATTTCAGATATGCAAATTTTTTTTTTGTAAGATTTTCTGCTTGTTCACTGTTTATCGAATGTCTCTCTATTTTCTAGATAATCCAAGAAAAATGTTCTGCAGTAACCAAGAAAATCTTTTGACCAGTTGCTGGTAGGTAAATAATATGTATTATATATGATCTGAATTTTGATGAGATTATAATGACTAAACAAAGACATTTATTAGTTCAAGACTGACATCACTATCTGACAGTATTGAACCAAGGAAAACTATTAAAAGATATTCTTAAAATAACAATATTGTGAAGCCTGGAACTTTAAGTTCTGCATTATTTATAAAAAAGATTAAGCTTGAAGCCAATGATTGTTTCTATTTGAACTAGACATTCAAAAACGTGTTGCTAATGGTTGAAAATAATCAACCCTCATGTTGTTGTTTGATCTTGTTTAATTGATAATCAAAATTTAAAGCCAGATATTGCGGATTTTATTAAACTGTCAAAGCTGCATAATTTCATGGTCTATGCTTGCATTTATTTTTAGCTTCAGTAAGGTTTGATTACTTTCAAAATTTGTTACATCGGTTGTCATATGTGCATGTATTTAATGATACGCAACATAATATTATGTAAACATGCAGAATGGAACATTCCCTAACAGTAAAATAGATAAAATCTATAATAAGTCTGTGGTAAGAAGCTAAAAATAATCGCATTCAACAACCATGAAATTATTAAGCTTTTACAGGTTAATAAAATCACATTGTACCAGCAGATGTCAACCTAGTATGAAAGAAGTCTATGATGTAGATTTTTATGTCTACAGCATCTATAATGCAGGTGATATATAGTGATTGTCCTGTCTGTCCTTCCATCCTTTCATCCATCTGTGAGAGATCACCTGAATACTTAGTCAGTTATTTACTTAGTTATATACACTTGTCATTCACGTAGACACTTGTCCAGTTACTTGCTTAGTTATGTATGATGCAGGAGGCATAATTATGGT
The DNA here is from genome assembly GCA_964023205.1 of Lutraria lutraria. Taxonomy (NCBI): domain Eukaryota; kingdom Metazoa; phylum Mollusca; class Bivalvia; order Venerida; family Mactridae; genus Lutraria; species Lutraria lutraria. The sequence goes on along the minus strand of OZ026837.1, from coordinate 10,485,881 downwards.
GATTGTCCTGCCCGTCCATACAAGGTTAAGTAGATTTTACCATTTCATCTATCACCAACACTGCTTACCGGTAATTACAAGAACACTTGAATACTAATACAGTTGTTGTCTGACATTCTCAATTCAACCATACCAACCAACCTTACTTTGACCTCGACCTTGATTTAATATAGACTTTGAATGATTCTGTTCCAGGTTAAGTAGATTTTACCATTTCATCTAGCAGCAACACTGCTTAATTACTGGAATACTTATACAGTTGTTGCCTATGACATTCTCAATCTACCCATATCAACCAACCTCACTTTGACCTTGACATAATTTAGACTCAAATTGTTCAAATGGACTTTCTTGACAAGCATACCATGGTCATATGCATTGACTGAACACAGCATCTTGTTGTGCAGGGTTCTCAATAAGTTTGGCTAACAGGCCCAAAAGCTACACTAACAGGCCTGCAAGGGGGTACAGGTATTTTTCCAGCAATATTCTTTAAACTTTGAGATTTCTAACCGGCCCAAACTCATTTCTAATCGGTTAAATTGGCCTGTGGCCTGTTGCTATTGAGAACCCCGGTTGTGTCTGCAGTTTTTTGTATTTCTTAAATCATAATGTTCTAAAAGTTGTTTATTTCTGACATACTGTCAATAAAACAAAGAAACACTAACTAAGGTCTATTGTACTGTAAATAACTGTATGAAGTTATTTCTGTTTCATTTATTATCTGATATTTTTGTAGGTGATACAGGATACAATCTTGGATGTAGGTATGGTTTACTATGAAATCTTTCAACACAACAATTGAAAACAAAACAACTTGGTTAGAGAAATATCTTCAATAAGACAAATTTTGTAATCACCTTCTTTCAGTTCATTCATTCTGTATCATTAATATATGAATTTATAATTGAGTGAAACATTTCCCTTAAATGTTAGTTTGATTCAGTTTTAAATTGGGACAAGTGTTTACAGCAGATACAACTTTTTACATCTTTGTTGATTGTTAAGTCACAAACTGATCATCATTGTAAATGTTCTGTGAATGTCAATTATTTTATGTACATTGTTGTGCCCCCACCACTTTTTTTTGGGGGGGGGGGGGATATAGTTTTATATGTACTTTCATACTCCCTTCGAAAACCTCTCTAGAGCAACTATCCTCAACACTGTACTTGTATTCTTTATAGTGACATTTTATTAAACTGTCAAAACTTTATTTATGCATTCACTTTTAGTTTTATACCACAGTCGGTAGTTTTTGTTTGTTTTATCATTAGGCAATGTCCCATTCCTCATATTTTATAATGTAGCGCATTGTTAAATACATGACTGTACATTCAACATCTTATCGTATAAATTACGAAAGTAATCGAAGCTCACCAAAGCTAAAAACGGGAAATTATGCAGCTTTGACAGTTTAATAAAATGACAATATGTTGTTTATTAGTCTGCAGCCCCTATTGTGATGTGTTTTAGAAACTCACTTTGGCTAGAAAAGGGTCATGTTTAGGATTACTATAACTTTTATAACATTTTGTGAGAAAACTAGAAATATATTTGTTTGCCATATATTGTGTTATTGAAGATCATTCGTTGTTTTGCATAATTATAAAATGCATTTTTTGGTATACAAATTCAAAATTAATAAATAAACTGCTAGACTATGTCTTTTGTTAACATTTTTTATTGAAAATTTTTTTATAAAACCAACATGAAAAAATAATTACACAACATTATAAAGGAAGTGAAGAAAACAGAAGCAAAAAAAAAACAAAAACATTTGCCCACAAAGACGGCAAAATTTTCCATAAGTCCACAGACTTTACACAAACCACCAATTGTGTAAGAGTCGGCCTTGTGTATCTCATTTTCAACATCTTGTTCCTAAATTATCACCACCACATTATATTAAACATATTATATTACATACAAATATTACATCCCTAAATTATTGCATTATCACATTACATAAAAAATATTCTATTTAACAATCATATAATTATTTATACACAATTAATACATCAAAAAATATACTACTCCAAATTTGATAAAGAACACTTATTAAATGATTGTATATACAATTCTTACAAATACACTTGACAAATAAACTTAACAAAAACTTATAACGTCCCTTTGTAAAATATGCATATTTTTTTCATATAAGCTACATGACTATCAACAAAATGTGTTCTACTGATTTTTAAACCGTTTCTTCTCTATATATAGTTATAAAACAGTTAATTTGCATGAGGTAAGTATGAATCTTCGAAGTAATTATTTAAATCGATAGCCACATTACAGAAAAACAAAATGGGGTGGATGTCCATTGAGGATTTTTTTAAGGCCAGCCCTGTCGGCCTTATTACTAAGCTCTATGTCTTTTTTTAAAAATATTTAAATACATACAATCAAGTGATACCAATAGCAGGGTCAATTTTGACTCCAGGGCCATATTTTGATTGATTGATTGATTTAGACATAGTAAGCATGGTTTATAATATATAGATAAAACATGTAACATATAGATTAAAATAATAACAATATTAAGACAGAAAGATAAAAATAAGACAAAATTAAATCACGACATGCTTCCAACATCAAGGATAACACAAAAAGAGCACCAGCGCTTGTTTCCATTGTGGTCCTTGTAATGGGGGCATGACATAGAGAGGCAAACTTGAAAGATGCTGAGTAATAAAACACAGTAACTGTTGAACATTGGAATATAATTATCACAGCACTTTGAAGTCAATTTGATAGTATCAATAAATTAACATACATTCATATTGTTTGTTTCATCGGGCTTTACGCTATTATCAACATTATTTCAGTCATATCGTGGCGGGCAGTTATCCTAACAAGCTTTCCTGGACTTCATTTAGGCCTTAACCAGTACTAACTACATTCTATCTGTAAGCTTCCATACATTCATAAATAAACATCCATTGTAAATTAATGAACAAAACATAACACAGAAACAATTAATTACCACAATACTGGTTAAGTAAAACTAAGTATTTGCAAATTGCACTGCAAACATACCATGGGATCCATTGCTTAAAATTCAAAAATTAAGATTTTGAAAAAAGGTAAGACATTTCTAAATCAAAACCAACAACTAGACTTAAAAAGGTTGATTGTTAGAAATGTAGTAGATATCAACTAAAACTGAACTGTCTGAATACATGTCAGATATATCTGATTGTAGGTATTCTTTGTTGGAAGATATTCATATGTACAGTCATGTACATAACTCTATTGAAAAGTATCATTCACCTGAATTACTTTTCTTTATTAACTCAATAACTGTATTCTCTGTTTTGAGTTCGAGTATGCCCATTTCAAAGATATTTCAATCACTATGGTCCTTTACTGCATTAGACCCTGGAATCAATAACCAGTACCTGTAACTAACTAATCTCAAAAGTTGGTCTCTTTATCATTTTTGCCAATTTACTCACTTTCTACCATACATCAGGGATTTTTTGCAAATGATACATTCAGGGCTACATATTAAATGACTACTGCTACATACAGCCCCTAAATTACAATGATGTAGGGCAAGGAGTCAGAAAACAGGAATTACACGATGTAACAGTGCAGGTTTCTACCTGGATCTGGTATTGTGTCTTGCTCCTGCTCAATCCTGCTCTTACTACTGAATACGCCACTGATAACTCAGTGTCTTTGCAGCTTACAAAATATATCAAACAATAAACATATTTAAAATAGTCATTTTTTACAGTATTCACTTGTGTGCAGCATTTTATTTTAATACAGATTTCACTTCTCCATTGACGTTTTTCTGCAATCAATTGACACAGGTGTAGGAGTGTGTGTTGGTGTTTGTGAACATTGCTTGATTGACTTTGGGATTTAAGCTGTTTCAACAATATTTCTTTTGACGATACTTTTGGGAAGGTTTAATGTCTCTAAAGATGATATGTCTTCCCTTAATCATTTATAGACAGTGGGGCTTTGAGAAACAGCCACAGCACATCATAAATAGTATTAAGAAACTAAAATTGCTCTAAAAGGGCCATTACTAAGAAATCAGTATCATAGATTTCAAACACAAGTATAGTAAAATAACTATATTATAGGATTATGATGAATGAAAAATAGAGTTCTGCCAAAGAAATGATTTTTTAGCTTTTCAGTGGTTACTCATTATAAAGTGCTTTCTTGAAATATGTATTGAACATTTACACTAATGCCATTATGATCAATTAACTTTATTAGGTATTCTGCTGCTGAAATGTTTTATCAACCTATCCAAGCACTGGGACAATAAAAACATGACAATCTTGGCCTAGGTAAACATATAAACTTAAAATAACCTAACCTCATTTACAGGAAGGGTGCATTTTTCACTGAGGAAATGTTGATATTTCTGCATTATGTTGGATGGTGGAACATCATCACCCTGGAACATTGATAATTAAGTAAAAACAACTTTACCAAACAGTATGTCAACATTGGAATTATAAACTGATCTTGAGTTTGTTTTAAAATGACATTTACTTAAAAACGTGTTTTAACTTATAAAAAAATGCAGTACACACATAGTTCTTTTTTGGACAAAAAATGTAATCCTTCAAAAGCATTAATATCATCCCTCTATTTTCCAGTCTCCAAGCAATCACATTCTGATTTGGCATGAACAGCAAACACAAATTAATTAACAGTGTTCGAGTCACACACTAGTACATAATTATATCATTCTGTTACCTATTTCTTTTCTGATACATTTTGGTATCTGTATAGAACATACCTTCAGTAAATCTGACGCTCCCTGCTGTCAGGTAATAACCACCACAAGTTTCATGGTCTAGGCATTTTCCTGGCCCTCGACATGGGTCTGGAACAGGGAATGAAAAGAAAGTAACTGGAGGTCTCCCAGAATAGTATTATACTAAAGCAACAACTGTTCAAAATGGAAAACAAAAGTATGTGATATTATTTATGTACCCATTGGTGTTTATAGCAACAACAGCAATATGTAGCTTTGTTATTAATATGCGCTCTATCAAAGTAAAACATTTCATGAACTAAGAGCCAACACCATCACTCAACGAATGTGGAATAATCACGCTGTTATACCGATTAATATTCATGTATATACTTCATTAATTACTCATAATTACATATTCATAATCTACTGCAGATGGCAATTTTTAGAGTTAAACTCTTTGACTGATGGTGTTGGCTCCATACATCACATTGCTGATGGCACCAGCACCTGGTCACTGGCTTAATCACATTTGAAAAAAATGGGAGTATTTTGTTTTAAACTGACCTCTTAGAAATAGAACTATTTTTTATGTTGAAGTAAAGGGGAAGCTGGGACAATGTTGGATGCATGATTAGAGGGGTTAGCATCCACTTCACGCCAATCACGGAAGAGAAATCGTTCCAGATGTGTAGAGATCCTCGTGAAAGAAAACACAAGAGTTGATAATTGATAAAAGTCTGAGTGACACAAACAATTTTTTCAGAAAAAAGTTTCTATGCATATATATAGATGCAAAGGTTTTTACTCCAAAACCAGAGACAATCATCAATATGACTGAATTTCGGCAATAAAATTATCCAAAAAAACACTGGAAGTGGAAGTAAAGCAAGAACTTCGAAAATTTAGAAATATATTATAGATAAAAGCATTCGTACCTTTGAAAGCAAGTTCTAACGAGCCCAAACCATGTCGCTGTAGAAGTCTAATATACCTTCTAAATCTAAATAAAACGATGACAAACCGCCATTCAACTTTTTTTTTAAACGTTGCGTACAAGTAACACAACGTGAAAATAGGCGACAGTCTAAATTCCCGTCACCGGTCCATAAACTCCGGGCCAAGTCTATTTCCCGTCCATGGGACGGCGTTGTTTATCAAATTCCCGTACATCGGGAAAGTCTTGATGTCTAATTCCCCGTGTATCCCCGCCGCCCCCCCCCCCCCCCCCCCTGGGGGAAAACATTGATAGGTGCATAACAGTTATTGTATGTGTACTCTGTCATGTGAAATTATGTTTTAGTTATTGCTGTTGTGTGAGAAGAATGTTATTTCTATCAGGGATCTATATAACAATGTTATATAGCATACCTGTTTATATACAGTTAAACCTTTGAACAAGGGCTATCCTTGGAAAATACATAGTTGGCTTTAATTGCCAAGTGCATGGCATTTATTTGGACGTCATTTTGTTTTAAGCAATAAATGTCACATTTTTAAATAATGTTCAATATGAAAGACCTATTCTATAAAGAACAGTGTTAATTTGTTCATTTGCATCAACATTCATTTGTGTTATTCCTATATCAGTACAGTTGGATAAAAGTGACTGTATAATATATCACATACCCATCATGTTTCTGAACTGCTCCCTGTATTAAGATATTGTGTTTCATGTTGTACCACACCAAAATGATCTAAATATCACTAATCACAAACAGTGCCATTACAGTATGGATAAACATAAATGTTGGTATTTGAATGTGTCTGTTTATTTAATTGCAGGTATAAAAATTTAAAGAAAAACCAAGCTGATGATAGTCGACAGATATGGAGGTATTTTGATGCATGGAGGATATGTTTACTAGAGATCCAACAGTTATTTCTACCTCAGTTGTGTCTTCTATCACAACTTCACCAATGGTGTCCACTCCATTGTTGATTCTTCTCAAATCAATGAAAAAGATGCATTCAAGGATGAGCAGCCAATACTTTTTCCCCTTGAGTTAAATGAAAGGACCACCCATATAGCTTTGATGATGACACTCCTAGATGGTTTGGGTTATTTCAAGAGGAACATAGACATATGCACAATGTGAGGATAGCTTAGGACACAATTAAGGTGTGTGTCTATCTTAAAAAGACTAGTCATCCTACTTGAATCAAAGAATAGATAAAATACAACAATTATCTTTTTTTTCATTTGTCTATTTATTATAATGTTTATTTAATGAAATTTACAACTTTGGTAGAGCTTCATACAAGGAACATATCTACAATTTTCGTTGAAATTTGTCATCTGCTTAAACTGGAACTGCCGTATCTTAGTTTTCATACACCAACAAGGCGTTTATCACATGTAAAACCAACTATTACCGAAAAGTCAAAGAAGAATGTGCGTTAAAAATGACTCTGTGACGCGTTCGTCGGTATTTGTACGTGGATTTGAATAAAAGGCTGCCAGCGTCTTGCCTTTCAAACCAACATAACATTGCTATTTACCTATAATTGATTGATATGTTAAACTTGCTACCGCCGAAATGAATATAGCATGAGCAATACTTACCTTTTCACTGTTTGTTGACATTTTTTTTCTGAGGCCGAAATCGGCAGGTTTGACAAATCTTGAAATGTGTATTTTGAGTAAACTAGCGGGATATTCATATTTTACAGGACTTACATAATTGATTTAGGCATTAAATTGATGCCAATTTGATTGCTATTCGAGACGCTTCAGTTCCAGGGCATGCAGTTGTTGACGGACGGACGGACGGACGACAGACAATACACGAAAAACAAGACTAATAATTAAATTATCCATAACAGAAATGTCGTTATTTACTGATATAAAATATATACCCCTGGCTTACTTTTTCTGGTTCAATTGTTTAATTCAATGCAATCAGCATCGGTCACGTCACAAGGTGTTAATAAATTCGCAGGAAAAAAACGAAATTTATACAAAAACACTGGGCAATCTTGCTAATTTGTGACGTGTCAAGATTTGTCAGGAAAATTAAACATGTTTATTTGCTCAAATAATTATCCATTGAATTTATTTATATCTCATTTTATTCATAGATATCGCACAACGAAGCATTCATGATAAAATAGGACAACGAAATTAGGCCCTACACTGGCTGTTCACTTTTCATTAATAAACATGTTTGGTCTTTAATAACCATTTCGTTGTACCTTACTTTAATAGTACCCAAGAGCCTAATCATGGATATGTATAAATCCGAACATTAAGCACATCTATAGATTACAAGATACGTATGGATTCAGTTTAACAATCACAAGTATGTTAATGATCGGATCTGCATTAAACCTTGGTGTGCATGCGTTAAGGGGAGGTGTGGTCAGCGTTTTCGTATTCAATCTTCTTGTCCTTATGGCATCAAGGACTTATATACACACATGGATTCGCAACTTCCGTATTAACAGTTTAAAGTCATCAAATCCCGCGATAATAAGACGTGAATCAACGGGAATACAAGCTATTGTTTACAAAAGCGAAAATACGAAATTATCCGTGATAATCCGAATGATAATAACAGCGAAAATATCCGTGGTTTAATCTCGGAGATGAACGTTGTATACATAGCGTGACGTCACTACGTTTGTCTAACCTCTATACATAAAACTGATTACTATCCACATTTAGATAGTTATACATACGCTAAATGTATAGTTCCGCGGAAGGATTAAAAATGTCAAAACAACCATATCGGTTGTATGTTATTAACAAAATTTGTTTAGTTAAAATGAATACGTTGTACCATTTCTTTTCTTGTGCTTTAGTCAATAACACTAATTATTCACTGAAACGCCATGTTGAAATACGCTTGGCTCCAATGTGTACCATACGGTGAAGTCACGCTATGTTATTGTTTATAATTTCCATTTTGTAAGTAGTTCCTGCAAATACCCATAATGCCCCGAGCAGAATAACACAGGTCAGAACATAGCGCTACCGTAGTGTACACATTGGGAGATGAAAGGATTATAATGGATGTCCGCCATCTTGGAATTTAAAATGTTCGACTGATGCCTTTTTCAATGCTTATACTTAGATTTTGTGGATTATAAATGTATCTCAATATCTTTAAGGAATTTGTTGCATCCTTTACCAATTTCCCGTGCCCAATTGCCAGAGTTTTTTTTTTTTGGTATAACTGTCGGACATTGCCGAGTATATAGCAACGCATTGTGGGATCGTCGAACGATATCGTTTGAGCTATTTTTAGCAGTTGCGAATCCTTGTATGTATATAAGTCCTTGATGGCATTAAGTAGCTGCTATCATATAAATTTTGATACGCTACCCAAATTACATAGCTGCTACCTCTTGGCTATACTAGCAGAAAACAGAAGTCGCAACTGGTAGCGGCTAGGAAGCAGGTACATAGAAGATACTCGCTACCACCTGCTACCTTTCTGCTATACTAGTTCTTGCTATCGAATAAAGTAGCGACTAGGTAGCAACTTGCTAGCAGCTAGCCGCTACATTTCTATTTCCATAAAGGTTACCATTGTCAAATGTTGCGTGATCATGCAACATTTCTTAAACGATGTGTATAAAACATACCGTATCAGAAATAAATCGAAAAAATACCGCTAAATATCTTTATTGCAAATCGTATGAAGGCATGCATCAAATCATTTTACAGTATACTTTTTATCTAAAATGAAATTACGCATACAAAATATTATTGCAAGAGTATGTGAACATAATTTACTCCAAAAGAAATCGTTGAATATTCTGGGTACGGATAGTACCATTTCTTAAATTGAGTCCGGGTAGTACCATTTTCCTTTTATACTACTAAACCTGAGTAATACTGACTTCTGAAGCTAAATATTCTAAAACAAGCTAGAAACTGTTACCAAATACACTCGGTATATTCCCTGATGCGTTAAAACAGTGAGATAAAGAAGTTTTGCCATGTTTTATGACATTTTATAAGAAAAGTACGGAGCGTATCACGCACAAGTCAAAACTTATCCCGTTTTCAGGCCTTTACTAAAGAGTCTTATTACAAACCATTTTCACGAAAACATAATATGCAACAGTAAATCCTTGGTGCGCGATATCATTTTATATATATTTGACGATTTCATGCAGAAATAATTAATCTAATTTTGAGTCGAGGAGTAATTGTCAACAAAAATGTACGATGTGTATCCATTAGCAGGTGCTCGATGACGTAGTGTACTACCATTGACCGTTAAACTACGGAAAATTCCGAACGTGTAATTTGATATCCGGAGTTGTCTCCCGTGTATAGTAATTTGCGCAAGAAGCTAAATATTTTATTGGTTCCCAGTCATGTACTTAATGTCCCAATGTAATATCATGCTTCAACAAGAATAATGTTGAATCAAAAAAAGCAGTAACAATAGCAGTTAGAAATAGTGTGAATAAACATTTCAAGATAAAAAAGGCATAACGCAGTTGTAAATTACATGCAAGAATAAACGATATACAAGAAGGGAGTGTCCACTTAGCATCAAGTGACATGAAACATGAATAACGTAGACAGCACTTGTAAGAAACCAAAATGCAGTTGTCAAGTAGAAGAACGCATATACAAGTAAATAACATAATATTGTCATTTAACAGCATGAATGTACTGGCGGATATTCCCTTCCATACTTACGTAGATAAAAAACGCGCGTTACGGATATGTTTTCTTTAATTTTAATTTCTACTGAAAAATTCTCATGATAGATTAACATTTTCAAACTGCATTAAAGTTATCATCAATATGAATCAGTCATCATAATTTTAAATATCCCAGGACTGTAATATACAGAATCCCTGAAGTATCTATACCTCTATACTGTATACGAGTATATACTACTCAAAATTTGATAAGGATCACTTTTTATTCTGTACGGCATTATCCTCAATTTTTGGATTACATACATAAAGTATGATTTTTGGTTATTTTCAAAGATATCTGCATATCACGAGTGCAATATGTAATCCATACATTTAATTATTCGAGCGTAACGAGCGTCGACATGAGGACAGGGTCAAAATTAGACATTTTATGGGTATGTGTGGGGAATACAAACTTTGAGGAAAATGCGCAAAAGTGCTAACTTTTGTGTTTGGTATCGATACTAATGTCCTCGTGCGTCAAAAACAGTCTGACATCGACTCCTCGTGCTTCTGATGAGCCGTCCAATCTTCAAGTGTGGGATTCGAGCCCATTAAGAATAAAAAGTGATCATTTTCAAGTTTTGAGTAGTATATATATCCAGTCTGTGTATTTCTTGTCGCTTTCTGAAATTCAAATTTGTATCCATGACAGAAACGAAGCGTCAGGAATGTTTATTGATTGTATAATTTGTAATAATCAACCGAAATAGCCATAAAATATTTCAAAAATCGGTGTATTTTACACCTGCCTGGGGGATTTATACGTTAATCTGTCCGCCATCTTGGATTTAGCTTGTCGAAGGTTTCGCGTTGCTACACCACGTGATTGAGTGGGCGGAGCATTTCTGTATCTGGCGACTGATCAATTAACAATGTATGGAACGTGTTTTCTTTGTTTTATTTCGGCGTTGATGTTTGTTAATATTTGACTGGGACAGTATTTTGTTATTGTCGTTTAATTAAGACAACAAATCATAGAAATACATACATACATACATTTTATGTACGGAGAAATAACTCAACACATTTTTTATATCCAATTAAGGTCAATGTCAAATCGATGTTGGTTGATACGGATGGATTGGCGTGCCGAGGCATAGAAGTATTGTAATAATTTCATCCATGCGTTTTTCTAATCAGCACATTAACAAAATCAACACCAAATAATAAATTCTTTTAACAAAACGTGATAAATCTCATTACATTTTTGTGAATGATTAAAACAACAAATCATCATTGAACATAAATATGCAAAATGTATACACATGTACTGCCCACAATTGTATGCCAATATTTCTCACAAACTCGACAAATTAAATCATATATAACAAATTAATCAGTGTGTACATTTGATAAACATTGCTATGTGCACCACCACTCGTTTACTTTAACAGCGTTATTGTTTTAAAAAAGACATTCAATACACACATATGGTATATGTAAAAATCAGGACAATAATATAAATTAGGTTCTAATAAAGTGTTCCATGCAACCATTGAAACCATAGCAGCTGCTATGAATAAATACTCTGAGTATTTCATTCATTTTTGTTTACCATCATTCCAATAATTATACTAGTTGCCTGAGGAAGTAAATTACGAAATGCGTAGCAACTTTATTTGAGTTATGTTTTCTTTTTTACCATAATAATTCATTTTTGTTAGGGAAGATATTTAACTACTGTCTATGTTGCGTCCTCTTATAACAAACTTACTATCAGTCATTTCATCAAGAGCAAGTGGTAAAATAAGGCAGGAAATCCCAGGTCATTTTGAGCAGATTAAATTAAGCAACTTGAGGGTAAAAGTCTCATGTACTATTTGTTCCGCTGTGAACACAATATTACCCACAAACACAGTGCTGGTTGTTATGAGGTGCTAGTAAGAAGTTAAACATGTTCTCTATGTGTGAATATTACGACACTTTAAAACCTGAAACATAGAAACAGTATTGTTATTTAGTCCAATGCTAACCTCAATTTCATAGCTATTTCATGCAGTCACTATGTTTTTGTGGTATCATTATTATCAAGTATATTAAAAAAATAAAACATAAGGTCAGGAAATGGCGATTACTATAAAATAATTCAGCTTTTTTAATATAAATATACACATAATGTTATACATATTATCATTATTATTATTATCAAACATTATTAAAAACAGCAAAGTTCCACAACTGCGCCAAAGTTTGTGATAAGAACCAGGTAAGTTGTGTTGGTGTTGTTATTAAGAAATAGGTATAATCTAGTTAGCAATACGTTGGTACCAGAGGAACAGGTAATAGTTAATGAAGAAAGCGCCCATTTAAAACATTGTGAGTCTAGCTTATTCCAGCAAATCGAGGTTGAGTGAAAAAGATGGATTGGGAATGGTCGAATGCAACAACTGTATAAATGTACCAAAGCGACAGATGAAACGGTTTAGTCTAGTTAACCTCGGATGGATGGATACATTAATAACTATATGCCCCCACACCAGTAGCTGCAGGGACCATAAAACAATACTCGTATAAAATTTATTATAATGATCAACATTCATTTGATAAGCACTCAAAGTCTAACAATGAAATGGAAAAAAAAAAAAAAAATACCTGATTGTCTAATTGGTCCATCACATGTTTTTGCTAACTCTTCTTCAAAGACCTATGCAAATGTAAATGTTCCATGTTGGCATGATAATAAATACAATAACAACATAGTAACAAAGAACACAGATAGTAAACAGGTGACAACTTTTATTGCTTTCAATTTTTTGGAATGATCATATAATCATCACAGGTGATGATAGCCAAGAGAATAATGATTGCATACAAAAACCTATAAACCAAAAAATGTTTTATCTGTCATTATCATAAAGAATAATTATAAAGTGAAGATGTGTAGTTAATGTGAATGAAGATGTCTCATAATTACCTGTATGACATGACGTGCTTTAGGGAAAACAACAAACCGAGCTTCTTTCACATATTCAAGTTTTGTCTCTTTCAATGCTCGCATCATCTCCATGGCAACAATATTTACTGGGTATCCAAGGTAACCAATACCAATAGTTGGAAATGCAATGCTGAAACATTTCTTGAGGTCAGCCGCACGCAGACATTTTGTTACGAAGTTTTGCAGAACCTTGAATTAAGCATAAATACATAATAAAGATTTATCAGAAACTGTTGATACTAGACTGAAAAAAAGTTTGTTTGGAGTGCTCCTACCTATTCATGAAAATACTAGCAAATAAATAAAATCAAATGTTTTTTTGAGGGGCATTTTTTTTACTTTTGTTACATAGTAAAAAAATCCCTACCTACCCAGTGCTAAAATAATTCTGGGTCGAAGCACTTCAAACAGACTTATGTTTATATTTCAGCCTTATATACGTGTATACGTCAAAAAGCGTACATATTACATACGCTCACAGTAAATAGTTACGCAATGGTAAAAGTTTAACTCACATGTCAGCTAGAATATTTCTATAAGATACGACAAAAATTCAGGATCAAGTTAAGACAATCAATATCTACGAAACGATTCTTTACAAACAAGTAAAACCCTACATTGTCACATGTGCTAAGTCTACAAAATTCTGAGGCATATGTACAAACATGTTTAAAACAAAGGAATGTATCCCTCCTAAATTCCTGATTAATTTACTAAACTATTAATAATAAAAAACATGGTGTAATCATTTTTTTATTTTTTAGCAATTAGTATAATGTATGTTTTAATTGAAACCACTCACCTCAACACTCTTTTTCGGAGGGTTTAGTGGCCAACTGGTCAAATAGTCATGCACTACATATTTACATTTTAGTCTGTGACCCGTAGTTATGGCAACCTCATGTTTACTGATACTATGTGGATATGATTTCTCTAACTCTTTTGCTATACCTGAACCAGCTGCCTTTAATATAGATCTTGATACTCTACCCTTCAATTCTAAATACTGTGTCGTGATGTTAACAATCATATCTACCTGTAATGCCACAAAACAAAACAGTGAAACAATTAGCATATTAGGGAGTTAATTGTATTTGTTTTCAAGATAATTTGATATTAATTTGGTCACTCATAAAATCCTTGTAATTTAGATAAAAAGTAATGGAGTAACCATACACTTAAACTGTCTTCTTTTCTTTATTTGATACTCACATAAGAACTTTGTATGAACAAGTACCTAATGATACTATTACTGATTAAACTGAATATTCCCAACAAGTACAGCCAGTTTTGTTTAAGCTTGTTCATGATACGTAACATTGAACATTAGACCATACTTTTTGTCAGACCAGTATGAAACATTTCTATTGTATATCTTTATATGTGCCACAAATAGATCGTCAATGGTGACAACACTTCACACACATTTTCATATTAAACAGAGACAATTATATTCTTAAAATATTTCTTTTTCCAAACCAATGAAGTTTGCATTTCTGATAGAGAAATAAATATTATGATACATGAATTCACAAACCTTTTCATCAATTATATTTCCTCTGACAATATATGCTTTAATTAGTCCAATACATCCAGATTTTGCTCGTTCAGGGATCACTGGCCTCTCGTCCACTTTATTATCTATGTTAAAGATGCCACAAAGTCAACTTATCACCACATAAGAAAAATGACTTAACTAGCATGAAAATGAATTGAGAAAAAAAAGAAATAAGCATAAAAATATTCATCTACTTCATCGGTTGGTGGACTTACGTGGAATTGCATATATATATATATATATATACATGAATAACAAATTTATTGACGATTTTGTACACACTCTAATTGCAGCTTGCCATATGAAACTACATATACGGCTTAGCACAAAGTATTTCATTGCAACTTTGAACATTCAAAGATTCACAGAAATGATATGACTGGAAGGATCTAAATAAGAAACATATACTTGTGAGGCTAGACAATAGTGAGGGACATACAATGATCATAATGAGTCAACTCTTCAAAAGGGAGAGTAAACAAAACATGGTTTATTATAAATTGTTTTAAAATGTATCTTTTCTTAATACATCAACATTATTCAGTACACTAGACCAAACAATCACATTTCTGTTTGTCTAAGATGTATTTAAAAAAGCAACAGTTCATAATTGGCCAGCTGTAGTAAGTGGATTGAACAAATGTCTTATGTCTCCTCATTTCCATTCATACAAACATACATGTCTAAGTGGAGTTTTATGCTTAGCCCAATAGTAGTGACCGAGTCAATTATAAAACGGATAATTTGCACAACATGCTTTACTACAGGAACAAAGAAATATGTAAACGATTCAATAACGTGTTGTGGCAATGATATGAATACCACTAAAGGTTGTACTGACCAGAATACCAATTGTCCAGCTCTGATTGGAATGCCTGCAAGACAAACCAAGGTAGATAAAATTAACATAAAGCGTACACTTTTACAAAAACTGTTGAAACTTGCTTATTGGTCAGATCTTAAAGTTTATTTCAAATTATTCCATCGTTTCTGGTTATACTTTACCATACCAGGGACTTTATTTGTAATACTGAGTCTCTGGCTTAACTAACAATGCACAGTAATCGGGTACACAGGTTCAAACGTGATTGAAACTACATTTTAGTGAATGATTTCAATTAAGTACTCAAGACGGTATCTTTTTCTTTCTTATTAATTCATTAATTGTTTCCCATTGACTAATTTTGAAATGAATGTGTAGCAATTTGTATTAAATTATAATGCAAAAGATGGGAAAACACAGAGTCAATATGGGTTCGGACAATCGTGCAATTTTAAACATTGGGAATTTTGTCACTAACTCAAACATGGTGTTTGTCAACCAGTTGTGTGTATGTGGTCCACATGGATAGCATACATACAGAAATAGACAGTATACAAATACTAGAGGAGACGTCATCTTGTATCTGCTTTATGGTAAGTGCTTAATGCAATTAACTTAAGTATTACCTTAACTGAATTCAAATCTTTCGGGTACACAACAAAGCGAACATCTTTTACATTTGAAGCTGGGAAAGAAGCGACTGCCTCAAACATTTCAGCTGCGACAACAGCTCGTGGATACATCAAGAAACCTGTACCCAGTACAGGAAATGCAATTTTTGGACAATTATATTCTTCAGCAATTGATAGACATCGGTGAATGAATTTTCTTAACCTCTGAAACAATGATTTGATTAATTTACCACATCAACACAATAAATAATAAGTAGTTGGTTTCTGCTAGCTTTTTTTCAATTTATTTAAGGTATATATTAACAGGCGATTAACTTTTTCCTGGATTCAGTAACTGCCAACCTCTGTAAAGGATTTACTTAAAAAGCAGTGGAAACCAATGAACTTTGACATAATGTTTTCAAAGTCATGACAGAAAACATATACCTTGCCAAGGAATTGAATTTACAAATGCTATGTCTTTTGACAAAACACTTCTACCTATTGAACTAAGCAGACAATTCCAAAACTATAAATGTCAGCTGTCTTTTATTCACAAGTGAATATCTTTTTTTTTAAAGATATGCTGAAGTATTCACTAATCTTACTTTAATTTGGTGACTTTTCATTATTTGCAGACGGTAAATATAAAAATGTAACAAATTGAAGTTCCAAACCTCTTTAGAAGCCTCGGAATCTTGTGGATTCCATTTTCCTAGGCAACCATGAATCAAAAGGTCACATGTTAGCTTTCTTCCACACATCACAGCAAAATCGTCATCACACATACCAGAAGGAAAACCGGCGAGTAGATCATTCTGTATCTCAGAACCTGCCACATTTAGCAATGATTGTGACACAAAACCCTGCGAGAGATCTGCATCTCGATTTGTTACATTCACAATTATGTTTACCTGTGAAATAAACAATGCAGATTTGTAGATGTATTGTTATCAACGCCATTGAAATATCCAAATCATTTTGAAAAAAAGTTTTTTTGATGCTATAGCGCTATAAACAAAAACAAAATTCAGCAATTAATATATTGATGTAAGATAATTACAATAAAGCAAGGATACTACCAGACAAAAAGTTTGGTTTCTTAAAATCGTCATAAGACTCTGCAATGGGATTGTGCATTCAACTACCAAGTCATCTATTATGTTGTGATTTTCATGAAGTTCAACGTAGTTTATGTGTACCTGTTCTATCACAACTAAGTCTCTCCCCATCACTTTGCTCACTATTTACAAGTAAGAACAGCCAACACAAAACATTCTCAGTGGCGACAGGGACACTTTCACATTTGGATTTATTTTCTCAAAACCAGCAGATTTGAAAGAGGAAGTTGCTACAAAGCCAAGCTTACGGCAGGTGTGTGCCAAATTTATTCTAGATGTAAATTAAGTCTATAATAGTCTTGTATAAAACTTTATTCATAATTTGAGTAAACTTGTAAGTCTGTATTACATGAATGCTTAATGAATAATAACTTCAGGTTTGAACAGATACCAGTAAAATAATTATATAACTTTAAATACGAAATATTTTATAATGATGCATGTACCTTCTGTTTGGCAATGTCACCAGCAATAACTGTGACAAGAGCTTGTCCAACATTCACTCTACTCCCAATAATACTCTGACTTCTCCCATTAGACCGTGAAGCTAAAACATAATCATAATGGAATGAATTAATACAAATACTTTCAGTACAATGTCATAACATGACTAAACGTGATAAATGCGTCATTCACTTCACTTTTCGGTTCGTCAAACTGAAGCCACAATAGTCATCCTTTGTTCTCTGTCTTGCATACAGGCATGCACCTCCTAAAGATTGCTTTAGCTCTGTGGTGTCCCTCTTCAGCGTATCTATGAAGGTATTAGGGCCAGACCTCATACCTGGTCTTATCACACTAAACAGACAGAATGTTTCACAAAATGTTCACAATTAAAATTCTGGCGTCAACAGGAGTCAGAATTAAACCACCTTCAATAATAACAAACATTGAGTTGATAGTTTGGATTTCATACAAAACAAACCTGCGACTTCTTTTCCCACACGAAGTGTTGTTTTTGTCTTTGCTCCACCGAGTTGCCAAGATTCAAATTCTCTTTCAAAGGCCTAAATAGATATATAAAACGTACATTGTTTAAGTACTGATTTTTTCACCAATTTTTCATCAATTAGTTCAGTAAACTGTAGGAGGAACAAATATGTATATTCAAAATATGTTTATAGTAAAGTGTAACGGTGCTGAGAAAACTTACACGGAATGTGTTCACATCGAGATCATGAACCACAATATGAATATTTTTCACCAAACTGTTATTAGCATGTATGTAAAAAGCATTCATCATCTCCATGGCAACAATTTCACTAGGGTAACCAAGATGACCGGTACCAATGGCAGGGAATGCTATACTCGTATACCCACTTTCTTCAGCTACATTCAAACAGTGGCTTATCCTCTCACAAAGTACCTAAATTAGAACAGCATTGTTACATGATATATACTATTTACGTAAAATTCAAACACATGTATGGAAATATCAACAATCAAAGTCTTGCTGTTATATACTACAAAGAAGAACATTTAAGCCACATAGCAAATAACTTACTATTTTTATCTAGAATTGAATGCTAAGAGACATTATGTAGATTTAGAAGTGGGGGGGGGGGTCACTAAATACCTGATGTAGATTTTAATTGAGTTATTAAATAGTTGATGTGGAATTTAATGGGATTATTAAATGTTTGATGTAGACTTTAATGGAGTTGGCTTGCTGTGTATTTGATGGGGTTATTTGAAAGAAATGATTTGAGACTTTGATGTATATGTTAATTAAGTTAGTGGAGGTACTATGAAGATTATTCAGACAACATAAGTTAGCTGCTGAATAGACCAAGATGCTGCACTTGTAATATGAATATCAGATTTGTGTTAAAACACCTCCACATTTCAAAACTGCTTAAAGTTAAAATGTATTGCATTAAATTAAGTACAGGATTCATATAAAGTAATGCAAACTATTGATATACAACATTAATCACCATACAAGAGTATAAAAAGTACCTACAAGAATATTTTTACCATTCCTTTCACTATTTTTCCATTTTTCCAATGCAATATGTAAGACCATTTGGCAACTTAGTTTGTGTCCTGATGTAAGAGCCACTCTATCTGTGATTCCATTTGGATAATTCTCAGTTGCTTCCCTTTGTAGATCAAAGCATCCAAATTCTAACAATGAACCAGATACTGATCCAACTTTAAGATCTAAAACTTTATTTGTTGTATTGACAATGACATCAACCTGCAGGTAAAATGAATGTTTCGTTATGTACAGTGGCTTTAACACCGTTTTATAATGATCCATCATATTCTCCACATATGGTGGAAATCGACACTTTTCCAAATTTCTAACCATTGTACCACAATTGCGGAATGAATGAACAACACTAGAAACAAATAACTGTATCATAAGGTGAATGACATCACTTGCAGTTAGACTGGCATACACAATGTTTTGTAATTTCTGTTGGTACAAGGGAGCCTTCATACAGAAACGTATTACTATAGAAGCAAATACATACCAATGCAGTGGTAACATGTAATTATTGCTCTAATTACTCGATCAAGTGGTATCATGAACAGACTCACATTACACTTTATATCCAACGATATAATGCAATTAGAGCACAAACTCAGCATTAGCTAGATATATGCACATGCATATTGTTTAGTTTTCAACAATTTACATAATTGTTTTCAAATATAATTGAGGTTTTTGAAGGGTGTTATTTACAATTCATTGTAAAACTTACCTTTTGTTGAGCAATGTCTCCTTTTATCAAACAAACAGAAACTTCACCAAATTTCACCACATTTCCAGCTACTTGTGACTGCTGTCTGCTGACTTGAAGTTGGACTGAAAAAGAAACAACGTAAACTATATAACAGTGCCAAAACATCCGCTTTATTTAAATATGGAAAGTAAAGCATAATAAATGCATCATATGAAGATAAGACAAAATGTTGTTTTTTCATTCTGTTTCATAATTTTTGTCATAATATTTCAATGGAAATAAAAATATAAATGTTATGACAAATAATGAAATGGAATGAAAACCCATTTTGTCTTATCTTCATATAATGCATTTATTATATATGTTTTACTTTCCACATCTGATAAAAGCGGATGTTTTGGAAATTAGGGGGAAAATATTGAACTGTGCTCATTAGAAATGTTCTACTTTTCCGCCCCATTTAAAAAAAACATGCACAAAATCATGGAAAAGAGTTTTGAGTTGGTTTTATAGATAAACAGTTAAAAACTCACATGTGTTGATCTCTTGTACTACACTTTGATCCCCCAGACGAATCTGTTCAAAAAGTTCTGTGATATCTCTATCAAGTTTGTCAACATCGATAGTTGTATGTAACTCAACCCTCTGACCTACAGATCTAGATAAAGCTTCAGACATTTTATTTACAGTATTTGTAGATGAACCATTCACGAGAAAGTCGACAGCATTCCGCACACCTTTAGAACCTCTACATTTGAATTTAAGCACGACAGATTTATTGTTGCCATCACTATCTGAAAGTATAGTCAGGCAAAATATATAAACTCTTGATATCAATATATGAAACAGGTGCTCATTTGTCTAAATCTTACAAATTACTAGTAGTATTTATAGCATATTTCGACATGTTCTAATCATCAAGTTGTCCCATCACATCATTACACCCTCATAGTAATGATCACATACGTTATGTCAGGGTTTAAGTATCTTCTCTATATTTCGACTTTATAACGGGACCAGCTCAATAAAAAACTTGCTTTATTTGGTTCCATTGAATGTTTTAATATTACTTTCTTATATATATGTAAAAACACATTTGAAGTACTTATACACACACTCTATCATATACACCATTGTTCAATTATGGTTTTATAAAAATAACAAATTCAACAGTGGAGGTACAGGGATCATAGATTCAAACCGTTTTACCTATTTTCTTCAAAGCAGTGTACAAAGTTTCAAGCACAATGTTCATAGTCAATTTGACGGGACATTTCACACAATAACGGAGAGCTTGTTCGAGTTCTGACAGTCTCTGCATGTATTCGTGATCTGCTATATAATGGCAGATTTCCCTCAAAGCTGATATTGACGGGCAACTATCAATAGACACAACAATGATGTTAGAAGAAAATGTAAGCAAAAGCAAATATAAATATTTCATTCATGTTTTTATGTCGTCTTATGTCAATTTAGGTGATTGCGACTGAAAATAAAACAGCAAGTACATTGTTTATTACTGATACATCTTGATTTACATATTATTATTATTTATTTAATATCTATTATGGTACGTTTTATATTCATCATTATAGATCTACATTCTGAATTATGATTCTTGTATGTGCTATAAAGTAATTGCATTTTTTTATATTTATCATTATACATTTTATATTTATTGTAAGGTAAAATTAATTCATCAAATAGAAAATTTATAGACACAAAAATGTATCCTTTTTGAATGTGGGTAAACACTGAAATTAGAAATGTCCATATTTTTGTTCAGCTTAAATCTTAACACATGAGTTTATGTTTGAGGACACATGATAATTTTCACTCATTTTTTACCTAAATGTGATGAGAACTGAACCTTCTTCCACTCTGTCAAAGTCTACACCCTTATCTCTCATGTCACAAAACAGATTATTGCTAGCAGTCATCACTTCATCTCCATCTTCAGGTTGGATTTGTCCACATGAAGAACATTTCTTTGTTGCATTAAAAAGTAAAGTTTGTGCGGACTTGCTGGCGGTCTGAGTTGATGCACTTACAGTCATTCTGGCTGTAATCTCTGTAATTGATATTTAAAAGCACTTTGGATGACTGTAAGATAAACGGTGTATTTAGCAATTAAAACTAGTGCAATTAGGCCCTTATGAAGCAGTTTCAAATTTGGGGCCTATTGTTAGATTTGTCTGACAATGGGAGTCAGTTATAAACCCTTTTAATTACCAATACAGCCGAAATTACTGGAGAGACTAAGGCCACGCCTAGCCCCCGCCCCGTCCGGTCCCTACGTCCGTGATCGCGATGGTGTCATTACACCTTATTCAAACAAAGACTAAAAATTAAAACAAATTAAAGAACAAATCTAGATTGACATATTCAGTGATTTAATGTAAGCAGTTAACGCCTGGGTAAAACCAAGCTTCTGATGCGTGGCAAACTATTCATGTTGTTAATGTTTGTCTAATATTATTTACTATTTGATACTAAATACAATCTGTAAACATCCAGGACAGAGTTTCGAAAAAATTCATCAATGGAAGTAAGAAATGTGTGTCCATTTTTTCATATTCGTGTATACTAGTAGTTTATAGATGAGAGGTGACCTACCTAACTGTCTATCTTGTATGTTCTGTTTGAATGTTTCTAATTCAGCAAGTCGTCGTAGACAATCATCCAACCCTGTATCAATAAACAAATAAACAGTTTTTCATCTTAATGGGAATGGGTGTGTATCGAGTCTATTGGTGATTTTCTAGTCTTACGTCTGTTAGTATTGCCATTTTACACGCATCATACGTGAACATGCCGTAAATATACGGAGTAACATGCCTGTGTGCTTAAAGATTGCGATTTTAATGCGGTTTTGGGAGATATTAATATGTTACTCACTACATTCACCTTCAATCAATGCAAAGAAGTAATATACTGGCATTATAATGTTATGCAATCTGCATACTTTAAAAAGGAGACACTCGATATAATTACCGTTTTTGGCTTGGAGCTACGGTATCACATGACTTGAGTGTACCAACTTCACTGTGCTAGTCTATTATGAAATCAGGGTGTTTCACTAAAGATCGGTTTGTTCTATTAACATTAATTACACGTTAATTAAGGTACACATTTTAAAACTGTCTATTTTTTCTGTTACTATGTACAATATATTTAAATCAATTATTTTAATCATTACTGAAAGACATATTAGCGGAGGATTGTTCAAGAGAATTTAAGGAAGCCCCTTCTATAATGAAACCTGCGAAACGCTATTGCCGCCAATAATTTTGTCACGTGATCTTCATGTACACATTTGCGATTTCATTGTAAAATCGGGGTGTTTCACTATAAATCGGCATGTTCCATCAACCGTTAAGGCACGAAAAGATAAGATATATTAACGCAGTCTCAATTATTTTTACTTTACTAGCTCTTTTTTTAATTATCAACATAATTGCTGAAGGTAATACGCGGAGGATTAATTAATTAATGAAATACACCCCTACTATAATTTAACTTGCGAAACGCTTTCTCTGATGCAATTTAAAACTTGTGTACAGTACGATGAATTATAGGAAAATCTATAAATAGAAAAATATACCGATGTTTCAGACTACCTGTTGACTTTGAAAGAGGACAATTCCATAACTAAAATGGTCAACAAGACGAAATAAAATGAACCAATTTAGTTATGGTATCAGAACTAACTTTTATCAGCAACAACCAGCCAAGCCTTTCCTTTTTAAAAGGAAACTTTATTACCATTTCATCTGAAATGAAATAGGGGGGGGGGGGCTCCACCTAATCCCCGGTCCTTTGAATTATGTTATTTTCATAATGAATAATTTCAACAATAAAAAGAGAAGTTCTTTAACCTATATCTGATTATATTAGTGTTGTAGGGTAATAACCTATATCTGTTTTATATAAGTGTTGTAGGGTGATAATCTATATCTGATTATATTAGTGTTGTAGGGTGATAACCTATATCTGTTTATATTAGTGTAGGGTAATAACCTATATCTGATTATATTAGTGCTGTAGGGTAATAACCTATATCCGATTATATTAGTGTTGTAGGGTGATAACCTATATCTGATTATATTAGTGTTGTAGGGTAATAACCTATATCTGATTATATCAGTGTTGTAGGGTAATAACCTATATCCGATTATATTAGTGTTGTAGGGTGA
Organism: Lutraria lutraria; assembly: GCA_964023205.1. Taxonomy (NCBI): domain Eukaryota; kingdom Metazoa; phylum Mollusca; class Bivalvia; order Venerida; family Mactridae; genus Lutraria; species Lutraria lutraria. The sequence continues at coordinate 10,461,542 of OZ026837.1, read as the reverse complement.
TAACCTATATCTGATTATATTAGTGTTGTAGGGTGATAACCTATATCTGATTATATTAGTGTTGTAGGGTAATAACCTATATCTGATTATATTAGTGTTGTAGGGTGATAACCTATATATCTGATTGTATTAGTGTTGTAGGGTGATAACCCATATCCGATTATATTAGTGTTGTAGGGTGATAACCTATATATCTGATTGTATTAGTGTTGTAGGGTGATAACCTATATCCGATTATATTAGTGTTGTAGGGTGATAACCTATATATCTGATTATATAAGTGTTGTAGGATAATAACCTATATATCTGATTATATTAGTGTTGAGGGATAATAACCTATATCTGATTATATTAGTGTTGAGGGGTAAAAACCTATATCTGATTATATTAGTGTTGTAGGGTGATAACCTATATCTGATTATATTAGTGTTGTAGGGTGATAACCTATATATCTGATTATATTAGTGTTGTATGGTGATAACCTATATCTGATTATATTAGTGTTGTAGGGTAATAACCTATATATCTGATTATATCAGTGTTGTAGGGTAATAACCTATATCTGAATGTATACTTACTTCTCTCATATGATTGAAACTTCTCAGTTATGACAGAATTTATGAATTCATCAGAACTTTTTATGGATTTGAGTTGACTTGTTGCAGAGTCTAAGTCTTTTATTGTAGAAATATTGTCAATAATCATATTGATTTCTCCTCGTTCTAATGCTGTTAGCCCTCTTGTCAGTTGAAATAACACTATTGTAAGCTGGCTCCATTCTCCCAAAAACTCTACTTCAGACAAAAAAGTGGAACCTTTGTGTGCCAGCTCATTTCTCTTGTCCCTCAGTGTACGAATTCCAATTTTTTCTTCACTGTCTAATTGAACATCAAATAAATTCAGAAGAACATAGGCGTGTAATGAGAGATCCCAGTATTCTAGGTCAGTTGGTGTTGAATTCTGAGGAAATAATGTATACCACTGATTTGTAGTGATTATTTTTTTCTTTACAGCACCTTGCATTTTATGGTAATTCACAGACAGACAAGCATCAAGGTCTATTTTGTTGGTATTTGTAATTTTGACAACATGTGTCTTTAAAACAAGCGTTCCTCCTTTCACAAGTAATAATATCAGCTTAACATAACGAGTGTCATCACTCAGAGTGGACGCCATATTTTATCTAGATTGAGATTAACATATTAACACTAAATTTCCATGTTATATATTTTACATCACATCAAGTTGGAAAGTGTTTAATACTTCCAAATACACACATTATAATCAAATTTCTTCACATGTTTATGGAATTAAGTCATCCGTTCTTCGGAGTACCACAGGTCCAGTTATGTCTGCATGACATATTTAAAACATTTTATGTCATTTTATGTGTAAACAAATATCAATTTATAAATAGACATAAACTTACGGGGAATGTTTCAAACTATAGATAGAAATCGAGCAGTGAGTCGTGACGGAAGGTCATGGACTGTTCCATTCTTTAAAATAGGGATAAATAATACAATGACCAAGTACATTACTAAACACGACCTTACATTTGTAGGCCACTGTTGGCCTCTTACATTTGTAGACCACTGTAAAAGGCCTAGCTACGTTGTCCTGAAATCAGTGCGCCGCACTAGTAACTGAATTGTGTTTTTCGTGTCCTTAATCTTGCCACTATTTTTTTCAAATAATGCATTGCTCGTGATTTCGGTGCATTTATGTTTTGAAACACAGGCTACCGGCATGTGATAACAGCAAAATAAAGTTTCAAAAAAAATTTTTTTTTCAGCATATATTATAGAGTAAAGGTATAGAACTCCTGGGTTCAATTGAATGATTCGTCGACGGTGAGTGATAACAAATTTGATTTTCTTTCGATTTACACCGGAGTGGGTATGAAATCCCGAAGGAATAAAGAAATTTACTCTGTATCTAATGAAAAGAAACTTAGGTCACATCGATGCCTAGTGGTACTTTTTGTAAGTTGAAGGGCTTATTGCTCCAGTTCAGAGCAATGTATGGATATAAGAGTGGATGGTGGTTAAAGAGAAATTATTTCTGCGTCGAATAAGACCAGGCTTTTAAGAATCGGTTCAGAATTGTTACAACAGGACCTTGATAAACATAACCGGTGTGATTTCTGGGCCCAGGAGTTCTATACCTTTACTCTATAATAGATATATATATATGGTGAAAAAAATATTTATTTTTTTAAAATTTATTTTGCTATTGTCACATGCCGGTAGCCTGTGTTTTGAAAGGTATATATATCATATGCAATCAAAATCAAATTCTGTTCAAATAATGTTCCTAAGTATGTAGATGATGTCATGTTATATAACTTCATATAATAAAGCAAATTATTAGATTCTGACAGTGGCTCAAGTACAGATACTGCTAATGAACGCAGTAATTGAAATTTCATGAAATTACCTAAAATGAAATTAAATGAAATATATATGAAATTCATTCCAAATATTGAAATATAATTTTGCAATAATAAAATGCCAAATATCAAACAAAAATGGAAGGAAAAACGTTCATATGTGTTTCGAACCCATAGCATTTTGACTATCAGGCTTCAAAAGTAAAACAGTTGGCGCCTTTATCGATCGCGCTACGCACTTAGTCTCAGCTATGACGGTCAAATAAATGATATTTATATATTACGGAAACCTACGAAACGTTCCGAAAAGCCACTCACCCTACAAAATGGACTTAGCTGATCTTTGATCATTCACATGTCGTTGTCGGACTATAGTTACTTTATCATGAGTGTTTATTAATATATTTTTCATTGGGGTTGACGCCGTTTTTAAACGTTATTCCATGACCCAGTCAGAAAGGGAACAAAATAAGGAGAAAGTATTAGAAGCTTAGGCTGTAAAAGATAATGAAAAATCAAGTACATGGTAAGAGGCCCTCAATGTGAGAGAAAAGTAGTCCAGGTAAAAAAAGAACAAACGAAACGCAATAAATAAGAATGATGATCAGTCAAATATTTTAACAATAGTTGTGGTAGATCGGATTTTAATGATGACTTACAGATGTACTACCCATTCTCAATAAGAACAAACCTATGTGGAGAATACCTACATTATAAGAAAATATGAAGGGGGAACAACCGTGCTAGAGAATGTTGATAGTGAAAAGCATATCGGAGTCACGATAGATAAGAACTTAGCGTTTGAAAACACACCCACACACAGGTTCATAAAGCTATCCAAATTATACATTAAAAAAGAGTCACCAGCGACATTTTTTCAGATAAGCACGACAACTGCAACTAGAACAAATTCCTATAAATTAGAAAAAAAAACGTAGCACTAGAGATAGGAAATAGAGTTTTACGAACAGAGTAGCAGATCTATGGATCAGCTTGCCAGATTTTATAATGCACCACTTAAAAAAACATTAACCAATTTGAAAATAGACTATATAAATGCTGGGGAATCACCAAAATGATATATGACTATACTTCCGAATATGGACCACCTATCGGACGAAATCAAGCCATTATACAGGATGACAACGAAATAGAGCTGCATAGAGAGCGGTACTGCGGACAGAAACAACATAAGGTAACATAAGATATGATATTGATGCATTTGTTGTAAATTTGCTATTATTTTCATGATTGATAGAGCATTCGAACGTTTGAGTTTGACGAGCAAAGTCTATAAACATGTATCTTGTTTTCTTGTAAATTAAGAAAGGGATATTTTGAGTCGCCAACCTCTAAGAGTAAGATATCAGGTTCTACATTGGTGGCCAATTCAACCAATCTGTTTTCCAGGTCTGCATTCTACTCAGTACCAATTACTTACCCTTCCACAAGGAACTGACAACTTCTCCACGAATGGCGAAACATGATGATAACTTGTATGGTCAGGCAATTGGTTAGTATGGATTTGTTATATGAGTAAATACATTTGTCTGTAATTATAAGAAATGAACTGGCATTCTTAATATTTATTTCTACAGAAATTACATGAAGCGCAAATAATATAGTTATCAGTATCAAATCATTTTTCAAATAATATACAGTCAAACCTTTTAACGAAGGCTATCCATGAGAAAGACGAAATGTGGCTTTTATTGACAGTTTATCTTTATTTGGATGTCAGTTTTTTCTAAATATTCAATACGTTTTTTTTTAAAGAATGACTTTTATTCACAAGGTGACCTTTATTCGGAGGTGGCCGCTAGCACAGGTTTGACTGTACACATAACTGTTAAGAAGAAGTGCTTAAATCTACAGGTCTTACAAACAAATCTTTTCAGGTAGTTATGACATATGGCACGCCTACGTGGTTGAGTGGTTAAGGTCGCTGATTTCAAATCACTGTAACCTCTCACTGATAGAGGGTCGTAGGTTAAAGCCCAGCTACCGAACATGTCTCTTTATGTGAAAAAGTAGGCATTTGCTTACGGAGGATGGGAGTCTATCACTGGTTCTTCCCAGGAACGATGATTAGGTGAACTGTCCATCTCATATGACACTGACTGTTGAATACGGGCGTAAAACTCGATATAACCAAGCAAAAAAGTAATGATATGTTACCGCCTAAGAGTCGCTTGTCTCGTGATCGACTTTGTCCTGTTAAGTAGTAAATGTTTGAGACCCACACATACAATGTCAAGGACAATAAATTTACAACCCGTCTTTAAAAGTAAACTTTAGATGCCATTTCTTATATATTTTACATACAATTGTATTATGTACATTAAGATGAATTTCTAAACTCGATTCCTGAAAGATAGACCAGCGAATACTAGTAAGCGAATCATTATATTTTACACTAAAAAGTCGCTGGATACATAAAGATTTCGAAGTCAGATTCGCTAAGAGTGTATCAGCACGAGTACCTCTTGCTTACGGAGGTAAGTGTTAAGTTTCAATAAGAATTATCCATGTTTTTTCTCTATGGTTTATCGTCGCACTCACTGTAAAGGTCATTTATCGACTTTTCAAAAACACCAGACATGCATCTGGGTAGAGTCTTCCGTATGTCAGCTGGAGAGCTTCCTCACATGTGAATATTTCTGGTTAAATAAAGGCTTATTTTTAAAGATTTTTTCTCCGTTACATAATTATGTTTGTCTGAATAAATCAAATCAACCAAGTTTTTTTCCGTTGCTATAATACACAAGGTTGCTATAATATAATACACAAGGTTGCTGTTCAGAAAATTCGGCTCGGTGTATAATGATTAATACAAAAACCCAGCAATTATATTGAGACGATCCCTAGACCGTGTCAATAAATAGAACATGAAATGGGAACCCTCAAATATCACGCCTTTTAAAATCGTAACTCAACCTGATAAATACGTATTGTATTGAATTCATAGTAACTTTAATTTGTATGATCTATTTTCATCCTTCTATAAAATCGTGGAAACATACAGTCCGTCCGTTGTCTAACCAAGTCTGAACTTATACTTCATACGTCAGTAGATTGTAGATATAGTTGCCCCAAAATATTTTGTACATGTATACTGATAAATCACTAGCGACATCTTAAAGGGGCATGCCCAGGAACTGTTGTGTCTTGGGTTTCATACACCACAAATGCGTTTATCGCGTGTAAAACCAATTATTACCGAAAAGTCAAAGAAGACTGTGCGTTCCAAAATGACTATATAACGCGCGCGTCGGTATTTGTATGTCGATCTAAATAAAAGGCTGTAAGCCTTTTATTGACGACAACGATATTTCCGATTCGTCTGAGATTTTAACTAGGCGTGCGCGCTGCCTTTCAAAGCTGTAAAAGAAGGATATTTACCTATAATTGATCGATAGATAAACTTTATGCCGCATAAATAACCTAACATGCGCACTACATGTATTTTCACGGTTTACTGACATTTGTCCGCGATGTGTCCGGTTTTGACAGATCCCGAAAGGGTCGGGTTGTGAAAATGCCGAAATCGGTAGGTTTGGTAAATTTTGAAATGTGTATATTGAGTAAACTATCGGGATATTTCGTAGATATTTTACATGGCTTTCATTAATTGATTAAGGAATTAAAACGATACCAATTTAATTGCTATTCGAGACACTTCAATTCCAGGGCATGCCCCTTTAATGAGTACGTTAAAGAAATGAATTTGCGCATGGTAGGAGAAGTTGTTTTGTTACTATCATTAACTTCATGTTGACCGGAAGATTACGAGGGGCATTTGAAAAGTATTAATCAGTCTAAATTTTTACCATTAATCAGAGCCTATCGGACAAGTGTTATACAGTAAAACCTCGATTATCCGAATACCCGGTATTATCCGAATGAAATTTACGGTCCCGATTACGTCTCTATATATTTCAACTACAACGAACCGCGGTTATACGAATCGGATTTTACGAATACTTGGTGTAATCCGAATACATTATTTGGTCCCTAAAGTTACGAATGCGCGTATTTTCACACCTATTATTCGAAATCGTCAATTAATACATGTAACAATGGCCGATTGAGAATCAAATGTCGTGTTACAAACAATGGGTAACATCAGAGACGTATAATTGTATTATACGTCTCTGGTAACATCAATTCTTACACGAAGCGTGTCAACAGTTTAATTATCGTTAATTGACCATATTGTTTGTTACAATTTTATACTAATCGCGACGAATATTTCACTGTGATCTCGGGTATGATAAGTTGATACACGTACGTACCTATGGAAGGGAATATCCGCCAGTACATGCATGCTGTTAAATGACAATTGCATCTTGTCTTGTTACATGCATATTGTTAAATGACAATTGCATCTTGCCTTGTTTCATTCGTTTTTAACTAACTGCAACTGCCGTGTGTCTTTATGCTTCTTTCCATCAGTAAGTGGCACGTGGCTTGAATCTATCCTTACTCTATGTATATAAATTACATATTCTTGCGTGTAAATGACAGATGCATCCATTCTATTCATTATTATTATACCGACACATGTATGTTAACATCAATGATTGCAAGTTCAGCATGGCGAAACCAATTAGCACTAAGCAGCAGCTAGCATGAACTTAAACGAATGCATTTGTAATATTCAATTCACACAAGATTAAAACTATATGACACCCGGTATTTGGCTACCCCAATGCGCATGCGTGAAATTGTGTACGAGTTGTTTCCCTTTTGTAATTCTGCCTCTTTCTGAATTTCATCCCTCGTGTTACAGACGAAAGAGTTCAAACAGATATATTTTCTGTGCTATCGAAGCGTACTGATCAGATATATTTTATATTACTGAACTGAGCATTGTTTGTTGTTGAACTGACTGTTTAGTGCGTGTTTTATTTTATATTTCACATTTATTTTTCATTCAGTGACTTGATCATATATTTTCGCGATCGTCTGCTACCGGTTGACCTTGCAGAATTTATTTTTATGCCCCCGTATCGATAGATAGATACGGCTTTCCTTCTAATCTGCACGTGCTTTCCGGGAACCTTGCTTTCGTTGTAGTGTGCCCCAACTTTAAACGTTTTGGCAGCTTTTAGAAGGAAAGCCGGGACCCACGCTTATTTTCGTCACTACCGTCAAACGAAAAGATGGCGAGTTTACTACCTTGGTGTATTTTATATACACAATAAGAGAAAAATTGAAGATTTTTCTTTCGACAGATTTGCATTGTTTAATGGGCGAAATTGCAAAAGAATGTCTGTAAACGTATAAAAATCACGGAATCGAGTGCCTATGAAACCATCTGATGCGATTGTACCTGTACAGTGATTTTTTCCCAAAATTTTCTCACTACCCATGCCCATCAGAAGGGGAAATTTAGCACAACAAATTTCAAAATGGGAGTATATAATAACATTTATTTCTAGGGAATATGCGTTTATTTAGTTGTTTAAATCACAAATATAAATAATAAGTCATTGGTGACAATGGTGTGGAAACTGTTGTATTTTTCTTCTTTTTACATGATCGTGTGGAAAACATTTCTTGTTAGGGGAAAATTCTAGCCATTTTAGGGGAAACTGCCCATATACGGCAATAAATGTAGCGAAAAATCACTGATGTAAGAGGTGTCGCTTAATTGTTCGTAGAATAAGTGGTGTATAGCTTTATATATTGGAGCTTTTGCTCCTAAAAACTTATTTTGTAAAAATCACCTTGGAAGTTGATTTTCTCGGTCAAATTTGTTGCCACAGCAACTTAATGGAGAAAATGATTACTGAATTACTATACAATTTTATTGAAACTTACTTTTTTAGAGTTGCCAGTGAAGGTTTTCTGGGAAGTGAACTCAAGCCAGTTATTGCCTATTCCATACGATGGAGTTCCTTTCGTGATAGTTGGTAGGCAAGTTCGTTAGTGCTGTCATGGACCAGACAGGCATCGGTCAAGATTTGAGAAGGCAAAACCAGTATTTATGTTCAAATTTGCGTTTCTTATAATCATTGAATCAGACTGAGAGAATGAAAGCTTTTATGCTACCGCCAACTGCAATGAAAACTGTTATTTACCAAGTTAAAGAGCAATGTCACTATACAACTGGGGATCGAGTCACTGAACACAGAATAAGACATAAAATCAGCTAGTTTTTATTATGAAGAGAGAACAAATAAGCTTAATTTAAAAGAAAACTTCAGTTCTTGTGCTAATTATATATATGTATATTTAGCATTGAAATATGTAACAGACATCAGGGTTCTCAATAAGTTTGTGGCCAACAGGCCCAAAAGCAAAGCTAGACTAACGAACTGCTAAGGGGGGGGGGGGGGGGTCTGAGCATTTTCTAGCAATATTTTATAAACTTTTGAAATTCCTAACCAGCACAAACACATTTCTAAGCGGCTAAATTGGCCTGCAGCCTGCTGTTATTGAGAACCCTGGACATAAGAAAAGGTGTTATAACACTTGCTACTTTCATGAATAATCAACAGCTTACGTACACATATAATATTTTTAAAGACAAATTAAAGTCTTTAACTTATCCAAATAATCCAACTGTTTTAAGCAGATCCTTTTAAAGGTACCTAATACCAGTTCCCCAAAACATTAAAAAAGGGACTGGTAAGCTTGATATTGTGAGTATTGTCATAATTATCTAAGTGCAGATCAAATGCATCATAATTTTTATTATTTTTTCATGGACTTTAAAATAAAATCGCAATTGGAAATTTTATTCTTGTACTTATTTAAAGGACGCTTGTTTCATTTGATGATGGTAACCCTGGTACTATTAATTACGCAGGATTAGCACCTTGTTACTATGTGACGAACATCATAATATTAGTATATATAATACAATATCTGAGAACTTATAATGCAGTTGCTGCTTTATTTTTGCATGTTTACTTGTTCATATTTTCAGACTGAGCACACTTACTCTAACAAGGGTAGGACTCAAATCAAAAGTAAAAAGATAAACTGTCCTGTCACTGTGTACCTGAGATACGTTATCCGATTCCCTGATTATAAGGTACATGTAGCTAGTATAGGGTGTCTATATATATATCCCACATGAATTTTGTGAGGCATTATAATGATTTTGATTTTATGCGCATTTGATTGTTAATGCAGACATGCTGTAACTGGGCCATTTTAGATGAATTGTAAAGTTGTTAAAATTTCCATTTTTTGGTAAGGTATTTCTTAGGGCTGTCCCGATATGGCTGCGTACCGGTACAGTGCTGAACGATATGCGTATCGTATCGGAAGGTCTCGTATTGGCCGTATCGCGGTTTTTATGAGATGAATTTACTTGTAAATTCTTCTCATATAGCGATCACGCAGACTGAATTTCAACTCTGCACTGCTCTGAACAGTAATCTTAGGGAGCGCTTCGTACTACATTTCTTCGGTCTTTTTCGTTAGTCGCTAATCTAATAGAGCGATACTGCACGCAGTCCAAACACTCATCCACACACAGTCACCAAGCAAGTACCATCGAAGCTGTTACTAATGCTAATTGATGCGGTCATCAATGGGATTAAGTTGGCTAACAGTATGGGTCCCTAATTATTATCAAATTTTAATGTCACCCGGATTTTTATGAGTTTTTTACAATCACTTAGGCATAATTCAGAAATCATGAAACCATTATTTAGCATTACAATAAAGTGATAAAATGACCAGGTGTCAATAGAAAAAAAATCAGAAGACAAAAATAAGCTTAAGCTTACAGAATTTTTTTCAATTTTTGTTCCCCTTTATTTCTTTTAATATTTATCCCACAGTTACAGAAATGACACCATAAAGATTAAATAGCCTCTGATACATCAATTACTATAGCCTAATTTCAAATGTCAAAATTGAAAGTAACTAAAACAAAATATTGAAGTTAATACCAATCTGACTAAAGTATTCGATCTTCCTTACGGCAAGATCTGATGACGGCCTATACCAGTTTCTATTTTCAAAAGTCGGAATTTCCATGATCACTATTTATATCTATTTATAATTCAGCCAATCGTATAACTCGTTTCATCGGTACTTTGGCCGAATGAACTTTCTACCTGACGATGTTATTTAAACGTCAAATTACGTATAACATATTTGTCTGCAACCACTTTTTTTATTTTTTTAGTAATCCTGATCGATTCGGCCATAGTAGTATAGAAAATTTAATTAACACGCAAGTCACATGGGTGCTATCATTACATTTAGTTGCGTAAGAATAGGTGTTCGTGATAACTACAAAAATAGAATCAGGGGTGGTATTCACGAAAGATCTTAAGGATAAAATTTTCCTTAAGGTTGAAGTTTTTCCTTAAGTTTCAGGAGATTTTCCTTAAATCTAAAATAAATCTTAAGTGGTAAATGTATTCACAAAATATTTTAACTTAAGATTTTCCTTAAACTCGCGATTTTTTCCTTAAATTATAAGGAAGGTTATGGCTTCCTTAACTTTGTTAAGGATATCCTTAAAATATCCAATAAGTCATAGATGTGTTGAGAAATCGCATAGAACACCTAATTTAGACGGTATGTATACATAGTTGGTTTCTTTCCAGTTAAAGTTATTTTACAAATATATAAACCGTAGATCGCAATACCTATTACATGGATGATTACTTAGATAAACGCATAGTCATATGTTTTCGCTGTGTTGAAGTTTTACATAAAATGAATTCCAATTGTACCTGTGTATTGTGTTTATTAATGGTAAACAAATAAACCTGTGAAACAAGGCCACCCTTGGGACAGACAAAATGCAGCATTTATTGACAGGTGGCCTTCATTTAAGTGGTAAATTTTGCTCTAAATAGCCAATGTTTTTTTAGAAGAATGGCCTAAAATTGTTAACAGGATGGCCTTTATTTAGAGGTGGCCACTAGCACAGGTTTACACCGTCTGTAATATTCTTGTAATTTTTAGAATGCATGTAATTAAATTACAGATAAGAAATGCCCCCTAGAAACAACATGTTAGACTTATATGATAATAGACAGCTGATAGAAAGATATAGATTTGACCGCAATGGAATTATTTATCTGAATGCAGTCATTGGGAACTTGATAAGCCCTGCTACACAGAGGAGTCAAAGTTTGTCATCCATAGAAAAGATTCTAGTTACTCTGAGGTACTGTATGTTAGTGTTAAGTTCTTTCATTTTTCTTAAATTTAAGTTATACAAATACATGTTACAACAAATCTTTTGGAAAGACCAATACTGCAGTTTGTTAGTATATGTAGAAACAAATAAGAATACATTTTGTATTATAAATAAAACAAATGTATAATGATGTCTTTCATAAGCTTATAAGCAATAAATGCTGCTTGGAGTTTATCATTGAATATTACCATTTTACAGGTATCTAGCCACAGGTGGTATTCAACTAAATGATGGTGACATTCATTCAGTATCACAACCGACAGTGTCAAGGACAGTGGCAGAAGTAATCAATGTGTTGACTAGACCTCAGTTGCTTTTGCAGCATATTTCTTTCCCAAGAACTTCATGAACAGTCGGTGGCTTTTCAAGGAATTGCAAATTTCCCTAAAGTTGTAGGATTGATTGATGGAACTCAGATAAAGATAAAAGCCCCATCTCTGCATGAAGAGGAATTTGTGAACAGGAAGGGCTATCATAGCATCAATGTTCAGTTGACAATAAATGCATTTGATGTCATTACTGATGTTGTTGCTAGGTGGCCCGGATCTACCCATGACAGTCACATCTTGAACAATAGTGGGCTGAAGACAGTATTTGAAGGTGGATTTCTCCCTCAAGGAAATTTCCATATATTAGGAGATAGTGGATATCCCAGTAAAAGGTGGCTGTTAACACCCTACTTGAATCCACATCCTGGAGCACAAACCAGGTACAACAGGTAAATAAACAAAATACTAAAATTAACTTTCATTATCTGATCTCATTTAATAAGAAGTTATGTTATAATTGCATAATTATAATTTTATCACATTTATCAAATAACAACAAATAACAGCAGTTACAGATATAACAATAAACATAACAGTAAGTCATCACATTCACTTAAAGTTCTTATATAATTAGTCATTGCACTATTAAATAAATTCAATGGTTCTAAATATATCATATGCCATGTCATGAAGATAAGGCAGCTTCATAACTTTAAATACAACATCATATTTACTTGATAGCAATATGCAGTATAAATATGTATTACTTTAGGGCACACAAGATAACAAGAGCCAAGGTAGAAAGAGCCATAGGACAATTAAAAAAGAGATTTTCCATACTACACAATGAAATAAAAATGGAGCCTCATAAAGCATGCAGGTACATATTGTACTAAAATTGAAATTTCGTATAGGAACAAAGATTAGTACTTTGAGAACTGGCCTTAAGTTCTTTACCTTGTGTTCGAACTGAACAATAAAAACAATTCAGATTTATTTCAAATTCACTCATTCTTAATCACAGGATTATGTAAAAAGATGTACATGTATATGTAATGCCATTATAAATATCATTATGATAAATTAAGAGAAGCATGATCTATGCCTACACAACACTGGGTCTAATAAACACAAGAAAATAAGCACTAATTACATGTGTGAGCCAATATATATTGATGCTTATCAAAAATATAGAAGGTAGGTAAGGCAAGTTTTGTTCTTGAAATTGTACGGAAAGGTAAATCAGAGGGCCATGATGGCCCTATAATCACTCATCAGAAAAAAGACATTTGGAGAAGAACATGTTTTCATTTTTTTCCTATATGAACTACCCAAGGATCATTCCAGCAAAGTTTGGTAACAATTTTCTTAGTAATGTAGGAGGAGATGTTGTTTAAAGTAAATATGACCCCGACTTTACGACGCACGACAAACACAAAGTGATCACAAAAGCTCACCATGAACGCATTGTGCTCTGGTGAGCCAAAAAGTTAGAAGTTCCTCAGGCCTAGTAAAAGAATTAGGGTTGAGAGTTGGCTGTGCTGTCAGATTCCCGAAAACCGTCCCAAGCCCTGTCTTACCATCATGGTAAATTCCCGCCCATACCATAATGCTACCACCACCATAACGATCATGATTTATGACGTTTTTAGGATCAAAACTCTCACCCCTTCTCCTCCAAACACGGATCCTACTATCAGCAAATGACATGTTAAATCGTGACTCATCACTAAACAGAACGTCACTCCATTGTCTGCGTGACCACCTGTGATGAATCTGAGCCCACTGAACACGCCAATTTAGCTCTTCATGGATTGCACATCATTTCCGTTTATCAAACGTTTCGTTGTGATTTTCGATGAAATTGCGCGGAAAATGGAAATAATTGTGTTCTATTTGGCCAGGCACACCTTTATACTACACAAACATGTTTACATCATTTATCTACACAGAAAATATGTTGTGACGAAAAACTTGCTAAACTTTTTTTATCAGCATATAATTTTATTCTCTCTTTTTATTATAATTGTTGTACTGTCTAAATAATGTTGTAAAGTTACAGCTTTCAGATAATTTTTTCCCTCGTATATGATAAATATGCATAAATGTATGAACTATAAAAAAAATCCCACTTTCTCCATACTATACATTGTATATGTAGTAACTAATCTTAATGTGAATTTATACCATCTCTTTTGTCAACTTGCTACGTATATGTATTTGTATATACTTATGTATGTAAATATGGAATCAAATGTTGAAAATAAAAGAGTGAAGATGCATTATCTAAAATGAACCTTTTCTTCTTGAATAATCCTCAAATTTTCGGCCAATTACTTCGACCGCATGTTTCAGCTGCAAGCAATCAATGAACCACGCACTGCATACTTTTATGGGTACCGAATGCAATTTTTGTACATGTATTGCACTAAAATCATGTTACATACACTAGTATGTAATTCTTATATTTGCATCTCACAAAAACTGTAAAAACGCACCTATCAACAAACCTTCACAGAATGATTTTAACACCATAGTAGTATATGGGCTGGTTTAGAGGCAAACAAACTGGCGCCATCTTGGATTCTATTTATAGTAACTCATTTGCATATTAACGTTCACATAATTGCGCATACGTAGTGGCCATCTTGGATTCTGTTTATATATTAGCCTTTACAGGATTGCGCATGCGTCAATGTCATTATAGAAAGGTATTTCAGTTATGTATGCCCAACTATTGATCCTTTTATCATTTTCAAGATGAAACCCTTCTTCCGAGTTGCTACCCATGCAGTAGAAAAACATCTACCTCATATCATGGATATAGCGTTGACTCTGTGTTTTTTAACAAAGCAATTATGATGGATTGTATTCATCAGTGTTTGTGTTTCTGGTATGACATCGTGTCTAATGAATAGAAAAGTGTTTGAAAAGGAGATGAGTAGACAGATAGGTGTTTTAGGACTCGCGAAAACTCTGACGCGAAAGGTGAGGGTCATAATCAACAGTAAAAGAAATGTCGTCATTACCGCCTATCATATAGCTTAAGGGGTACAAGACTGCATCATTGACATATAGCCACGGGATACAGGTACGTCTTTAAGTGTCTCGTCTGTCAGCGAGACAATGTGATGAATATCGTTAAACATCTAAGAACATTTCATTCAGTTGAAATAAGGCTGAATTGTGTCAAGATATCAAGACTGACCATAGTGCGCTAACGTTTATTCTATAAATATCGACCAATCACGATCTTCTATACAACGAATTGATAAATACATGTTAGGGCTTGTATTCTATGAATAGAAGATGGTGCCATTTACATACCGTCGATGCTTTTAAGAACAAATTACCTCCGAATATAGGCTATACCTTTGAATAAAGGCCACATTTCGTCTTTTCTAAGGATGTCAGTAACTATTAGGGGTGTAACGATATGACATAGCCGTATTGCGATGTATCGCAATCAATATTGCAATTATACGTATCGCGATACAGTGACTTATAACCCAATTAGCTTTCCGTACCCTATATTATTCGTCCTCGATAAATTAGTTAGATTCAAGTTTCTTTAGATAAATGACGGAGGACATGATTTCTTATTTAATGTCTATCGACTTAAAACATTATGTTCCAGCGTTTACCGGTAAGCATAAAAAGCAAGAATGTATAATATTCAAGCAAGGCAAATAGATCTACATTTTATGTGAGTCTTTCAAATAATAATGTGAAAAATACAATGTATTAGTCTTTTGTTCATCCATTTATGTTCGAATAAAATATACTACGTATAATACATGTAGCATATAAAGGTAGACCTGTTTCTAATTTCCATACCTCTGGTTGTAGGAATGACCAATTGCAACGAGCTCAACGTCACTTTTCCGGCTTTTGATGATGGATGGTCCAATCGTGTTTCATCCCTAATCGTCTCACGCCCTTCATTAAACAGTTTATGTCACTTGAACATCTATGGGCGAGCTACCTTAGACTTTTCGGAAGCTTCTGACATCATTCCCATAGTCTGCGTTGGTGTTTTACCGAGATTGAAACAGAATTGTAAGATCGCACGCTGAACTAATTTAAGATGCGAAATCGTTGTTCGTGACATTGGCATAGCCTAAACACAACGGAAACTAAATTTTTAATGTATAAAGAAGCAGAAAAAATGTTTTGATTATTCATTTTTCCTTCTTATAACGAAAAAATCGATTTAAGCGAGTTCGCCATAACGGTTGTAATCTGTAAGTCTGTAAAGGGTGACGGTCCAGTCAAGTATTCTTTGCCAATTATTCGATTGCTTCCCTTCATTTGGACATCGTTTTATATGGCACATGTTTGGTATGTGTGAATAACTGGATAAGGTAATATGCATAACAAAAGAAATAATGCGCGATGCTTAGAGTAATAAAAAGATGTTTTCTTTAATGAATAAGAGTGATTCGTGAAGCACGTTTTTATCCGGAGTTCACGAAATGTGTTGTTAGAAAATGGTTCATCTATCGGGCGTTATAATCAAACTGACTTCTATGACGTCAAACATATATTTACCAAGTGTAAAAGAAAAATATCATAGGTTGTGGCTAGTTATAGGGTGAAGGTAAATAAATGTAATAAAATTGCACGAGTCATCCCAACAAAAACAGTTAACAAGAGGGCCAAGATGGCCCTATATCGCTCACATGACAATCACTATTCACTCATTAAAATATTGTTTTGAACTGGTGACCTAGTTTCTGACCCCAGATGACCCATGTTAGAACTTGTCCTTCATATAAATAAGACCAACATTCTGACAAAAGGTTTGGTGAAGATACAATCAAAATTTGACATCTACAGTGTTAAAAAGGTCTTCCTAAGATTTGACCTCGTGACCTAGTTTTTTACCCTAGGTGACCCAAATTTGAGCTTATCTTTAATATTATTAAGACGAACAATCTGACAAGGTTTGGCCAATTTCCAATAGAAACCATGACATTTAGAGCTTTTACAAGATTTTTACCTAAGATTTGACCTGGTGACTCAGTTTTTGACCCCGGCCGACCCATATTCAACCTTGACCCACATGTTGAGGCAAACATTTTGACTGGGTTTGGTGAAGATCCAATCAAAACTGTGACATCTACAGTGTTTACAAAGTTTTCCTAAGATTTGACCTAGTGACCCAGTTTTTGACCCCGGCTGACCCATATTCAACCTTGACCCACATATTGAAACAAACAATTTGACAAAGTTTGGTGAAGATCCAATTATAACTGTGAAATCTACAGTGTTAACATGGTTTTTCATAAGATTTCACCTAGCGACCTAGTTTTCGACCCAAGATGAACCATGTTTTAACTCGTCCAAGATATTATGACGACAAACATTCTGACAAGGTTTCATCATCATCCAATCAAAACAGTGACTTCTAGAGTGTTCACAAGGTTTTCCAGCAATTTGCCCTAGTGACCTAGTTTTTTACCGTAAATGACCCATTATCAAACTTGCCCTACATATTATTGAAATAAACATTCTGACAAAGTTTCATGAAGATCCAATCAAAACAGTGATTTCTAAAGTGTTCCCAAAGTTTTCCCTTATTTGGCCCTGGTGACCTAGTTTTTTACACCAAATGGCCCAATATCAAACTCATGCGAGATTTTGTCTATATTAATGTTCTGACCCAGTTTTGCTAAAATTTAGCAAAAAATGTGGCCCCTAGTGAGTTCAAATGGTAAAGTTTGACGACGCACGACGCCAGACGGAGACTGATCCTAAAAGCTCACCCGTCACTTTGTGACATGTGAGCTAAAAATACATGCAAAACTGCCCCCATTGAATTCGTACTCACAGCAGTAAGTGGCTATAGTAATAACTGGAATGAGACAACAACCACACAACCAGACAGGCTCCTTATTATTCAGTGTTATAAATCAACCGAATAAGTGATTTCTGAAAAAAAAATTAAATAGCATGTACATGAATTTGTCATTGAGTTCAATTTAATAGTTCTGAAGAATCAATGTGTACACCCAGGTTATGTGTTACCTGTGTAACATTGAGCTTTGAATGCTGGGAAAGGAAGTTATTTTAACCCCTGAACTACAAGAAAACAATGTACTGTCATAATATACTGCTCAGGTAGTGATGCCAATTGAGTGCAGAGTCTATATCTAGTCATTCATGATAATACAAAAATGTATTTAACAATGTGATAATCAACACTACACTATCTGCACAAAGTAGCCCTTACAGAAAATATCTATATGACACTTACAAGCTTCATTTATAAGTCACTTATGCTGCACATAGAGAATTACCTATAAGTGACATAGTTAGCACTTATTCCTTTTTTAAATGCAAATTAATTGCAAACTAATTTTATAGGAATGCATATGAATATGACTAAGTCAGAAATATGTATCTTGTTAGTCACTTATATGTGAGTTATAAGTCATTTATATGTAGAAACATACTTTAAGCCTTATATGTGACATATATGCCACTTATCAACAAAAGTTGATAATTCGCATATATAAAGTCACATATAAGTCACTTATAAGTCTTCAAAAACACTGATAATGAACCACATGCACACTGATAATGAAACACATGCAAGATCAGCACAGCTAGTGTGCAGACGTAAGGCAGTGGACATTTCAAAGAACTGGAAAAAGGAAAGAATACAAAATATATTAACAAAACAATTATGCAGAAATTCAACTTTATCTATGAATACATTTTTACATCATTCTCATATACAGGAAAAATAACTAGAAATGTGTCCAGAGGACACGAATGTCCCTGCTGAGAGTTTATTCAAAAGGGGCCAATAACTCATATGAAAATGTTTGAATTTTACCAGAAAAAAAATTTGACCTGTATTTTATTATCATACGCCTTCATGTAAAATATGAAACCAATCTATGGAGTGTTTCTAGAGTTATCGCATGGACACCAAAATTTGAACAGACGGGTGCACAGATGGACATGGGTAACACTATGCCCTTCCGCCATTTCAAATGGCGGGGGCATGAAAAAACATCTGACAAATTAACAGAAACTACAGCCTTTCAGCATGTAGGCCTCAATGAAAAAGAATCCAAAGATCATCAATAATTATTTAAGTGAAGAATAAGATAATTATATTATAAAAGCATGCAAACAAATAATCACAAGATTCTGATGGACTCATTTAATAAAAAAAATAGCATTGAGGGGGAAAAACATAAACATATTTACAACCTTAAACAATAGAATTAACAGATTCACTGATGTATTTACACTATACACATTGACATGCAGTGGTATTGTTTGTTTTTCTTTAGGATTTTTTTTCAGCTGCTGGGTGAAGTTGTCCTGGCATCAGCACATTCTGATTTATTGCCTGTAAAGCATCTTTTTCTGAGCATTTCCTTTTCTCCCATACATATTCTGAAGTACAAAGTAAAGATACAAAATACATTATTTAAAATTGTTGACAAATCAATAAAGAATATTTTTTGAAATACTGTTATTTACTTTCATTGCTGTAAAGTTAATTTGATGTTTTTTATATAGAGTTATACGTCCCTTTTCAACAATGAGAGTCATATAAGGTGGACATTTCAGCTAACCATTGTTCCTGGGAAGAACCAGTAATAGACTCCCGTCCTCTATAAGCAACAGCCTGCTTTCTCACACAAAGAGACATGGTTGGAAGCAAGGCTCCGATGTTAATGAAATTTCTACAGTCTTGGATAAAATATCTTCACTTACTAATTATTGCACTGATTATGTTAGAGTCCAGTGTAGGTTTACTCTTGGTGCCACACACTGAACTCTGTGCCAATGTTCTTTCATAAAAAAAAACACCTTGGCGAGCAGTCTTGCTAAAGCTGTACCACTTTCTCTTAAATTAGCTTTCCTCAAACAGGAATCTAGTTGTGGTATGGTGATCTTAGTCTCCTGATCCCCAGGAACTAGATCAACATACATTTTACCATCCTGAAAAAGATTTTATAAATATAATTGGATTTCAATGTTTTAAAATCATGATAACTATACTAAGTAAATCTTCCAACGCATTTCTATATTTCTTCATATTTTCTTCATTTATCATTTCATTCAAATAAAATTTGCAGAACATATTACACTGCAAGCAATCTAATCAAAACAATGTGTATTGACAAACTTTGTCACATAATTACGCGGCTAATCACCAATAAGCTGTTAAACGCTCGAGTGTGTGCACGATTTGCACGTGCAAATAGATAAATTAGAATCGACATAAACTCATTCGTTAACGTTTATCTATCACTTTAGCATTTGATTTTGTGACCAATAGGTCGTAATTATGCCAAGAATCAGCCCCTAAAATCGCGCACGTGCGATTGGTCTACTTCAGACTGGAGCACCGCAGCTGGCAGTAGCAAGGGCTTTAATCTGTAATGTTACTACTGTGTGCAATTTATGTAAGTAAGTAAACACATAAACATGTTAATGCACGTTTAGCGAAATGTTTGTCACCAAATACAAATGCAATGTTCACTGTAAATGTTTTTTTTTTACTTTGAGAGGGAGGGGTGTGAACAACAAATTGTACATGTAATTGAACAAATATCTTAATATAAATATAGCCCAGAAACCTACAGGAACTTACCATAGCGATTCAGCAGTAATGGAACAATGTTCCTATATCAATGCCATATACATACATAATAAACCTTATCAAACATTGAAAAATCTGTAAATTCATGATGATCAGTCTGTAGTAATTGCGTATGTATATATTGTTACTGTAGAACGCTTAATTTCACGATGTCAAAATTTTGCGTTTTTTGTTAAAAATCAGCAGATTTCTTTATTCGCGTATTTTTTAATTTGGGACGTTGTCAGGCAGAATTAAAGTGCGATCAAAGAAACGCTGTCGTTGCTTTGATATTTGTGTGTCACACCTGATCTGTTAGACATTTAAGTGGTGATTCATTGTTTTATATCTATAAACTAGTATAATAACAATAGATTGATAATAGTTTGGGATTGTTGTGGAAGTTAAATTCTACAAACAGTAGGTAAGTGTGAAAAACTGTTACAAGTATGTTCAAATGATGTTCAAAATTGTTCAACAAATGATAGTTTAGTAAATTTTTAAAGCAATATTATAAAAAAATTAGATTGCAAACTTTAAAGATACATGTTTATTGTTAATATATTGCTTTCAACAGATTAACTAAACTGATTATTCTACGATAAAATACTATTACAGAATTAAGTTGCATATTTTCGGACATTTTCATTTTCCAACATATAAAACTCAGCATTTATTCGCGACATTTATGAATTCGCGACATATTCAATTCGCGAATATTAGCGAAAATAAAACTAACGCGATTAAAACCATTCTACAGTATCATGCACAAACACATTATTTTTTGTCATCAGCTAACATAAATACACAACAGACTTTTGACCAACTTCATTACAGTAAATTTTCTCTTTTATTAATTTAGGAGTTTCTGTCTTATAAAAATTCAAGACAAGCACAAACAACTATTTCAATTGTATTTAATGAAAAAATCAGCTTACATGGTCTGTCTTAGATGTGTCTAGATTGGCTGAAGTAAGTTGCTCCATTACACTTGACTGACTGTGTGATTGTAGATGTAGCTGAATGATGTGGGGGCTGCCAACTGTGAGTTTATGGTTATTTGATGTTGAAATTGTTTTGTTAGTATGGACTGCATTTAATTGTTCTTCAAGACACGTGATACGTTGTGTGAGTGTGTGAATAAACTGATTCACATTAGCAGGGCATGTCCATGGTAGGTTTGTTTGTCAAATCTGTGTTATTGTAAGTAAAAGTATTTGTTAGATATTCAGCGGCACTGCTTCCAAATTCTAATGTCGCCATCTTCTTCTGCTAGTCTTTCTTTTTCATTTCAACAATCGTATTACCGTCATTATTTGATGTTGTAGTCCTCTTTTTCTTTTGACTTTCGTTTTTTCTGCCAACTTTTTGGCAGGTCTCTTGTTGGAAACTGTTGTCACTGATTTTCCATTTTCTGAAACAAAGCAACAATATCCAAATGATCGTAACTTGTTGAGTGCCCAAGCTGTATATTGATGTATATTTTTAGTAGAATGAATTAAATTAGGAATTGAATAATGCAGTGTCTGATTGGTTTAGGCTGCTGAAAGACAACCATTAAGACAACCATATGCCCCATATCCCTGAGAGTCGAAATACCCATAGGAGGAGGTGTTCCAGCTAGGTTACTGAGGGTAGTTGACTCTACCTAGGTGCACACCTATTATTGAAATAATGCACAGAGGGGTGCCTGGAGTTTACTTGCACCATGAAAGCTGCATTGCAAGGCGCCTCGTGACCTACATAGTGTTGCTGCAAAAACTAACCTACACATGAATTGTGATATAAAGCATGTCGATAAATTAAGTACAAGCATGAACCACACAACTAATGAACTGTTATAATTCATATCTTTGAAATATTAAATCAAATATATGATTATGAGCAGATTTGTTAATAAGCAGGCCTCAAACAAGTGTCAAGAGCAATTAGTTTTATGCTGAGTTATCATACTGTTACATACATTAGTTCATACTGCTCTTTATCAATTTTGCTTTCAGTATTTATCAAGAACACTTATACAATAAGTATGTCAGGCTGCTTACCAGTTTCATTGACTGTATTCAGGTCTGTTTAAGATCTATTTCTTTCAATATTTCAGTAGGTGAGAGATTAGCATCACATAGCAGTTGATCAAATAAAAATTTCTCGTCATTCAGATTTTCTTTCTGGGCTGAAGCATAAATTATGACAATTTGACAATTGCCTTAGTTTTCCAAGGATGTGATTGAAGGTGTGATTTTCATATAGAGGAAAGCTATAGTATAACAGAATTTCAAATGTCCAAGATTTCAATGTCTCAGATCATATTTTTGTTTAAACCCTATACAATGTTACCCAGTCCTTCAAGCACATTCTGATATATCTCACTTACTGACGAATTTAAAGAACATCTTTATATCTTAAATTAAATAATAACAATATACATGTAGTGTTACGCACTCAATTTGTTCATGTGTTAAAGGTTTGTTAAAGCTTAAAGCTACACTGTTTCTTTAAGCAATGTAAAATAATCAACCATATTGCAATTGAGAGTGAAAGTAAAGTATAAATGTGTATTATGACGTTATGCAACTCAATTTTACATACAAACTTAGACATAAATAAAAGAGTCATGAAAGTGTACAAAAAAAAGCCACTTACAACTGCTAATATATAAGTTGTAATAATTTTGAATAAGTCCATCTTTGTTTGATATCATAATTAAATGAGATCAATTTAAACACTACTATTTTACCAACTTTTTACTGCCACGTATGTAGAAAAATCTAAATTTTGACAGTTATGCGTCTTAATTAGGATAGAGGCTACGTAGTGTTAGTTTGATGATGCAGACACTATTTATAGAATGTTGAACAAAAAATCACCTTTAATCACTTAATAATACACAGAAATGAATTTACGTTAAAACAACATTATATGTTGTCAACCATTCATATACTGTGGAATCATTAATTTTCGTTGGGTTGAATTTTTGTGGTTTTTACTAAAATGGCTATTTCGTGGGGACATAAATTCGTGGATTTTGATTTCTGAAAAGAAATGCCTTATCTCTGCATTTGAATTCGTGGGGATTTGATTTTGTAGATGAGTTGAACCACGAAATCCACGAAATTAAATCCCGAACGAAATTAATGATTCCACAGTATTACAAAATGTACCATGTTTGCAGGTATTTTTCTTTGTGATAACTATTAAATTTGAATTGAACAGATCACAACTACTTTATTAGTACTATTTTCAATAAAAAGATTTTATCATATGGAACCCATTTTCAATCTACATCCATGGATGTAAAATATCTAGAGGCTGAATACTTATCTTAAGTGCAGTGTTGAAATCTTCAACAAGTTTAAGCCATTGTGTTGTTTGTTTGAAAACAACCAACAGTAAAGAACTCATTGGACAGTCTGAGTAGACATAAGAAATATCTGGTTATAGTCTCCATTGAACCTTTAAGGTAATACTATCACAACAAAAATGGCCGCCATCAAAAAATTGACTGTTGAAGTTTGAATGGTTATTGTTCAGCACAAGATGGGAAAATACCCAAATAATAACAAGACCTAGAAAAAGTTAAGAAATGTATATTTTGTTTATAAAAACGAAAATTGAAAGAAATACAGTTAAAAATATTCAATTTTTGTGCAACTATCCTTCGAATTTAATATCACAAAAATACACAAACAATGGTTCATTAGCAAGTTCAAAGTGTTCTCTAGATGCTCAAACAAAGATTATGTCCAATATCCATAATATCACAATATATAATGTCCATCATTTACAAAATGGGAATAATTTCAATGGCTGAACTGTCAAATGAAAATAATTCCCCAAAAAAGTATGGTGTTTCTTTTGCCACTAAATCTTACTAAAACTTGACCAAATGTTTTGTAGACATACAGTACGGTTCGGGTGATTTGTCCGATTTTCGTGTTTCCCCAGCGTTCATAATTGGCAATTCATCACCCGTAGCGGTGATTTTCATCGCGGCATCGATCTTGAAACAACGCGAATCACCGCAATGTCGCTATTCACTGCGTTTTATGACTCATTATCAGTTGTTAATCTTTGATAGCGTTGGATCACGGTGATTCACGAATGTCTAAAGCCGACTCTCAAGTAGCTAAAATGATATTTATTGTGAATCTTTCTTCTACTTCCGCTTTCTGTTGACCGTTCATTTTCCGAAAACAGTCATAATTCAGGATTTAAAACTTACTAAATGCGTCGGCCAAGACCGACTGAAATCCAGACATCTAATTGAATTTTGTCAAGTAGGAAATCCCATTCTTGAAGTAAATATGAAGAAAAACCGGTGAATGGCTAAGCGACTTTGTAAACTGTGTAGCTATGTTTTACATATGCAGCGTTACATACAGGGCGAGATTCATAAGTCTATTTTTAGTGTTTTATATATCGAGTACCAGGGGGAGAATCATTATTTAGACCGAGTCGCAGTCTCTCATTTTAGCTATGTAGCTCGGTGCTCTAATCAATAAAACCAGTCCACTGTTTACATGTAACATTATTTCGAGCAATAATATACGAAAGCTGACAGAGTGATTAAAGCTCTTCAACTACTATTAAGTTCTCAACACTCGTTGATTATAATTTATGTCAACGCTAATTTTTCACACATATCAGGTAACAATTTGTTCACAAAAGCGCAATTAAATAATGTGTGAATAACAAGAAATTTGTAAGTTTTGAGTAAACTAAAGAGGCGACATCGCGTATCACCTGGTTAAGCAATCGTCGCCGCAATCCACCGCGAATTATTGCCCTTCAGTGGTGACGGTCACCGTCGATCGTCGTCGCTCTGAACGCAGCGGCCAAAATTCAAAGTGCCGCGTTGAAGCGATCTACATGTGGCTTCGCGTGATTCTAATTCTGCGGCGATTCGCGATTTTCGGACAAATCACCCGAACCGTACTGTATACTGAAAACAAAATAATTTTAAAATGCAATTATCGAACAAAGTTACAATTAAATGTAGATCTAATATAATATATTTAATTTAATATACTTATTGCAATAATAATAATGTATTATATTTGTAACGATCCGAAAACATAAGTTTTGCTCAAAATGACTTCAGTCCTTTTCCGTAATGCTCTGGATGAAGTGTAACAGATGAATGGAAAGGCGAACACAGTTGATCGATATACACTCCCAGTAGGGAGCATTTTAAACGAGTTCCAGCCGAAAACATTAATAAAATTTATATTTATTTTACCTATACATGTACAATTTCAAACTCGAAATCTCCTCCATTGTAGTCATTGTACAGGTCTTCAGATTCATAAACTTCATTGTCACCAATGTACTGGACCAGCTAGACTGCAGTTTGCATACTACCAAAATTGCCTGAAATATTAATAAAAGGCAATTACAGTGATTTGTTTTGATTTTTCATCTAGTTTCGTCCTTCAGTTAGTGAAGTAACATCATAAAACATATTTGAGTGCATAATGCAGCACAATATACAAACATTACAACATAAAACTTAAAATCAAAATGTTAGATTATCCCATCCACCAATATTACAGTAAAAAAATTCCCATGAATTATAATGCTTATCTCAGTCTTCGCGAAAGTGGGAAAAAGCGGCTGACATTCAGTCTGGCATCAAAAATATTTGGCTGGACCGAATCAATTTTGGCCGGACCGAAAAATATTAGTAGTAACAACAATAAAAGTCAAAGGTTTTAACTCTGTATAAACAATAACAAGAGGGCCAAGATGGCCCTATATCGCTCACATGACAATCGCTGTTCACTCATTAAAACTTTGGTTTGAACCAGTGACCTAGTTTTTGACCCTAGATGACCCATATTTGAACCTATACATAATATCATTAAGACGAACAATCAGACAATGAATCACTCTGATTTGCTTGAATGAAAAAAGGTTTTGAAGAACAGACAATCTTATAATTATTATAACGCACTAAAAGGTGAGAATACTGTGTAGTTTAATCAGCGACGCAGAAATGTTTTCATTCTGCCATCCAAACAACCAACTTGCGCATCGTGAACGAACCGGAAACGATTAATACTAAATAATACGAATATTTCAACGGTCATGAGGACCGGCAAACTTTGATTGTTATTTGGACCTAACTGAATATCATCGGTCATGACTGGCAGTCCGGTGACTTTCGTGAAGACTGTGATCCATACCGAAAAAAGTTACAAAAAAGTTATGCTTTTTGGGTAAAAAAAAGTTACCAAAAAAGCATAACTAAGTTATACAAGTTTGGAACCATTTATTTCAACTGTTTGACGATGAAAGATGCATGACGCTGGACGCCGGACGAAGACTGATCACAAAAGCTCACCCTGAGCACAAGTGCTCCTGTGAGCTAAAAACAGTCTTAGAAGTATTGAACAAATTAATGTATCATTAGATTAGAAGTATATTTACCCAGCCTTGCAAGAACAACGAGCAGCGTGCATGTAGTCTCTCTGCTTGTCTTAACACATCCTACATTGATGTCACCGTTTCTTGTCTGTCACTTTCTGTGAAGGGATTACTTGAGTAGTATTAAAAAGACACACAGGGGTGTCATGATGATTCCATGGTAAGAACTGCTTTAACATGTCCAAAGACAAAGAAATTATTCCTGTCCATTGATTTTTATGCGTCAACGACTCAGCAGTGTACACTCCTGGTGTGTGTACCAACTACTTCCATATGTTGCTGACTTGAAATGGCGGCCATTTACCGACATTGTTTTCCCATTTCTCTTCAGGAATTGTGTACCAATCACTTAATTTTAAACCATGCAATTAAGGTTTATTCTTATAACATTCTTGATCTGCCCCATTTAAACAAAAATAAACAGTTTCTTGAATATTACTGTCCTTTTGTCTCTCCATGCTTTGCTTTCATTTCAAAATAACCCTGAACCATTTTTTGCCAACCAGCATAATGCGCATGTGCAGGATATCACATTGTAAACAAAAACAATCAACTTTGTATACCATCATAATATCTATAGTAATAGAAAATGTATCCATAGCAATGGTAATTTAGAAGTGGTGTTGATCAATCAACTGTAACTGCATAAAAAATCAACCATCAAATCACAATTATAAGTTTGTGGTCGCCAGCAGAAAGCATCCAACTAAGAGTAAACATTGTTTATTTGATTCAAATCCACCAAATATTTCCAAAAAGCTCAAAGTTTCACCATATCACCTCCAAATTAAAACATGTCAATCAGGCTGTCACTTTGAAGTTTATAAAGACAAGAATTTTTGGTCGATTTTTCACAGTTAAACACAATTACAGAAATTGACTCATCATACTTTTGTAAGAGGCAATGTCTTTCTTCAAAATATGGAAGACTCCAAGTCACAGCTGAGTGTTAAACGTCAGAAATAACAAAATATCGCTGGACACTCAACTGTTTTGAATGCCGAAGCAACCATGTTGACAGCAAAATGATGCAAAGTAATCCTGTTGTCTGATTGTAAAGGTTGTAGCCAATCAGCAAGTGGTAATTCCTTCAGTATGGTCTAGCACAGTCTAGCAGTCTAAACTTAGTATGGATCCTTCTGTGTCGAAACAGTTCGAGTGTTCAGAGATATTATGTTATTTCCAACATATATTGCTCAGCTGTGACCAATATCATTGTCACATGTATATATTTTGAATCATGTAATATTGGTATACTCACATCAGCTTATTGAAGTTTATATAAATATGTATATCATTTAATCAGTAAGGGATATGATATACTTAGTGACATGAAAATTAATGAACAATAATTATAATTCTCACAATGTATCATATCAAATGTTTATTAATGTGTGTTGAAAAATCTTCAGCATTACACATAAAATGACAGCTAAGTCTGATATGATAAACAAAACAACTCTTTTTTTATAATTTGACAACTTACACTGTAATTCGATAATTCTTAAGACAATTCAACCCTTTCCATCTTGATCCTTTATTCAGTGTTAAAGTCACAAGACATAAAGTCTGATCATTTTATAATATTTATAAAAACATGTTATGGAACATTTGTTAAATAATATTTAATTTATAAAATCAGGAAACTACACTTATACTTAAACGAATTCCGTATAGTATTGGTATGGTATAAATGTTCTTGGTGTTTCTGAACCCGAATCCGTAATGGCGTGTTATCTTCACCCTTGAGAAAAGCTCTCTGATAAGTATCTACAGCACGACTTGATGTTTATACTGAGATAAGTGCCTAAAGAGCATGAGTCCTGACCCTTCTATTTAAGTGACCCTGTTAAAACAGTATATCATGAGAAAAATGATGAAACAATAAATATACATACTCCATTTCCTTCATAAATGCACCACCCTGAGGTGCTTTGTGTGTTGATTCAACAGCATGTGTCTCAATTAGTCAAAAGTCCATCCTGCATGTCCTTCTGTATTTTTGTGATTTCAGAATTGATGGGTTCATATAAATACTAAGTCTTGCAAGGAAGTTAATAACTTAAACTGGACCATAAACGTTGTCACTCATAGCTGAAATAATCATGCATGTACTTTCTAAAATTCAAGTAACTGGTTGTGTTTACATATATATAGCACAACCTCTGTAGAGCAACACCCTGTGTGAGCAGCAAATATTGGCCATTGTTTAGAGGTTGTTGCTCTACAGAGGTTAAATTTATAGTAAATATCAGCTTAGGGAAATTTGGAAGGTGTTGTTTATAAAAAATTAAAATTATAATAGAGAGGTTGTTGCTCTACAGAAGGAACGCTCTGGAAAGGTTGTAATGTACACTTATTTACTCAACATCCTTGTTATATATTGTATCTGATATCCAGGATAATCCCAAATAAAATGCTTATTTTCTTCAGTATCATCATAAAAACAAAACAAGTGTCACTTACAAAAACTTCTTTCATGTTTCTGTCATGCAGTACAAATTATTATACAATAATTCAGATCATTTGAATACTTATAATAATATATTTATATGCAAAGTTCAAATCAATATAATCACAGAAAAGCTGTGTAAAAATGTACATGTGTCAAGATGTACAAGATCAAATTACCAAGAAATTTGTTTAATGCTGTACAATGTATTTCTAAAGTCTATAAATGTGATTTCCTGCAAGTTTGAACAGCAGACTTATGGCTGCTGATAATTGTATTAAAAAACTTACCTTTGTCAAGTTTTGTGTTGACAACTCTGTTGACAAGTTCTAATTAACATTCTGACACACAACATATACATATCCAGAGAGGCTTGTCTGTAATTTTTCATCAGTAGTGTAGCAAGCCAGAGGCACAGGACCTAATTTACAAGACTGAGAAAGTACTTTAAAAAATTTGGCAGACCCCAATTTGAACTTAACCAAATTTAACATCTCCCAACTCGATCTCCACCCATCAGATCTCACACTGATTTCAACATGGAACATCCTTTGCTGTTCATTCTTTCATCACACACAAGAGTATGGAATAATTGTGATCAATAATAATCCTTTTTGCATCTGAAGTGTTCTTTTTTTTCCCCTACAAACTAATGAAATCTATTTTTGGTCATAGAAACTAATGTTTGTTTACGAGGGAAAGTCTGGTAATGATGTCACACAATGGGATTTGTGAAATATATTCAAAGTTAATATCATGAATTTGAAGCAAAACCAAACGTTTATTGTAAAAAAATTATAGCCATTCCAAAACCAGCCATTGTACGGCGATATCTATGATCTCCCTTTGCCATATACTGACATTGCATGATTTCAAAAAGTTCCATAACGATCCCTCTGCTATAAGCAATGTATTCGTACAACCCATCTCAGCACCTCAGCACATTTGATATGACCAAAACATCACTAATCGTAGTGCTGCCTATAATATAAAGTGTAAAACAACTAAATAATTTCTGCAACTAGATATATTTATAGGAGATACGTCCATTACAAACTTTTACAGAAGAAAACATCTACAATAATTATAATAACAATTTTGCATGTTGATCGTTTCATAATAAATATTCATGTAGTTAAAACAGTACAACTTGTTTTAAAATGAACCTAATATGATACAATTTTGTTAACAGAAAGGAGGCAAAATAAGTAAACTATTCTAGAAGAACTCTTAGAAATTAAGTTTCATTTTAACAGAATATATTTTTACTGTAAACTTATCCATTATTCAATGGTAACATAGCTCAAATGGAATAAGTTCAAAATTGGTTGACTGAAAAATACACAATTCTTGTTCAAAATAAAAATGCCTAATTTGGCCAAACTGAAATTATAGTCACTAAGTAAAATGATTGATTCATAATCCAAATGAAGCAAACTGATACAAGAAATACACAAGGGAGACAATTTCAAGTTTATTTATTGTGTGAGATTAGCCTCCCTTCAAACAATCAGGTAGTAAATTGGATCTATAAAAATTGAAGAAGTACCATTTTGAAATTCACTGAGGATATTCCAGTCTCTGGTATAGCAATTTTAGGCCA
The DNA here is from genome assembly GCA_964023205.1 of Lutraria lutraria. NCBI lineage: Eukaryota > Metazoa > Mollusca > Bivalvia > Venerida > Mactridae > Lutraria > Lutraria lutraria. The sequence continues at coordinate 10,430,608 of OZ026837.1, read as the reverse complement.
ACTTATTGTTTTAGTTGCTGATGGACACCTGAAACATAATTTTAATAGAGTTATAATTATCATATCATAACAGCTATATTGAATGCATGTTTTTTTAAAGTTTGTACCTTTCATGGATCAGTACTTGCATGAAATTAATGAGAATTTTAGTTAGCTGCATTATACATAATAAGCGTAGCAATTTTACAGAATTGTGCTTCATAAAAATGCATCAAAATCTGTTTGAAACTTTCAAGAGTCTTTCTATACATACATATTCATGTAATATAAGATAATATATCATTTAGAAATTAGCTTATTATTACCAAATGGCATGTTTTCCTGTCTTCCTAATAACAACTCTGATGAATAGATGACTTCCTGGGACAAATGTTGTTGATTTGTATACTTGGTACATCCTCGTCCAGGTACTCTCTGATTCATCAACAGTCAAACCTGGAAAGAAGTATTAACAAGTCTCATGCAGGTCTTTCTTTGTGTAAGTTTGAACAGCTCCTATCTTCATCAGTCTGACTCCATCAAAGCCTCAGTAATTGAGGAAATATGGAAGTCTTTGAAGTCTGGAAGAATAAAAACAACATAGCATTTTTTTGCAAAATGTGTAAAACATACAAAATGCAATACTTTCATTGTATCTAAATAATAGAAACAATATTGATAGGGCATACTGTTTCTATACAATGATTACAATGTTAGCAGAAATTGATTCCTTCACAAATGTTCAATTTGCTACATTAATTGGTCATGCAATATATGAAAATTATGAAAATAAGAAAACAGTAAAACCTGTGAACAATGATGATCTGTGGGAAAGACACAATGTGTCCTTTACTGATTCAGAGGTCATTTTGTTCTAAATGGTCAGTGATGATTTTCAAAGAGTTGCCTTTATTAAGTTTGACTGTATTTTGAAAAAAAACTGGAATGGACTAATATTTCTTTGCACAACCTTAGCTTGAATGATAGACAAATGAAGATCAGATAGGAAAAAATATAAATGAAAGTGCATAGACAAAATGAAAATGATAAATACTTTCAAAAGATTATAATTCAGTGCCGACTATATAATACCAAAGAAGGAGTCATAAGATTAGTTAATATAAGTTGTAACTGACATAATATTAACTAAATACCTGGGTTTGTACATAGTTTCATTGAGTTTTAGAGTGAAATTGCATTACTGATATCTGTTGTGCATAAAATGTAAGGTGAAATTTGAATTTAATATTTGCATTGCTATATGATTCAAAATGAACCTTTCTAATGTTTGATTAATCATGGTCCTTACCTCATGAGAATGTATGTAGCATGCAGGACTGTTTAAAATGATCAATCATTATAATAGCTGGACAGCTGGTAACATAGTTTATTAGATGTCAACAATTTGACTATTTTATAAACTTTAATTATCATTATTGTCAAATGTAAATGTTAAAAAGAAATTAACAAACTGAAGTTGCAGCACAATGTCTTGCAGTTAGTTGATTTTCTGGTAAATCAATGAGAGTTTTAGCAGTAGGATGGTTACTATTCTCAACACTATATTACACACTTTTTGTGATGTTGGGAACCTAATGAAGAAAATCAAAATATGGTTTTCGTAGTCTTGTATCCAAAAAAAATCTGACAGTTGACTGAAAGGATTACAAATATCAAATCCTAGTCCACTTGCCATATTCATTCCTGAATTCTGAATTGTAAAAATCATTCATTCCTAAAAGACAATTTATCAATAAAATACTCATTCCTTAATTCCAAATTATCAATCAGTAGCCATTTTTTCATATATTTATAACAATATCTACATCAGTAAGTAATAATTCTAATACTCATACATTGATATTCCGATTTCTAAATATTTTACTTTTTATCTAGTTGATTTTTTAATTTCCAAGTTATCTCCCTTTCTATAGTAAAGGTTGATTCCATTGTTCATGTTTAGCATTTATGTACTTGGGTATGACTGTTATCACATACAAACAATTATTCTGCAAATAATAGGACTGTCACTGTGACTTTTATAAACTTTATTGATGTAAATGATGTATTCAAGTCACAGAAAAACACATCTGTATGAAAAATAAATAATACACTGTATATAAATTTACAAAGTGCAAATTACTTGTTTATTGCCACTGATTGTATTTCATATTACAAATGTAAACATTATCTAATACTTCTTTTTGTTAATTAATTAATATCAAATAGCTTTATAAAAGAATACCTGTGATTTAAAAGTAAGTCCATTGACACTGTTCTTTCAGCAAGCATTACTCATTGATCACACATGATTTTTTTCAATCCCTTGTACTTAAATATAACATGAACAGTATACTCATAAATTATTGCAAATGATGTCATATTGACTTGTTATATCTATGTACACTAAACAACAGCATGAAAAAAACAAAAAAAACATAATTTGTGAAAATAGTGTAATTGTACTCAATTTCAGCCAAAATTTAGACAAAACATTAAGATTTATGTACAAAGCCACCAGGTTTATTTTACATGAAATTAACATGATTCTGTCTTCTTTCAAAATAAGATTACCAATGAAAATACCACAAAGCCTATTTATTGGCATTACTGGCAAACTAGGAGTATGAAAATATTTAGAACGAAACTGACTGAAATGTAAACGATGTTTTCCTAGAAATCTTTAGGCAATCGTGTGGGTTTTTGTTTGCAAAAGCTTAATTGAATGATTATACAACAAAATAAACAAAGAAAATCCCATTATACTCATGATTTCTTGCAAATTTGAAGCTAAATCTGTGGCGGCATAACATTGCGTGAAAAATTATCTCCCTTGGCGGACACTCTACCACATTGATTCAACGGGAAAAATCGATGTGTTTACGCAAGATTATACTTAGGAACTTACATGCATATGTTTTAGTAATAATTTTGCCTCAAAATAACAGCATATTTATCAGCGTTTACGGCTTTATATACAAAATTATCTTGGGGTAAATTAATGTTTTCATTACAGGTTATTTGCAGTTTCTGGCACTAAATGTCAATGAGAAAGGCATATAGGCTATTGGCTACTGGGCAAAACCCTCCCCCCAGAGGCATTTTTGTAGACACCATTTTTTTGAAAGCTCAATGCCTGCTGATCATTTTCCCAGTGTCTACAGTCTGGGCGTTGGGGTGTTTGTGAACTACAGCATGCTAATTACCGTTACCGAAAAATACGTTTGACAATAAATTTTTTTTGTTAGAAGTCTAATATAAGATATACCAAGTAATTCATCAATTTGAACAGTTTCTTTGACCATGTTAAGTTAGCAGCGGCATTACTTGTCAATCAAATGCATGTTTTCTACTTTAATTATTACACTCTATATGTCCTGTAATTTACGCTACCCTGCGTTACCCTAAAATGACAAGGAAATGACAGTTGTTGTATATGTGTTCAATTATGCAGGTGTCACACTGTCCCGAAGTAGACACCAGATGGACACACGATTTAGGAAATGTTCAAATTCAGGTGTGATCGTGATAACATCGGGCCATGCGTGAAGTCATCTTAAGCCACCGGTTCAGTTTCTCAGGCTTCGGCACCAACTTCGTGAGCGGTGACAAAATCTTTGGCATGCTAAAAAAATTGCCGAAGGTCCACGCGAAGTATCATGTTCGTGTTGAATTTGTGTGTTCATTTTGCCCTTCGTATTGCCATCGTGAGGGCATCTTGTTTAATCGTGTCATCATCATATTTTCTTCGTGTAATCATCGGTGCTATCGGACGTTTTTGCCATACGAACGAAACAAGATGCCTCTCGATTGTCTTCAGAAGGAAACACGACTACGTGAAGCCCTCACAGTGCCATCGTGTAGCCATCGTATTACAGTATTACCACAGTGACGATGAAGGCAGCCGATTTTGAGTAGCTCAAGCATTTCACAATTGTTATGGTAACGAGAATATATAAAAGGCCAATCATAGAGTATCTTCCTTGGTCAGTCCTATATGCAACTCTACAGAAGAGAGGCATGTGTTACTCTCAAAGCTTCAATCACATTTATCCATAATTCACTTCCTGCAGAATGGCATACTTTGATGATGAGAAAACCTTTCGATATACCTTAGAAAACATGATAAACAACTCTTACAGGCCAGTACCTCCTCTTAAAGGTAAAATTGTCTTATTCCTTTTTGTCATTTCTTGCTATTTGCCTTTCTTATGTGATAGGGTTATCATGATCATAAGTACATCATCTTATCATTATCATCATCAATACTAGCATTCTTTCAGTCCGAAATAGTACGGTCATATTTATCTTAATAATATATGATATATGACCCAACCTATAGTTCACTGATATAGCACGCACTCGCCATTTTACTTTCATAGCGCGTACATGTATACGCACAGGGTAATAAACTTTATCTACATAGTGAAAATCAAGGTAACTTTTGAATTGTTGTTGTTTGATATAATTTTATTCATATCTTAAACTTGTTGCCACGCACTTGCCATTTTGCATTTACTTAAAGCAGCCGTAAACAAAGTTTTTATAAAATTACCACATCTTCAGGTTTTTCTTTCATTGAATGCTCGTTTGTGTCTTCATTTTACGTAAAAATATGTTACATATGAAATTATACATGTTACATTGAAATCATTCATATTACTGTGATGACATACTATGATCAAATAGGTATACAGTGATAGGTAATCATGATATATTCAATAATACCCATAACTGGAAAACATTTATAGTTACACTTGCCGTAAAGTTTGACTGGCATAATAGTAGTTTACGTTACATAACGTTACCTTTTGTATGATAAGTACTTAACACGCTTTCTAATGCATAAAACATTGATTAAATATACTTGATTACTAGCATTACAAACATGTAAATTATCATTACAACTTTTTTAATTCATCAATGATTGTGTTTCACGTTACATGGTTTTATTTATGTTACTTTTTACATGATTCATAAACGAGTTATAACATTTCTATGAAACTGTTAAAGAATCATCATCAAACAATCAAATTTACATTGACAGCGACAGTCCAATAAACATTGTGCCATTGACACATACCAACATGTGTGTGTCATTTAAGTTACCATTTGTTACATGATATCTAACTTAAAGACTGGCTGCTTATATAATATTATTCTAAAATATAGATGAAAGCGCTGAATGCACTGAATTGTTTTGATCTTCAAAATATGCAGCAGTTTGTAATTTCTCAATAGGTCATGACTGTTAGCATATTTCTTCCAGGCAATGTAGGTTTTCCTTGGTAATTGTGGTTAATTGGCCAAATGATGTACATTGTGTACAGACTATACATACTTCACATTTAAATTCTAATTCAAAATGATGATAACACAGGCCTTTAAATTGTTAAAGAATGGTTTTATCTAACACAGTCATTTAAACTTCGCTCCTGACAGTAATCTCAGTGCTTTGATTCTCAATTAGTGTGACTGATGTCATCTCTAAAAGACTTCTGCAGAGTAATCTTGAAGCATATGGATTCAACCTCCATAGCTCAAACGACTGTGTCTTATTGTCGTTATTAGACATGAAGCCTATCTGATTTTGTGGAGTTATTGTTTTTTTTACCTGAGAGCAAGAAGGTTGGTGCTGCCCAACGTCATCTGTGCTCATTGACTGTTTGTTGTATGTGTCTGATATGAAGTCCACACGTCTTAGGCAACTGATAAGGAATCGTCTCAATTACTTGCTCGAATGTGTCCGGAACTGCTGTAAGACTCTGCAATTACTCAATTAGGTGTTACCATTAACAAAATAGGATAAGCCTTCTGTAGAATGGCTAGTTGTTGGTTCTAATGGCAACTCAATATAAGGCACTTGACCTAGAAGAAATGACCAGGTAAGCTTCAGGTCTATGTCATGTTGAATTGACAGGAGCACAAAATGGCCAAATCTGTTATGCTCCACCTTCTCGTATCTGAGTTATTATATATATTATGCTGAAATACTCTGTGTGAAAGGTTGTGTTTCTTCAAACCTTTGCAGGGGTAATTGATTGAACGCTTCAATAAGGAGCTTGTGCTCCCATAGAGCATGGTTTTAGTGTTTCCAAGATATCACTTTGTCAAGAGAACCACTGGCACAATTCCGGATTTTATCATAAGTTACGGGAGACCACTGTTGTTCATGACTTTACCTAGATGTACCGCAGATGGAGCATAATTGTGCGAAATACACCAGTTCCCACTAAGACATTAGTGAACTAGAACTGCCACAGAGTGACTAAAAATACCCCCACATACCGCCTTGTCACAAATGTATGGCTTCTAGTTGTAAAAATCTGTGCGATAATCTGTGTGGTTGTTTGTTATTATAATGATGGTGATCAGCTAATTTAAAATCCCACAATAGATAACTGAAAGACAAGCTAATTCATGGCCATTTTTGAGAATTGATATACAAGCGTGACCATGACCTTGGAGATTTTGGCGTAATTCTATTGCAAGACACACCGTCCTATGTTGGTGAACAAACGTACCAAGTGCTTTTAAAATCTCACAATGAATGACATAGTTATGGCCCGTATAAGCTCATTATTTACCTTTGACCTCCAAGTGTGACCTTGACCTTGGAAATATTGATGTAATTCTTCCCCATGACATACCATCCCATGATGGTGAACAAATGTACCAAGCAATTAAAAAATTCTTTAATCCATAGAGAAGATACAGTGCGGACAAGTTTCGGGACAGACTGACCGACAAAGTGACTCCTATATAGCCCCCCCTACCAATGGTAGTGGGGGTATAATTAATTTGTTCGGAAACTGCCAAACCAATGAGTACAATTTCATGGCCACTGCTAGGTCACAGGTTAAAATAGCATAATCATTGATAAAAGAAACATATCTATTAATTGCTATGAAACTGATAGACTAAATTAAACATTTATTTAATTAATGAAATTATTTATTTATTGACAATTGATTTGATTTGATTGATTTGAAAATTTGATAATGAATTAATTTTATTTAAGCTTAAATGCCACTTTAGATTTTATTATGTCTGATGCAAAAAATATCAAGATATAATTATACATGTAATTATAGTTCGAAGACACAGCGTTTTATTAAGAATGGCTAAGTCCTACTGTTACAAAATATAAAAGTTTTCCAACTGAAAATCGTTTCATATGCAGGCACATAATTATACTAACAATTCGTACCTGTAAAATTACTGTTTCTACATTAATCAATGTCTAAAATGAGTACTGAAAAAAAATTATTTGAAGAAGTGAAATGGTGCATTCTGGTGAGTTTTGGGTCCAAGCGCTTCAGTATTGAATAATTAAATAAGGAATTAATTTTACTTGGAGATTTTTACCACAACTTTGACAACAACACAACTAACAATAATGCATGGAATGATATTACTAATTCTTACAATTAATATGTACACATATAATTAGTTAACAAATCAAATCAGATTCAAAATCTGAAGTTACAATTACAGACCTATCTCAATTTTACCTGTTACCTCTAGTATATTTGAAAAAAACATGTATCAAATCATTTATGGGATTATTTCAATTATCTACAACAAACTGAACATTGTCAGAACATCAGTCCGGTTTCAGAAAATCTCATTCCTGTGAAACTGCCTTAACAAGTATAATTGACAGCTGGATTGAAGCTATAAATTACAACAATCTAGTAGGAGCTATATTTCTTGCTCTTACTAAAGCATTCATCTAAATAAACAAGAGGGCCACATTGGCCCTTTATTGCTCACCTGAGAACAAGGGCCAATAATTAATGACCAGGTAATGTAGTTTCCATCTCGTAAAACTCATTTTTACGTAGATTTTGAGATCAAAACCAACTATGAAGGTATAATACTGTTAAACTTGTAAGCTAAAACGTAGCAAATTTTCTAATCCAAGGGCCCATAACTCTTGAAGTTGTGGTCCGATTCCACCCATAACTGAACTTGTCCAAAACAATCAGGTCATACACATTCATTGTAAATATGATTAGGATCGGTGAATAAATGAAGGCGCTAGAGTGTAAACAAGCTAAAATATAGCAAATGTTCTAAGTCAAGGGCCAATAACTCTTGAAGATGTGGTCTCATTCCACCCATAATCAAACTTGTCCAAGATCTTTTGGATATACTCATTTACTGAAAATATTATTAGGATCGGTGAATAAATGAAGGCGCTAGTGTGTAAACAAGCTAAAACATAGCAAATTTTCAAAGTCAAGGGCCCATAACTCTTGAAGTTCCGGTCCGATTCCGCCTATAATCGAACTTGTCCAGAATCTTTTGGTTATACACATTTACTGAAAATATGATTAGGATTGGTGAATAAATGAATGTGCTAGAGTGTAAACTCAAATATAGCAAATTTTCTAAGTCAAGGGCACATAATTCCTGAAGTTATGATCCGATTTTGCCCATAATCGAACTTGTCCAAAATATTTTGGTTATACACATTTACTAAAAATATGATTAAGATTGGTGAATAAATGAATGTGCTAGAGTGTAAACTCAAATATAGCAAATTTTCTAAGTCAATTAAGGGCACATAACCCCTGAAGTTATGATCCGATTTTGCCCATAATCGAACTTGTCCAAAATCTTTTGGTTATACACATTTACTGAAAATATGATTAGGATTGGTGAATAAATGAATGTGCTAGAGTGTAAACTCAAATATAGCAAATTTTCTAAGTCAAGGGCACATAACTCCTGAAGTTATGATCCGATTTTGCCCATAATCGAACTTGTCCAAGATCTTTTGGTTATAGTGTTAACAAGCTAAATGTAGCAAATTTTGTAATTTTTGTAAATTTTGTAATTGAAGGGCCCTGAACTTAGCCGAGACATTGTGGCCATATACATTGTGAGCAAATTTAATCACGATTCGTTAAGAGCTGCGGTTGCTAGAGTGTAAACAAACTAATTGTGGCCGGACGCCGGATATTCAACGATCCTAAAAGCTCACCGGATGAATCAAGTGAGCTAAAAACTAACTACTTACAGAAAAAATGCAATTTATAAATTCAGTAGAGTATCACTGACATGGATCTCATCCTATTTAACTGAGAGGTTCTAACAAGTTGTATATATCTGGTCATGTATACCTAGCTCTTGAAATAACCTTTGGTGTTCCTCAGGGATCTATATTAGCTAGCTTAATTAATTAATTAGCTAGGGCCTCTATTATTTATCATAATACTTGTACTAAATGACCTTCCCCTCTATGTAAATAATATAAACTTGTTTGCTTATGATTCCATATGTTCAGATTATGGAACTTTCAATAAATGAATGCAAACCAAGCTTCAACTATAGAAAACTGGTGCAGTAATAATTCTATACATGTAGTACCAAATGCAAACAAAACAAAGCTAATGTTTTATCTGCTTCAAGAAGAAATCAAGTCATAAATGATAATACAAAATGTAATTCTAATGTTGCATGAAATAACCAAACACTTGAACAGGTTACTGTGGAAAAATTGCTAGAAATTATATACTGATCAGAACTTGAAAATAACTATATAAATAATGTAACCCAAGCATAAGAAATGCAACTCTCTCCTTTATCTTTACTATGCATACAATTCTGTCTAAATTTGAACTCAAGAAAATTGTTTTATAATGCTTCTTTCTTCCATTCATAGGTTATTGTTGTACAATATGGGGATCATGCAATACAGAATCATCAAATAATATATTAAGATTTCAAAAGAGAGCTGCCCGTGTAATTCTAGAGCAACCATTTGATGCTCAATAGGAATTATTCAAAAAATTAAACTGGATGCAATTTAATGATCATGTTTAATATAAGAACTGGCCATACTTGCTATAATAAAATGCATTCATAATAATAATGATGATTCATATGACCACTTTCATTACTCTAACTCATTCAAATAAAAAACTTGTTCTTCCTAAACCAAACATTGAATTCCTTTGTAAACCCCTATCCTATTCCCTTCCAAAAATTTGGAATGAAATACCATTAGAAATTAGAACTGCTGAAAGTTTATCATCATTTAGGAAGAATTATCTTAAAGACGTTTTTGGTAGTTCGCTACATTTTTCACATTGACATATAGGAAAAATTAAAACTGAACGATGATTTTTTTTTAAACTTTGCATAATCGTAGCATATGATAACAGAAACATTTAAAGCGAAAATGAATTGGGGGTCACTGATCTCGTTTTTGAGTTATCTGTCCTTGAATTTGGATTTTTTGCTTATTTTAGGTCATTTCAAGGGCAGATAATTCACCATAATGGAAAGCAAGGCCTTATCTGTTTTCATTTTTATGTAGCCGACTTCTTTTCATGTCATCGTGAAATATTTCATGAATTATTAAGGAATGTTTGTTTAATTTTTTCTTTCTTTACCTAAACCAATGCAAATTTTCCTTAAAAATGGCCTAATTTTGAAGAATTTTCAGACTCTTAACTTCAACTGAGAAAAGACAATATAAATGTTTAATGGAACTGCATGAAATTTTGTTTTTAGACCAAGAATAAAATGAAAAACATTAACCAAAAGTAAAACCATGGTATTTGAGATTTATGTAATCATATTACCTGAAGCCTCACATATGTGACAGGCGACTCCAATACACTGACACCTCCCTGGGGTTTTAAAAATCAGTGGACCTACCTGAAAAATCGAAATTGCTGAACAAATGTAAAAAAAACATACATACATGCACATGTTGAATAAAGTCCTGATTTATAGTCCTCAATGAAAATTCAATTTATCATTCACTTAATTTGATATTATACCAACAAAAATTTTATTTTTTATGCGCGCAGCACCTAGTGAGTAGTTTTTGCCTAATATGTAACTGACAAAATGTAGACAACACTAAGTTTAAAGAGGCATGTCTGGGAACTGCCATGTATTGGTTGGCATACACCAAAAATATGTTCATCACTTTGACTTAATTGTAAATCCAATTTAACAAGCACTTTGGTATTTGTATGTAGAGTTTGATAAAAGGCTGCCAGCCTTTATATTGACAACAACATTTCCAATTCCTCTGAGAATTTAACTGAGCATGTGCACTGCGCCTTTCAAAGCAGCAAAACATTGATATTTACCTACAATTGATTGATAGGATAAACTCCACATACATTACTCTTATATTACTCTGAAATTCAAGGTATTTTCAAAGCCAAAAATCCTATTATCAAGGCATACTTTTAGACATTCTGGGGATAGAACTGTAGTGAATCGAAAATTAAGCAAAATGAATAGGAATTACGTTTTAATTAATATTCAAATCACAAAATAATTTTTGAAGGCTGTCCTGAAAGGTAGCTAGGATATATACTAAGTAAATGTACATGTATTACTAAATGACTGTCTAACTTCAATATTTGTAGCCTTTTGGTACTTTTGGTCGTGGTAGGCCAAACCACATTTGTAGGTTACTGGGAGCTTCACATTCACACAGTAAACATTGCTGTTTATAATTATATTTTCAAAAATATGCTCTCTCTCTAATGTTTAAAGACTGTAAATATAGTCAATAAACAGCAAAATATCTATGTTTAGCAATTTCTTCGCATTTTAACTCGCCATATCTTTCTTATTGTATGAGTAAATAGTCTAGGATTTTTATGACTTGTAGTCACATAAATATATAGTAATATATTTTTCCTCCTTATTAGAACGGATTATATAAAAATCAAGCAAACACCTACATTGGTCATTTCCTCAATCCGATAAAAAACGAACATGGCAGCACAACCTTACCTAGCAGGACAAACCAAACATAGCGGGAGCAGTTTATGGGTGTGGTTTGGAACAACAATTACTATGTTGCAGAAATAATGAAAAATGTAACCCCACCCCTTTAAGATTTAGTCAAGATTTTTGCCTTTTACCAAAATGTAACAAATTGATAAATATCATTAAAATAAAAACTAAAGCAGGGCAACACCTGAAATTTTCTCAAAATTTACTACTATGTGTGTATGATGTCTACCCCAAATTTTAAAAAGTTTTACGGTCTGGTTTTGAAAAGATGTGTGTCAGAAACCCATAGTTACTTGATTTTTTGCAATTAACCAAGTATAAATTGCTATAAACTGAACAAAATATTTTGAAATTAGTTTTTTCTTTCATTTTACTGTATAAATTCATATTTTAAATATGAAACATTACCTAAAAACTAAAAAAAAAGATAAGATGTGTTTTAAAAACACAATGCCCTCTCCAGGTGCCCTTTTAACTTGAAAATGCACAGGTCCAGTAGAGATTGTCATGATGAACCAAGATATGAAGTTTGATGATTGTAGGTGGTATAGCCTTTAGACTAAATGGGCAAGGTTAAAGTTTGCATGGTACAGACAAACAAAGGGCCATAAATCTGCTAGAAATTATTGAATCACAAAACCCTGACAATATATGCTGGGGAACTTGGTGACAATAGTTCTATCAAAGTTTGGTAAAAATTCCTTGAGAAATATAGAAGAAGTCGCAAACAAAAGAGTATTTCTGTATATATTACATAATTATGCATAAAATAAACAAAGGGCCATAATTCCGTCAAAAATTATCGAATCATAAAACCTTCAGAACATGCAATGGGTATCTTGATAACAAAAGTTCCATGAAAGTTTTATCAAAATCCCTTGAGAAAAGAAGGAAACTAGAGTATTTCGTTGTTACAATCGCACAAAATGAACAAAGGGTCATAATTCCGTCAAAATTGATCAAATCATAAAACTTGGATTATATGTGTGGAGGTTCTTGGTAACAACATTTTAGTCTGTGAAAGTTTTGTCAAAATCCCATGAAAAATGTAGGAGTAGTATTCTCAAAGAAATGTAGGAATTTTTTTAAACACAATGACCCCGTGACCTTTGACCTACTGAACTGAAAATGTACAGGTCCTGTATAGGTTGTCATGAGAAACCTACATATGAAGTTTGATGAATGTAGGTGCAAGCGTTTTGATTTTATAGGCAAGGTTAAAGTTTGGTACAAACAGAGCTCTAGACCAAAAACAATACACCCCCGATCTATCGATACGGGGGCATAAAAAGTATATTTTGTCCCAATGGGGTTTGAACCCATGACCCTCAGGAATATGTCAATATATCAGTAAAATTCATGAAATTGAGTACTCTTCAAAATTGAGGTTGTGCATTAAAGATCGAAATCCTTAAGCCTCATTCTAGTGGTCAGTTCATTCCCAATTTCCGGAAACATTGTTTTAAATATTAGAACAAAAGAATACAGACCTAAAAAAATGAACAACAAATCTTATCAGTTTGTGGAACTAAACACATACAATCTGAATCTTTACTCAGTTGTGACTATAAGTGCTGTAAATTAAATAAGTTAATAAATTAACATTTTAAGAGTATGAACAAATAATAGTGTCAATTAGTCAAATCACCAGTAGATTGAAGTATCTAATTGTAAAATAGCCACCATTCTCAAATCGCTAAAACTAATTACAAAGACATGTAAGCAAGAATCATTCTTCAATTACAAATTAAAACAAACCACGACTTCTGCAATTGAGTCACAAAAACATCTAGCTTCATCAAAATACTGAAGGCAACTGAATTTTTCCAGAGCAGGCTTTATTTCCTTCTATAACAGAGGCCGAAATTCGGTGACTTCCCAATTACAAAAAGGCTGTTTTTTTTCCTGATTTGACTATTGTTTTCCTTCATTACTTCAAATAATACTTTAAATGTTTATCTAAAGCACTGAGTACATGTATATTTTCCCCAAGTATAGAAATCAAGTTCCCCCAGATTTTGCAATAAATGTTTTTGAGTAATGGTGTGATTTTTTCAGGTAGGTCGGTAAAGGGCAAACAAACTTAATTTTAATTTAAGCCTAATGAATATTATTCATGGTTCACAACATTACAGGTATTATTTTATACTGATACTTTTCGCGCCATTGCATGGCTTAAGCAGGGAAATCCAGTGCTGAATTGTGTTAACTGTATATGGAACAATTGTGTAGTTTAATGTCACTTAAGGTTTAGTATTTGGTTAGTGAAGTACTAGTATTCTTTATTATACCCACCCACCAATCTTTACATAATATATCACAATGTTCAATATATTTTTATTATGTTAGTATTTTTCAGATGAACAAAATTGTGATATCACAGAACTATTATGAACCAACAACACCGGAGTTATGTACAATAACTTCCATTCCAACATAACTACAAGAACTTGTCGATTTAATTGTAAACGTAATGATACCTAATACTAATTAAAGCTATAATTAAACATTATTGAGTCCAAGTGTTAAAGGCCACTATACTTTTTAGCCTGGTGCCCTTACCTCCATATTTCCCTCATAAGTACCAATTTATTACAATTCTTTACATTAATCTGTGAGCTATGCTATATGCATGGGCTCGTTTATGTGTGAGCTTTGCTATATGCGTTGGCTTGTTTATGAGTGAGCTGTGCTATATGCGTTAGCTTGTTCATGTGAGAGCTGTGCTATATGCGTTGGCTTGTTCATGTGAGAGCTATGCTGTATGCATTGGCTCGTTTATGAGTGAGCTGTGCTGTATGCGTTGGCTCGTTCATGTGACAGCTGTGCTATATGCATAGGCTTGTTCATGAGTGAGTTGTGCTGTATGCATTGGCTTGTTTATGAGTGAGCTGTGCTGTATGCGTTGGCTTGTTTATGAGTGAGCTGTGCTATATGCGTTGGCTTGTTCATGTGAGAGCTGTGCTGTATGCGTTGGCTCGTTTATGTTTGAGCTTTGCTATATGCGTTGGCTCGTTCATGAGTGAGCTGTGCTATATGCGTTGGCTCATTTATGTGTGAGCTATGCTATGTGTGTTGGCTCGTTTATATGTGAGCTTTGCCATATGTGTTCACTTGTTTATGATTGAGCTGTGCTTTATTTGTTGGCTTGTTTATGTGTGAGCTGTGCTATATGCATTGGCTCGGTCATGTGTGAGCTTTGCTATATGCGTTGGCTCGTTTATGTGTGAGCTTTGCTATATGCATCGGCTCGGTCATGTGTGAGCTTTGCTATATGCGTTGGCTCGTTTATGTGTGAACTGTATAAGATGAGTGCTCTTATTCTGATGATAATTTTTTTTAAATATTATTAAATTAGAAATTTAAAGACAGTGTCATAAAGCAACTTAAAATCTTGACAAATATAGACTTTTTAAAAAATGATGCATTTACCCTCTTTGTTTTACTTGAGGTTACGCTACCAAATACTAAAGACTATATTCTGTTTGTTGTTTCTTTGTCCTGTAACTTATGATTAGTGAATAATTGATTTACTTTCGACACTAAGGGAGTAAACAGATTTTTTTATATTTGTTACCTTCTCAAAAAACATATTGCACAACACATCTCAATGTTAAATACAAGAAGTGAACAGACCAGAAAAGCCATGAAGCCCCACATGAATTTCGTTGCTATTTAATATTTACACAAATATAAAAAGACTGAATGTTAAACTTATGCCTTCTGTTCCCTCTGCTAACCTGATCTGAAAGATTCTGAAATTCAAGATCACTGCATTATCACGAGATTGTGTGCATGCTCAGGGTTCCTGCTAGGATGCGTTTCGCATTATTATCGCTAAAAATGGAAAATATTGCATAAAAATTGTCTAGATGCAAACGGTGTCGTGTTACGAAAATTATTCGGATGAATCAGCCGTTATACGAAATACTATGGGGACGAATACGCTGTTGCATGGGAACTGCACTGTTGTTGTTGTGAATCGATTCTATTGGTTAATTTGATTAACACCGTTTACCATGTCCAAAAAAATCAATGATTTAGCGTTCTCTCAAATTCTTGCGAGATGAAGATCTCTTCCGGTTACAGTAATGATGGCGTCCCAATCAAAGAAACGAAAAACGATTTTGAGTTTTTTTAAACCAACGTGTCCTTAAAGGGGCATGCCCTGGAACTGAAGCGTCTCGAATATAAATCAAATTGGTATCATTTGAATGCCAAAATCAATTAATGAAAGTCCTGTAAAATATTTACGAAATGTCCCGCTATTTGACTCAAAATACACATTTCAAGATTTACCAAACCTGCCGATTACGCCTTAGAATATATTTGTCATTTTCATAACTCGACCCTTTCGGGATCTGTCAAAAGCGGAAAAAATGTCAACAAACTGTGAAATGGTAAGTATTGCTCATGTCATGTTCATTGTTTGCGACATAAAGCTTATCTATCGATCAATTATAGGTAAATATCATTGTTTTGCTGCTTGAAAGGCAGCGCGCACGCTAAGTTAAATTCTCAGACGAATCGGAAATATCGTTGTCGTCAATAAAAGGCTTGTAAGCTTTTTATCTAAACCGGCATATAAATACCCACGCGTGCGTTATAGGGCCATTTTTGAAGGCACATTCTTCTTTGACTTTTCGGTAATAATTGTTTTTACAAGTGATAAACGCATTTTTGGTGTATAAAACCCAAGACACAGCAGTTCCTGGGCATGCCCCTTTAAGACATTAACAATAATAATTCAACTTTTGGTGTTGTGAAAGAGGCAGAGCCCCAACCATCGTTATCATATAAGTCCCCATCCATGAGCGCAGATAAAGAGACTGCAGAAAAAGGTACCATCGTAATTGACCCACACCCACCCATATGCAAACCAACAAATATTCTGATAATTCTGCCTCTGATGACCAAGGTATAAATACTTCAAATAATATTAGTTCAGATGAAATTTCCTCAACCCCCATCACCAAAATAAAACAAAATAAAAAAAACATGGTGCGTACATATAATTTCCAAAGTGGTTGGCTGGAAACTTTTTCTTGGCTAGAGAATGATCCTAACAAAGGCATGACTTGTAAACTTTGTATGAAACATAGGAAGAGCAATATATTTACAACAGGATGTATAAATTACAATGTACAAAACTACCACCCTGAAAAGACATGTTTTAAGTTCTGAGCACAAAGATCTAGAGGCTGAAATGTTGACGGTTGACTTTCATAAATCAGTGAAAAAAGCATTGAGTACACAGGAAAGAGCAGTTGTGGTTGCTTTGAAAACAGTTCATTGGATAATCTTAGAAAACAATTGCAATTTCCAAATATAAAAAACTGATCACAGTAAAACCCTGATTATCCGAAGTTGTCGGGACCGAAAAATTACTTCGGATAATCATCCCGAGACCTACAAACCATCCACTCATTTATTGACAAATGTGAAAGTTCAAAGTCCTACAGGTCAGACTATATACAACTTAAGCAAGTGATGTCTGATAAACAGGTACCTGTTGCAAAGGCTATGGGGCTAGGAAGAGATGGAGCCAAAGTCATGGCAGGCATGGTGCAAAGTCTTACAGGGCACATGGTTAGAGGTAATCCAATGTTATTGAATTATCACTGTATTGCGCATAGATTAGCACAAGCTGTAACTTCTCAGGCTGCAAATGAAATCACTTACCTTGTGGAATACCAGACCATTCTGACGGGTATATTTTATTTTTGCAAAGCTTCTGCCAATCGTACAACAAGGCTTGCTGATCGAGATACAGTAAGTACCAGAGGAACCAGATCTTAAGATCAAGGAAATTCATGAGGTGCATTGGTTGTCCACTTACCTTGCTGTTCATACATTGTACAGAGTCATGGATTCTTTGATAACATTTTTTTACATCAGACAAAGATGCAAAGTGTAAGGGCTATGGCAAAAAGATGATACAGTATGATTTCATTGCAAGCACTTACTGGTTGTACTGCCAATAGTATCTGAAATATGCCTTGTTTTTTCAGTAAAGAGGGAACTTAACAAACTGAAGCAAAGTCAACCTACTGCTAGTTATCTTCATCAACTACAAATTGAGCACCTGACTATTAAAAAAGGCACACTAGTGTATAAGGGTAATCATATTGTTCAAGGTAAGCAAAACATTGACAGCATCAAAAGACAATTCATTGATGCTCTGTCAAAAAAGTTGGATGAGAGATTTCCAGATGATGACAGCAATGTGATGTATGCTTGTACTGCTCTTGCCAATTTTTTCCTGACACCATTAAAAAGAGAAACCTGTGTAAATGACAAGATAAGACATTCTAGGGAAGCAGTATGGGGAATAAAAAACCTCTGTGCCAATGAATGACCAACCTAACATCACAATTCAGACCATCATTAATGCAGATGGCACAAAAATAGGATGGTCAAAGATAAAAGATTTGGTGATCCAGGAATGCTAACATAGGGATAACATGGCTACACTGTGGGGTTAAATCAACCAGCATCACAAGAATATGTGCCCTAATCTTCTGAAATTATCTGCTCTGGCTTTGACTGCACCTATTCAAACAGCTGATTGTGAAAGAGGGTTTAGTGCCCAAAATGAGACAACAACAGCACTGAGGAACAGGTTGTTATGAGAAAGGGTTGATGACATTAATGACCATTAAAATTGAGGAGGGGGGGGGGGCATGAAATCATTTGACTATGTTGGGGCTCTTGAACATTGGAGGAATGAGAAGGAGAGGAAAGTATTCACAGTATCAAATTAGTTAAAATATTTAAAATCTTTTAAGTTAAAAGTTAACATTAGACATGCATTTAATCAGTTAATTTTATTAGAAGTGAACATGTTCAGAGTTCAACATACCTTCATTACATAGCTTATTCTAAAAAGGCACTGTGTGTACATAATTGCAGTCAATAAATGATCTAATCTAGTTAAACATTAAATGATAAGACATCTTTCTGTCCCTTGATTTTTTAAAGTGTCCCCATAAATTTGGTATGCTCAAAAGGGGATAGGGAACAACGACAAATGACAAATAACTTTGTACACAAACAATTTGCAGAACGAACCTAGACTACATAACAACCAGGATTTTTTTGGGTATTTTTGGAATATGACCCATACCCATGGGATTGGGAAATTTCGCAATAATCAGAATTGGGAAAAAATGTATTATAACAATTTTACAATGTTTAACTTATTCTTCTTATTCTCCCATAAAATAGTAGTAGAATAAGGCATTTACTACCCAATACTAAGTGATGTTAATGAACTTGTATATTTAATTTTTTTAAAAATTTGAGGGGTTGGGAATTTTTATCTGTGAATTGGGAAAAAAAGATACTATTAGTATTTTCCATTGGGAATATCACCGAATTTCGGCTATAACATCACCCCAAAAAATTCCCTGACAACAAACCTAGATCAGTGGAATTTTCGGATAGGTAGGACAGGACAGTAAAACTGACAGTGGATCCCTTTCGTCACTGATAATATGACATTATATATAAGAATAACTTTGACACAAAATACAAAGATACATCGCAGATTCGCGGAAATATATGACACTCACATAACTAACACTTACAACACATAAAACAGTCAACAATCATACTGCATCGTTAAATACATCATATTTCATCAACAAGAATCAACATTTACCATGTATCTGTTCATAAACAGGAGAAAACTGCACATCAAGATGCAAACAACTTCCCGCAGATCTGCTGTCGTGCTGAAGGAGGTCTTTTGGACGCTTGCTGATCATGATTCAACAAGGGAGACAATTCTGAATGACTAAAATCAAAGCACTGACAGCTATCGAAACATGAATCATTCACAACCTCTCTCTTCGTCTAGAATATGGTTATCTAAGCTAAAAGACAAAAATAGTTAATGATAAACCAATCAAAATTAATCTATAGTCAAAATATTGATCACAGAAAATGCAATACCGATGCAAAGTTTATTACCACCACTTCAAGCAGCATAATATATATATACTGAAACTTTTGTGGATTCAGAAGTGCTTCAAAATACACTCTTTATAGATAATATGAAATAAGGCACTGCCTAGAATGGAATTTATACGTTTGTCAAAATAAGAAAATGGGATTTTAATTAGCCTCAAGTAGATCGATGTACATGTACAGTTAGAATGTTTAATTAGCAAGTCGCTCAAATTTGAAGTAGGCCTTAATGACACTGCTTGGCCATAAACCAAAAACAAACTGAGTTCCTAAATTTGATTTTTACGGTTATGAAAGTCAGATCGGGATCGAACCCGAATTTCCCCATAGCCAATTACTGGCCTGGGTTGCTCTATCCAATTAAGCTATCTGACCATAAAATTATGTATAAACTGAAATTCTATAAATTAGTTTGTTATTTAATAATAGTTAATAATTTATTCAAAAGTGAGGAAATTAACCAACATAAAACATTTGTTTTGAAATAAACGATGTGTATTACAAAATCCCTCAAGATAAGTTGTGTCAAGGACTTATATGTATTTATATTAGTCCTTGGCTGTGTTAAAAGTATGAATGGTTAAATTAAAAGTTGTTAACATGTACAGTACCACGTTTTAAATACCGGAATAACCCTGGGGTCATTACCAGAATCAAGGATGTATAGTATAGTTCTTTAACAGAATATACTGAAATACACCTCCAAATATGGGATTACACCTGTTACTTACTGAGAGTATTATATTTGTTATAAATATTATTAAATAACACCTGGACATACGAGCAACATAATAACAATTAATCCTTACAACTTTATAAGAAACATCTAATTCATGCAGTGACATGATATTATACCTAATCAAAGCGCTGAAAGCACGTACAGAGGTATTCGCTGCTGATTGAATGCTTTATGTGCTTGAATCAGACTCTTCATAACTTTAAGAAATTGTGAATAATAAATCAAGAATGGTCAGGTGTTTGAAGTTCTATCAATACTCTACAAAGATGACAAATAAACAAGTACATAATATTGTGATACCAACTGCTGGTGGCCGGAATATCTTATCTTTATGGAGAAAAGAGCTAAAGGTAGACTTCAATAACAGAACTTTATTAACAAACAATGCTATGAAAACTGCATTGTAAATGCAAATTGTAAAAATGTACATACAGGAAAGTAAGTTAGTTTGTAAAAACAAGAGGGTCAAGATGGCCCCATATGGCTCACATGCGATCATTGTTTACTCATTAAAACATTGTTTTGAAATTGTGACCTAGTTTTTGACCCCAGATGACCATTGTTCAAACGCATTCAAGATATTATAAAAGACAAAGATTCTGACAAAGTTTCATGAAGATATTGTATCACTATATATAACAGTGATTTCTAGAGTGCTTACAAGGTTTTCCCTTATTTGGCCCTGGTGACTTTGTTTTTGACCCCAAGTGGCCCATTATCAAACTTACCGAGATTTTGTCCATATTAACATTCTGACCAAGTTTTGCAAAAATTGAGCTAAAAATGTGGCCTCTAGTGTGTTCACAAGGTAAAGTTTGACGCCGCACAAGGCCGGATGAAGACTGATCACAAAAGCTCAACCTGCACAAAGTGCTCAGGTGAGCAAATAAATGTTTTACTAGTAACTGATCAAGTAAGTTAAGTTACCCAACTGTTTGAATCTAAGTATTGAAAGTACTGAAGTGACAATTTATTGTCATTCATTGTTACAGTATTATAAACTGTTGATCGATGTCACTGAGAAATAGCTGGTGATCAAGTAGAGATGTGATGATAACCAAATCAATTGACTACTGAAATAGGCAAGCGCTGAAGGAGTGTAACTATCATGCAAATAGTTTGAATCTTATTCACTATTTAAAGGGTACATGTACTGAATGAGCATAACAGCGTCAACTTGTGTATGCAACAAATGCACATCCACAGGTGCATCACACATTTGCAATCAATAGAACAAATATTATAGGTCATTTTAGACATACAAGTGTAAAACAAACTATGTATCATACTGAATGAGATGAAATTTCTATCAAGTGAACCATTTTTTCTAGTTATACTTAGAGTAAGAGCATTTGTCTATTGATCAAGAGGTCGTGAGTTCGAACTCCGGGTGAGGCTCACACGACAAATTTGACTGAAGATATCACTTCCTATGTTAAATTGTCCTCCACCTCTGAATTATGTAGGGTAGCTTGGCAGAAGCTCACGGATAGAATGTGGTTAGTACTCAGGTTAAGGCCTAAATGAAGTCCAGGAAAGCTGGTTTGAGATAACTGACTTCCATGATGTAACTGAAATAGTGTTGAAAATGGTATTAAACCCGATGAAACAAACAAACAAACTGTATTAACATGGTGACCTAATTGTTTAATCTATGTGACCCATATTTGAATGTGACAACCTTAACAGTACATGTAGTTCAGTGCAAAATAGGCTCTGTTTTCTGATTATTTGACTAGGCGATCTAGTTTTTTATCACTAATGACCCATATTAAAATCATTTGTAGAATTAATACAGACATTTATTCTGACCAAGCATCATGAAAATATCATTCAAAGCTGTGGGTATGGACATTGTATTTTCAAGTTAAATATATTATTCACTAGTCTATTTTTCTATAAAAAAAGGTTTCCAAGAACAATTTTAACTACTACAAAATTTAATGAAGTAGGACAAATGAGCCAGGGTATGAGATGTCCTACATATAATGTCTATTTGATCAGTAGAAGACCTGTTCAGCTTTAGGGATCATTTGCGGATTATTCTGGGTACATACTCGTCAAAAAGCTATCTTGTTGATTTTCTCATGCTGCAGCTCAAATACAGTTACAGTAAATTTCATACCATGAATCATCAATTTTCATACCTATAATTTCGATTTAACTGTCTTTGTAGACACATCCTCACCTATGACCTTCACTTATCTTATGTTTTGGTCATTATCCATAATTGTTGCAACAATTAGACTTAATATTAGTATATCAAAAATTAATACAATCATGTAGTGTCCGCAACGCAAAAATAATTCATAAAAATGTGACAGTCATTTTTTTTTTGTCTCAGAAAAGTCACATGTCTTTAATTTTGTTTTCATATTTTTTCGCAATCCCTCTACTTTCAATCCTAAAAAACTTGAGCAATCTCATAATTAGAAGCCTATTTTAAGTTTGCGTTCGTTGCGGACAAAGCTTTTAATAAATTGTGATGAAACTAAAAGGCATATGATTGCAGCACTTTATATGTAGAATCATGTGCCAAAGGCATCTTATATAGCAACATGGCTGGATCTGTATCTCCTGCTTGGTGGAGTGTTGGAAGCTGTGTTGCGGACACTACAAAATATGACCCTCTTCAGTGACCTGAAATGACACAATAATATACATTACCTATGAAGAGAAGTTCATTGAATGAGTTTGATTTGTTTTATAGGCATATAAAACTGCTACCTAAGCTATAGGCTTCACGTAAAATGCCGACCCTTCGATAGCATTTTTGTTTATAAAACATCCTGCAACAATGCTAACTATATATATGTTTCATTTAATGTCATATTTTTGTCATCTTGAACACGTCAAGTCAGGTGTATATTCATGCATTAAATACTATCATGGGAATATCATGCATTGAACTAATATATTCTGCGATACATTAACATACATAAAGTCGAGTTTTGAACCCATTATTTAAAAACAATTTAATTCACCTGAATATTCATGATGATTTTTGCGATAGCAATAAAGTTGTCATTCGTGTGCTTATAGGTGAAAGCTTTAATAAACTGCCTAACTTAGAATTTAGCATTATCCCTTTTCTCTGTTAGTTCAGAGAAAAGGTCGAACATGAAAATGTGATATATATTTGACCGCTCGGAAATTTCAAAAATAATTAAATATCAATTTCTAAATATTTTTCTCTAACTTACGGTCTCATCTATCTTGATCTAGAACACGCCAAGTCATGTTTGAAATCATTTAAGAATTACTATCATTTTATTATCATGTCTTCAAATTTACATTTAAAAAACATGCATAATCTGTAAATTGAATAGTTCTAACTCTTCATCTTAGTACATTGTATTGAACATAGAATATTTAAATTATCGATGCAATACAAATTAGGATTCATAAGATTTCCATTTTGCACTTATATGTGATGACTTTCACGAAAAGTCTAATTTTGAAGTGTCGTATCATTTTATTTCTATATAACATCAGAGACACAGTCGAATTAGAAAAATAATATATATATTTAGTCTCAACAGCTATTTTGCTCTAACGTATCGCCTTATTTATCTTGAATACGTGAAGATAAACATGTTTAACTAGCATTTGATTCAAATAGTATATCCAATTACCAGCACGTTTGTTAAAATCACACATAGATTGATTATAAACATAACTGATGATAATAGTATCTGTTTGTAACAATTTAAACCAGTATTTTAAAATTCTTATACATCTTGATATAAACAATGAGTATCTGCCAAGTTCACCATATCTTGCAGTTGAAGATTTTGACTTTCTAACATTTAAAATACGTTTACAAAACTAAGATGAATTCGTTCTATATCTTTAAAATTACTAAAACCTCAAATTAGTAATGCAAGAGTAATGCAGGAGTAATGCAAAATAGAACCTACAAAAGCATCAAACAATTGACATAAAATCTTTGGTTTCATTTTAAACTGATTTTGTAATGTTAAATCTTAATGTTAAGACTGCAAATACATGTATACGGCAAGGAAGATCGAATACTTCAGTCAGATTGCATGCAAACTTTATGGAACAATTTTTGGTTGGATATGTTTGGTTGGCCTACCATATAAGTACATAATTGAAATAAATAGCACCGTATTGAGTTTGTCACATGGTGGACTTCGATTGAGCAGACGAACAACTGCTATGTAAAACAAAACCAACACAAAGTATGGTAATGATGAAAGAAAGATGGTAAAAATATGTGTAAAATGTTCTGAGTGTGACGTATGCTCACAAAATACAAGACAAAGTTCCTTCGCAAATTGGGTGCTCTTTCAAACTAAACAAGTAGTGTCAAGCCCGTTGCAGGTCTTTGGCTGATATCTGTTCTGGTCACAGCCGTAATGATCCTTCCAGATCATGTGATGTGGACAGCCGGTTGGCTAATTACCTCGCCGGAATTCTCGTCAGCGAAAACAAGGTCCTCCAAATAACGAGACCTTCAAAACATGTGCCAATGTTACTTCGGGAATTGAAGCTCGAAACATAAAATAATGACAATGGTGAACACCACGGCAGTTGAAATAAGGGCTATAAATAAATTCCCTGAGGATTATCAGACCTTTGTCGATATCCGTGCCATAACATGTTTCAGAAAATACGGGGAGTACATATGTACCAATGAATACCATTCTACGGTGTTGCAGTTAAACAAAAATCAAAGTTCTCCTTACAAGGACATTGAACAAATACAACTTCACGTGTACATCACGTGTTAAATACAAAGTCACTGCGATACGTCAATAAGATACGTACGTCACTTATAAAAGATGTGAGGACAGGGAAATAAAGTAAGTCTTCCTTTGCTACTTTCTAAGCAGTATGTGTATAAATAATGAATAACTGAACATTCGACGTAAGCAGAAATATTAGTCAACCTGTAAAAAACGGTAACTGAATAACATTGAGTTGTAATACTTATTCCTTGTCTAATTTAAGAACTCTTATTTATAAAAAACGTGTTTTCTTCTTTCTCTTTTGTGGGCCAGTAAATCGTTGTATGGTTCAAACAGTTAAGTACCAAAATCTGTCGAAATCACAAGACACTTCTGCTTTGTATCTTATTCAATGAAACTTTTTCGTTAGGTCGAACTTATATCTCAAGGAACAATAAGTCGATGTAAATCGTGGACATTAGATCGAATCTTTTTAATTAACACGATCATCAAAGAAATTTGCTTACTTTTAGGCAAAAATCCATTTTTCCATGTTGAAAAAAAAATCCTTTTACAGAAAAAATACAAAAATCAAAGACATATACCAGTTTTAAATTTTACGACTTTATGTACAGATTTAACGTGCTTCGACTTTCATACCAAAAGATAAGTATATATATATATATATATATATAATGTTAAAAAATATATCCGAGTCAAGCAAATTAATAATGAAAAATAACTAACATTCCATAGGTATTATTATATATTTAAATTGCCGACCGGTTTCGTCACTGACTCATCAGGGCATTAATTTATTATTAAATTAATCTCTGATGAACAAATCTTACGAAGATAGATTAAACGTGTTAGGATTACCAGCTCTTCTATATAGGCGAGAGAGAGCCGATGTAATACATGCAACTATTTAAGATTCTTAAGGATTATGAGGAAGTGAACATTAACAGTCCAAAACTGTCTGATAATAAAACGACGAGGGGTCATGAACTTAAATTGTCGAAATCAAATGTAACTTAGTCGTATTGGACAAAACCATTTTTCAAATAGAGTTGTTAATAACCAGGTTACCTGAACTCTCTATTCATGCAGCACTATAGCCTCAACATCTTTAAATAACTTTAAGAGTAACCTTAACAACGAATGGAAATATAAAGTCAACAAATTTGACATAGCAAATAATCAGTAGGCTACACTACCTTCCTGTGAAATGGACTAACCGTGTATCATAAGTGTGATTAATAACTAGATCAGGATTGGGCCAACACGAGCTAACTAGCACAGATAATATAATGGCTAGCAGGACAAGGTAAACAAGATATGACACCTCTGTCTTAATGTTCTGTTCTCTTCAGAAATCTGGTGTTTACAACTCATGAAGTGTGAGACTCTCAGTTCTTTCAACTTCACGATGCGACTTCAGTTATTTACCTGTAGTCGAACATGTAACTTTTGTAATTTCTAGTTTGCTGTATTGATACATTTTATAATCTATTGAAATACTCAGTTGTAAAGGCATTAGCTAACGACCCTGGGGTTGTGAGTTCTATCTCCATAATGTTGTGATTGTAAAAATACATCATGGACCACTTTTAACAGCCTTGTTGTTGGGTTAATTCTTTAGCGACATGGTTGAGTGCCCTCCTACAGTGCTAAGCTAGGGTTCTGGGTTCAATCCCTAGCGAGGACCATTTTCTTCTTGCTACTAATTTCCTTCCAAATAGTTTTATGCTGGCAGTGGTAAAGGGTCAGAAAGGCCCAATTCCAGAAAGGCCCACACCAAAAAGGCCCATACCAGAAAGTCCCACTTTATACAGGTACCAGAAAGGCCCAATTTTGTTACCGAAAAGGCCCACTTTCTATTTTAATTGTAATCTATATCAAATTTATAGACTGAAATTATAATATATTTATGATAAAAAGAAGGAATTTATAGTTTTCTGTGTGTTTTTTTAAGAAATTGTTAAGCAACAAACCTCAAATCAAGACCTGAATTAAATCATTGCTATATTGTTAACACGGTCAGTACCGTAAAGCGGGAATTTATACATAATTCCGATATCGGATAATTTCATAAAGACAAAGTCATCCCAAATGCGAACTAGTTGTATCAGAAAAAAAATATATAATTTATATTTATCATCTGTAATAATAATCATTATGTGGGCCTTTTAGGTATGGGCCTTTCTGGTACTGCATGGGCTTTTTCGGTATTGGGCCTTTCTGGAAGTGGGCCTTTATTGACCCCCATTCCTGGCAGTGATGTTTGACAAAGTTAAGAGCAAGAAAAGGGCTGTTGAAAGTGGCTGATGTTCCTACAATTACGTCACCATCATGCCAGAGATAATGTATGGGGTTTAAGTTGGACCACTTGGTGATTTCGGGCTGGACCAGTACATCAAACAGTACCTTAGAGGGCAGAGGTTAGAGACCCGCACAGCTATTGGAAGTGCCTTATTTTAGTGAACCATGCAGCACTATACCCAAGATCAGACCATAAAAGGGCATTTTCTGATTAGATCAAATGTTTGAAAGTGTGTACAGGTCAAGGGAGAGTACTTAGAAGGACTGAAATAGACCATTTTGAGTAGGTTTTACTAGCCCGCACCCATTATCAGAACTTTCAGAATGGCACTTGTATGAGAATTTTTAAAAGTAATTGTGGTATTTGTGGAAAATACATTTGTATTTACTCTTATTCTAGTAAGATTTATATTTCTATCAAATTTACATTGAAGGACATGGAAATGCTAATATCTGGACTTATTTCTATGTTGTGTTGAAAGGATCCTTGTAAAACTCATGATTTTTATTACAGGGAACTTATTATAGTCAGTAGATTAACTGTTTCTCAAATGTGATGTTTTGTGACATCCGGATGTAACTAAACGCAAGTGATATTATTGAATAAATTTCTTTGTTTGTTTGTATGTTTGCTTGTTGTCAATGTGTTCACAGAATTGTATTGTACTATAAATTGACATAAGTGCCTTTGTGATCATTGATATTAAATCTTTGTTGATACATAGATAAAATTCTGCCTCCTTTCAAACTCACTCTATTTTGATATCTGTGAAAGAAGGAACTTAAATGAAAACCCGAAGATAAGAACACTTTGTACACATTTCACTTGTACATTATATTACTGTTAAGAAAATACAAACAAAACCATAATTTACATAACATTTATTCATAATAATGAAACATAATTGACATTTACATAAAGTCTAAAGAAAAAGTCTAATGTGCAAACTGAATCGCCCAGGAAAAACCAGAGATCAAAACCTATTGGGGAAAAAATCGCTGGAAACCTGTACCCCATGTCAAATTTCAGATTGCAGAGCATATGGGGCCACACACTTTACAAATGCAAAATTGAAGTTCAACAGTATAATGATTATACTAAAATCTACATATAACAACTGAAATTGTTTTATATATTAACATAGAAGTACTTTATGAAAATTGTCTAAAAAAACATGTGCATACAAAAAGTTAAACGAACGCAAACAAACAATAATAATAACAGTACAATGGACAAAACAAATCAGAGGTTTATCAAAAAATATTAACAAGCATAGAGCATTTAATAATTTGGGAAACAAATATACAGATATTACCCAATTAACAAAAATAGCTAAGAAAAAACAAACTACTTCAGTTCTTTTTAAAGTTAATCAATATATGTAAAGTTTAAATAAGTGTACTTTTTTAAGTAATTTAAGTAAGAAAATTCTAAATTGACCTTTTAAAAATAAAGCTATGAAAAAATCAACAATCTAAGTTTTTAAAGTTACTAGATATACATTAAATTAAATAAGGGTACTAAATGCCATTTTGAATGATAAGGTGTTGGTTAAACACCGATGCCCCCTAAAGGGCAAATGGATAGTTGACCTTTGACCTATTGATAAACTTTAATTATGAACAGGGGTCATCTATCTATATGTGACAAACCATCAAACCAAGTGAAAACCTAAGAGGCCAACACAGTCGAATTGGCCGGACAAGGTTTGATTACCCAACGAGCAATAAAAGACTGACATGTGCAAAGCAATATACCCCCATTTCTTTAAAAGGGGGGCATAACTATCGATCTGTAAAAAAAATACAAAAATATAAATAATTTCAATTCAAGACATTTTACCTAAAAAAAATAATTGCTGGCATATAAGACTGAAGTTGTATGTAAATAGCAATGGGTAGGTAGTCTTTTTCTTAGCTATAAAGCATCCTTATTAATACTACCACCCAAAAAGGCAAATATATCATGCTATAAATCAAACAATATGAAATTAATAGTCATATATAACATTGACACAAGTATAATAATATAAAAAATGCTCTATACATTGGACATAAGAAATGTTTCAATAAACACGCATGAACAATGATTACAATACAGTACACAATACAGACAAGAGGTTTTTTTCTAAGAAATATTAACAACAAGCATAGAGCATATAGTAATTCGGGAAACAAATATTCAGAAAATTCTGAATTTACAACTACAAAATAAAGCTCAGAAAAAAAAACTACATGTATTAAAGTTTTTTTTAAAGTTAATCAGTATGTGTTAAGCTTACATTAGTGTACTTTGTTAAGTAATCTGGAAACAAAACGTTAGAAAATGCCGAATTTACCTCTTAAAAATAAAGCTATCAAAAATTCAACAATCTAAGTTTTTAAAGTTACTCGATATACATTAACTTAAATAAGGGTACTAAATGCCATTTTGAATGATGAGGTGCTGGTTAAACACCAAGCCCCCTAAAGGGCAAATGGATAGTTGACCTTTGACCTATTGATAAACTTAATTATGAACAGGGGTCATCTATCTATATGTGACAAACCATCAAACCAAGTGAAAACCAAAGGGGCCAACACAGTCGAATTGGCCGGACAAGGTTTGATTACCCAACGAGCAATAAAAGACTGACATGTGCAAAGCAATATACCCCCATTTCTTTAAAAGGGGGGCATAACTATAGAACTGTAAAAAAAATACAAAAATATAAATCATTTCAATTCAAGACATTTTACCTAAAAGAAATAATTGCTGGCATATAAGACTGAAGTTTTGTGTAAATAGCTACGGGTAGGTAGTCTTTTTCTTAGCTATAAAGCATCCTTATTAATATGCTACCACCCAAAAAGGCAAATATATCATGCTATACAATCAAACAATATGAAATTAATAGTCATATATAACATTGACACATGTATAATAATATAGAAAATTGTTCTATACATTGGACATAAGAAATGTTTCAATAAACACAGATGAACAATGAGTACAATACAGTAGACAATACAGACAAGAGGGTTTTTTCTAAGAAATATTAACAACGAGCATAGAGCATAAAGTAACTCTGGAAACAAATTAAATATTCAGAAAATTCTGAATTAACAACTACAAAATAAAGCTCAGAAAAAACAAACTACACCTATTTAAGTTTTTTTTAAAGTTAATCAGTATACGTTAAGTTTAAATAAGTGTACTTAAAGTAATCAGGAAGGAAAAAATGAGAAAATTCCGAATTGACTTCTTAAAAATAAAGCTATCAAAAAATCAACAATCTAAGTTTTTAAAGTTACTGGATATACATTAACTTAAATAAGGGTACTAAATGCCATTTTGAATGAAGAGGTGCTGGTTAAACACCAAGCCCCCTAAAGGGCAAATGGATAGTTGACCTTTGACCTATTGATAAACTTAATTATGAACAGGGGTCATCTATCTATATGTGACAAACCATCAAACCAAGTGAAAACCTAAGAGGCCAACACAGTCGAATTGGCCGGACAAGGTTTGATTACCCAACGAGCAATAAAAGACTGACATGTGCAAAGCAATATACCCCCATTTCTTTAAAAGGGGGGCATAACTATAGAACTGTAAAAAAATACAAAAATATAAATAATTTCAATTCAAGACATTTTACCTAATAGAAATAACTGCTGGTATATAAGACTGAAGTTAAGTGAAAATAGCTACCTGTAGGTAGTCTTTTTCTTAGCTATAAATCATCCTTATCAATACGCTACCACCCAAAAAGACAAATATTTTATGCTATACAATGAAACAATTTGAAATTAATAGTCCTATATAACATTGACACATGTATAATAATATAGAAAATTGTTCTATACATTGGACATAAGAAATGTTTCAATAAACACACATGAACAATGATTACAATACAGTAGACAATACAGACAAGAGGGTTTTTTCTCAGAAATATTAACAACAAGCATAGAGCATAAAGTAACTCGGGAAACAAATATTCAGAAAATTCTGAATTTACAGCTACAAAAAAGCTCAGAAAAAACAAACTACATGTATTAAAGTTTTTTAAAGTTAATCAATACGTGTTAAGTTTACATAAGTGTACTTTGTTAAGTTATCTGGAAACAAAACGTTAGAAAATTCCGAATTGACCTCTTAAAAATAAAGGTATCAAAAAATCAACAATCTAAGTTTTTAAAGTTACTGGATATGCATTAACTTAATTAAGGGTACTAAATGCCATTTTGAATGATGAGGTGTTGGTTAAACACCAAGCCCCCTAAAGGGCAAATCGATAGTTGACCTTTGACCTATTGATAAACTTTAATTATGAACAGGGGTCATCTATCTATATGTGACAAACCATCAAACCAAGTGAAAACCTAAGGGGCCAACACAGTCGAATTGGCCGGACAAGGTTTGATTACCCAACGAGCAATAAAAGACTGACATGTGCAAAGCAATATACCCCCATTTCTTTAAAAGGGGGGCATAACTATAGAACTGTAAAAAAAAATACAAAAATATAAATAATTTCAATTCAAGACATTTTACCTAAAAGAAATAATTGCTGGCATATAAGACTGAAGTTTTGTGTAAATAGCTACGGGTAGGTAGTCTTTTTCTTAGCTATAAAGCATCCTTATTATTATGCTACCACCCAAAAAGGCAAATATATCATGCTATACAATCAAACAATATGAAATTAATAGTCATATATAACATTGACACATGTATAATAATATAGAAAATTGTTCTATACATTGGACATAAGAAATGTTTCAATAAACACAGATGAACAATGAGTACAATACAGTAGACAATACAGACAAGAGGGCTTTTTCTAAGAAATATTAACAACGAGAATAGGGTACAAAGTAACTCGGGAAACAAATATTCAGAAAATTCTGAATTTACAACTACAAAATAAAGCTCAGAAAAAACAAACTACACCTATTAAAGTTTTTTTTTTAAAGTTAATCAATATACGTTAAGTTTAAATAAGTGTACTTTAAGTAATCAGGAAACAAACAAAAAATGAGAAAATTCCAAATTGACCTCTTAAAAATAAAGCAATAAACAATCTACAATCTAAGTTTTTAAAGTTACTCGAAATACCTTTGTAGTATATGTATACTAAGTAAGGTTTACATCTGATAGTCACGTGATGCCTCTCTGATACCAGCAGAGAGTTGCGGCATGGTAGTGTACTTATACATCACTTATAACTGTATGCTTGTATTATATAGACCTATTAAACTTGTATTCATAGAAGACTTCCTTCTATAGTTTCTTAAGGATACAACACTGGCGACGAGGATAGGATAATTTTTGTAAATTGAAATTTGAGTAAAGAACTCATTGTGAAAAAAAAGGACATACATTTTCAAAAGTTTACTTAAAAACAGAAAATGGAAAAATTCAGTAAATTGGGTGGATTTAATCCTGATACAGAAACTTTTCAAAACTATGTAGAGCGTTTGGAACAATTTTTTCTTGCAACGGGGACGAAAAATGACAAGAAAGTGGCTGTGTTTTTAACTGTTATGGGACCAGAGCCATATAGAATATTACGGAACCTGGTTTAGCCAAACTTGCCTAAAGATAAGACATTCGAGGAACTCACACAAGTGCTACAAGACCATTATATGCCGAAGCCAATCATAATATCGGAACGTTTTCAAGTTCAATAAACGGGATCAACGAGTAGATGAGAAAATTGGTGATTATGTTGTGGCTTTAAAAAGGTTAGCGATTTCTTGCGAAATCAATGATTTTCTTGATGAAGCTCTAAGGGATCGTTTTGTTTGCGGCATTCAGGCAAAAACCATTCAGCAGAAGTTACTGGCAGAAGAAAAACTAACTTTCAGAGGCGCTTGTGAGATTGCGGCAACCATGGAAATGGCTAAAATAGACACAGCGAGGTTTCAACCGGTCTCCGAAAGCGACGAAAATGTAAATGTGTTGAAAAAACAGGAAGTGAAGAAACGTTTTAGGTCTTATCAAAACGTGAAACAAGCGTGTCGACACTGTGGGGAGAAAAACCATGATTCTAATGTATGCAGAATGAAGGATTTTCAGTGCTATAAGTGTAAGATAAAAGGGCATATAGCCAAAATATGTCCGAGAGGAACGGCGGCGTACGTAGACGAATGTTCTTCCGACGACGAACTAAATTTGAATAGCGTGTATCAGGCTTCTTCACAGAAAAGGGCTGGAAAGATTATACTGCAACCGGAAGTTGGCGGAACGGTTATGCCAATGGAGCTCGATACAGGCAGTTCAGTATCAATAGTGTCGGAAAACGTTTACAAAGACAGTCTGTCCATGTTCCCATTGAAACAAACGGACGTAAAACTGAGATCATACTCCGGGGATCCAATACCAGTGCATGGAAAAGTATGAAGTATGAAGGATCAATGTATAATAAATGTTCGCTAATCGTGGCGAAAGGAAATCGACCAGCATTATTTGGCAGAAATTGGTTGGAAAATATCCGATTAAATTGGGATAACATATTCTCTGTAAATACATGCTCTCTAGACAGTTTACGGCAGGATTATTCTAATTTGTGGAAGAATAACGTAGGTGCAATTAAGGGTTTCAAGGCTAGTATCCGAATGAAAGAAAAGGCCAAGCCAATTTTTTGTAAAGCGCGCCCCGTACCGTATGCCATAAAGGAAACGGTTGAAAAGGAGTTCATACGCATGGAAAAGGAGAATATAGTGTATAAGGTGAGGTCAAGTGAATGGGCTACACCTCTGGTCGTGGTTCCGAAACCGGATAAAAGTGTCCGTATCTGTGCTGATTATAAGGTCACAGTAAATAGGGAAATAGATGAGGAACAGTATCCAATTCCGAATACAGAAGATTTATTTGCGACATTAGCTGGGGGTAAAAAATTCACAAAATTGGACTTATCACATGCTTACTCGCAACAAGAATTAGATGAAGACTCGGAGGAGTTGCTAACGGTAAATACACACATGGGATTGTATAGATACCGGCGACTTGTATATGGTATAAGTTCGAGCCCAGCTATATTCCAGTCAGTTATGGATAAAATGTTGTCGGGGATAAAAAACGTCGTATGTCGGATAGATGATATTCTCATTACGGGTCCAGATGACCTAAAGGAAGTGCTACGACGCCTTAGTGAACACAATGTCAAGTTAAATGAGAAAAAGTGTTCATATATGCAGGATGAAGTTGTGTACATGGGTCACTTAGTGGACACAAATGGAATTCGCGCAACAGGGGACAAAATTGAAGCAATTCAAAGTTGTCCACAGCCGGAAAATGTGTCACAGTTAAAATCGTACCTGGGACTGATAGGATATTACAGGGCATTTCTTCCGGATATAGCGACAGTGTTACACCCACTTCATGAGCTCCTTAAAAAGGGGGGGGGGGAATGGACATGGTCCAGTCAGTGCAGACAAGCATTCGAAAAAAGTAAGGATCTAGTGGTTAACATTGGTTTGTTGGTACACTATGATATGAAAAAACCAGTTTCACTAGCATCAGATTCGTCATCATATGGAACAGGATGTGTGCTATCACACATAATGGAAGACGGTAGTGAGAGGCCAATTGCGTTTTACAGCAGAACGTTATCAAAGTCAGAAAAAAACTACTCAAGTTTACATAGAGAAGCGCTTGGATTAATAGTAGCTGTAAAAAAGTACCATAAATACCTGTTTGGTCGGAGGTACACGTTAGTTACTGACCACCAAAGTTTGACTACAATATTTGGTCCGAAAACGGGCGTACCAACAATGGCTGCAGCAAGATTACAGCGATGGGCAGTAACTCTGTCAGCTTATGATTATGACATAAAATACAGAAAATCTGCCGATCACGCAAACTGTGATTTTCTATCAAGATTACCGATGGTGTCAAATGACCATGATGAAGAAGATTGGGTTTCATTCATCGACGAAATTCCGATCAGTGCCATTGACATTAAAGAAGCAACTCGAAAACATCCTGTTTTAAGCAAGGTCTATGATTACACGCTAAGTGGATGGCCAAACTATATGAAAGACGATTATCTAAAACCATACTTTGGTAGACGAAATGAGCTTTCAGTAGACAATGGTGTTATCTTGTGGGGACTTAGAGTTGTAATTCCAGACGTGTTTCAGAAACGATTACTCGAAGAATTACACGAGGAACACATAGGAATGACAAAAATGAAAGCTTTAGCGCGTAGTTATGTTTGGTGGAACGGCAAAGATGCACATATCGAGCAGACAGTGCGCGAATGTGCAACATGCATGTCCGTGCAAAATTCACCACCGGAAGCACCGCTACATCCGTGGCGTTGGGCGACACGTCCGTGGCAGAGAATACACATTGACTACGCTGAATTCCAGCAACAAGTGTTTCTTGTTGTAACTGACAGTTATAGTAAATGGTTAGAAATAATTCCGATGAAGTCAACCACGAGTATGAAAACCATCGAAAAGCTACGGGGGCTATTCAGTACATGGGGTGTGGCGGAAGTACTCGTGAGTGATAATGATCCGCGACTGTCAACAGAGGAGTTCGCAAGCTTCATGAAAGGAAATGGCATAAAGCACACATTTGTGCCACCATACCACCCAAGTAGCAATGGAAGCGCAGAAAGGGCAGTGCAAATATTGAAGAAAAACTTGAAAAAAAAACAGCTGTTTGACAGTAAAATCAAGGAAACGAATAATTCATTGAGTTGTAGACTGGCCAACTTTCTGTTCAAATACAGAAATACTCCACATTCTCTGACAAAGGAAACACCGGCAGTATTATTCCTAAAACGCCAACCAAGGACCCGTTTATCATTGTTACGACCCAACAAAGAGCGAGATATTGAGGAAAGACAGGAAAAAACTGTCCAATGTCATGATGGAAGAAAAACCACTGTCAGGAGTTTTAGTGAAAAAGACAAGGTGCTAGTTAAAACAACCTTAGCGGGAGGAAAAAGGTGGAAATGGATGCCTGGAACTATTTCAAAACAAA
This sequence comes from Lutraria lutraria, assembly GCA_964023205.1. Lineage (NCBI taxonomy): Eukaryota > Metazoa > Mollusca > Bivalvia > Venerida > Mactridae > Lutraria > Lutraria lutraria. The sequence goes on along the minus strand of OZ026837.1, from coordinate 10,394,139 downwards.
AGGGACCATTAACATATCTAGTTTTTGTTGGGCCTAAAATTAGATACTGTCATGTGGATCATTTAAGAAAAAATGAGTCAAAATTCCCACAACAATGTAAAATGAACAATGACATTCCAACTCCGGAGAGAAAATGCCAGACTGAAGATAAAACACGCAAAAACAACACGCCTGTATCAAATAACAACAGACATTCGCTTAGGAAAATAAAAGCCCCAGACAAACTTAATTTGTAATAGGATCATGAAAAACTGACAGTGAAAAAATTAACAACACGTGTTCGACTAGAATTAATCAGTTATTTAGTTTATGGGTGAAGCAATATTATGGAAACACTTGTAGTCTGTTACATTTATAATTTTGAGAGTAAATAAATTGTCACAAGTTAACATAAAATGTGATTTATTGAAATGTCAAGTTCATTGCTTTTATTAAGAGAGGAGAAACTGTAGTATATGTATACTAAGTAAGGTTTACATCTGATAGTCACGTGATGCCTCTCTGATACCAGCAGAGAGTTGCGGCATGGTAGTGTACTTATACATCACTTATAACTGTATGCTTGTATTATATAGACCTATTAAACTTGTATTCATAGAAGACTTCCTTCTATTGTTTCTTAAGGATACAACAACCTTGACTTAAATAAGGGTACTAAATGCCATTTTGAATGATGAGTGTTGGTAAAACGCCGATGTCCACTAAAGGGCAAATGGATAGTTGACCTTTGACCCATTGATAGGCTTTAATTATGAACATGGGTCATCTATCTATATGTGACCAACCATCAAACCAAGTGGAAAAAGGTTTGATTACCAAACGAGCAAAAGAACAAACTGACATGTGCAAAGCATTATACCCCCATTTGTTCAAAAGGGGCATAACTACAATTTACGGAAAATACCAAGATCTTGCCGTCAGACTGGGTCCATCTTCCCCCTCAAGATGCTGTTCAAATGAAGAAGAACTTGACCTTGGTATCAATAGAAACCAAGGCCATTCTCTCCTTAACTCATTACTGGTTAGAAACCAGGCAAGGATAACTGGTTAGCCGAATCAGCTGCCTTATATAACTGAAATATTGTGTATGAATTTAAACATTTGTAAATACATGAACATCTGAGTATAAATATATATGGACTGTTTTAGTATGCTGTTTACTTTTGCTTCTACATACAAATGTTGACTCTTAGTGCAACCTACTCTACAATCATATAAGTATAACACTGTGCAAATTCACTTAAATTTTAATTCATTATGCAGAAATCACAAATATTTTGTTTCCGTTCAATTTCTGCATTATCAGACCAATTTTTAAAATTTTATAGCAGGAAGAAAATGCTATGCCAGTGCGCTAAAAGTTATCAGTTAAATCTAGTCCAAATTAAATTAGGCATGCAGGCCTGATGCAGAAACACCACCTTATAGTGCCCCGATGGCGTTCGACATGTTGTAGCCTTGAGCCTTAAATCAAGTTTTTGCTGGACATAACACAATCATCCTACATGCACCAGTGTTCAGACAAACACAAAAATCAAACAAATGCACCAAGAGTCACTATCAGAACTTAGATCAGAACTTAGCCATACACAAAATGAACTGATTAGAAGATTACTTTCCTTGTTTGCAAATTAGCTTTGAATTATTTGTTTGGTTATTCTTTTTTTTTCACATAATGACAAAATTCTCAGTACGACTAAACTTAAACTTGATAAGAAGTGAAGTTTGACATGCATCTATTGCATTCAAACCAATATAAAATGAAATATATCTTGAAAAGAAACATACAGTCTAACTAAACACATAAATATATGGATGAGAAAATGAGATAGAAATATACTGATCTTTCTAGTGTGCTGGATATCAAGGACATCCACATATCACCATCATCCCATTGTATCCACATCAGTTGACCTCGCAAAAGAGAAAACAGAACTGCTGTTAGAATGTGATCAAAAGGGGATTAGTAACGTGGCACAGCCAATTCGATTCCCAACCTTAGTTAAAAATATATGTTGATTTTACTCAACATGTTTCACAGGTCATCTTTCTTGAGAAGTGTCAGGTAGTACTGGTTAGAATACAGTCCAGGAAAACCTGGTAGCTGAATGCTACTCTCCAATTCAATTTGAAGAGGCATCTTTGTCCAGATTATGTAACATGCTCAGTGTATCATCAAGTATGACATCATCTGAATTTTCCACACTTTCCGAATTACTGGTTCCACCTATCAATATTCATCCTTAGTGAAAGCGTCCACAAACAAACAACTAGTTTGACAAAGATTTCTTACTTTATTCCTGCAGATGACAACCGCATATACTGTACCGCTATATAACGATCATATCCAATCAAGCCTACTGGGTCATGAGTCATTGGACTGGTACGAGGGCCTTTCAACTTTGACCAGGATATACAGGAAGACAATGAAACAAATATCCACTTTGGTGTAAGGAACCTAATATGTAGTGTAAACCTATGGACAGCTGACTCTCAGACAAAACCTCAGGCAGACAGATCAGGACTGTGATTAATGCAATTGAATAATGACAAGCATGAAAAAATTGAAAATACATGAACACCTGAATATAAAGGTAAATATATACGACTGTTTTAGTATGCTGTTTACTTTTGCTTCTACATACAAATGTTGACTCTTAGTGCAACCTACTCTACAATCATCTAAGTATAACACTGTGCAAATGCACTTATATTTTAATTCATTATACAGAAATCACAAATATTTTGTTTCCATTAAATTTCTGCATTATCAGACCAATTCTTATAATTTTATAGTAGGAAGAAAATGCTATGCCAGTGCGCTAAAAGTTATCAGTTAAATCTAGTCCAAATTAAATTAGGCATGCAGGCCTGATGCAGAAACACCACCTTATAGTGCCCCGATGGCGTTCGACATGTTGTAGCCTTGAGCCTTTAATCATGTTTTTGCTGGACATAACACAATCATCCTACATGCACCAGTGTTCAGACAAACACAAAAATCAAACAAATGCACCAAGAGTCACTATCAGAACTTGGATCAGAACTTAGCCATATACAAAATGAACTGATTAGGAGATTACTTCCCTTGTTTGCAAATTAGCTTTAATGTGATATATCATCATGTTTACCAGAAGAATTATTTATTTGGTTATTCATTGTTGTTGTTTTTAATCATATAATGACAAAATTCTCAGTACGACTAAACTTAAACTTGATAAGAAGTGAAGTTCGACATGCATCTACTGCATCCAAACCAGTATAAAATGATATATATTTTCAAAAAGAAACATACAGTCTAACTAAAAACACATAGATATATGGATGAGAAAATGAGATAGAAATATACTGATCTTTCTAGTGTGCTGGATATCAAGGGCATCCACATATCACCATCATCCCATTGTATCCACATCAGTTGACCTCAAAAAGAGAAAATAGAACTGCTGTTAGAATGTGATCAAAAGGGGATTAGTAACGTGACACAGCCAATTCGATTCCCAGCATTAAATAAAGATATATATTGATTTTACTCAACATGTTTCACAGGTCATCTTTCTTGAGAAGTGTCAGGTAGTACTGGTTAGAATACAGTCCAGGAAAACTGGTTAGCTGAATGCTACTCTCCAATTCAATTTGAAGAGGCATCTTTGTCCAGATCCAGAGGATAAGTTTATGTGAAGTAAATATATTCAATCATGCATTATGTAACATGCTCAGCGTATCATCAAGTATGACATCATCTGAATTTTCCACACTTTCGGAATTACTGGTTCCATCTCTCAATATTAGTCCTTGGTGAAAGTGTCCACAAACAAACAACTAGTTGACAAAGATTCCTTACTTTATTCCTGCAGATGACAACCGCATATACTGTACCGCTATATAACGATCATATCCAGTCAAGCCTACTGGGTCATGAGTCATTGGACTGGTACGAGGGCCTTTCAACTTTGACCGGGATATACAGGAAGACAATGAAACAAATATCCACTTTGGTGTAAGGAACCTAATATGTAGTGTAAACCTATGGACAGCTGACTCTCAGACAAAACCTCAGGCAGACAGATCCGGACTGTGATTAATGCAATTGAATAATGACAAGCATGAAAAAATTGAAAATACATGAACACCTGAATATAAAGGTAAATATATACGTCTGTTTTAGTATGCTGTTTACTTTTGCTTCTACATACAAATGTTGACTCTTAGTGCAACCTACTCTACAATCATCTAAGTATAACACTGTGCAAATTCACTTAAATTTTAATTCATTATGCAGAAATCACAAATATTTTGTTTCCATTCAATTTCTGCATTATCAGACCAATTTTTTAAATTTTATAGCAGGAAGAAAATGCTATGCCAGTGCGCTATAAGTTATCAGTTAAATCTAGTCCAAATTAAATTAGGCATGCAGGCCTGATGCAGAAACACCACCTTATAGTGCCCCGATGGCGTTCGACATGTTGTAGCCTTGAGCCTTAATCAAGTTTTTGCTGGACATAACACAATCATCCTACATGCACCAGTGTTCAGACAAACACAAAAATCAAACAAATGCACCAAGAGTCACTATCAGAACTTAGATCAGAACTTAGCCATATACAAAATGAACTGATTAGGAGATTACTTCCCTTGTTTGCAAATTAGCTTTAATGTGATATATTATCATGTTTACCAGAAGAATTATTTATTTGGTTATTCTTTGTTGTTGTTTTTTAATCACATAATAACAAAATTCTCAGTACTTCTAAACTTAAACTTGATAAGAAGTGAAGTTCGACATGCATCTACTGCATCCAAACCAGTATAAAATGAAATATATCTTGAAAAGAAACATACAGTCTAACTAAAAACACATAGATATATGGATGAGAAAATGAGATAGAAATATACTGATCTTTCTAGTGTGCTGGATATCAAGGGCATCCACATATCACCATCATCCCATTGTATCCACATCAGTTGACCTCAAAAAGAGAAAACAGAACTGCTGTTAGAATGTGATCAAAAGGGGATTAGTAACGTGACACAGCCAATTCGATTCCCAGCATTAAATAAAGATATATATTGATTTTACTCAACATGTTTCACAGGTCATCTTTCTTGAGAAGTGTCAGGTAGTACTGGTTAGAATACAGTCCAGGAAAACTGGTTAGCTGAATGCTACTCTCCAATTCAATTTGAAGAGGCATCTTTGTCCAGATCCAGAGGATAAGTTTATGTGAAGTAAATATATTCAATCATACATTATGTAACATGCTCAGCGTATCATCAAGTATGACATCATCTGAATTTTCCACACTTTCCGAATTACTGGTTCCACCTATCAATATTCATCCTTAGTGAAAGCGTCCACAAACAAACAACTAGTTTGACAAAGATTTCTTACTTTATTCCTGCAGATGACAACCGCATATACTGTACCGCTATATAACGATCATACTGGGTCATGAGTCATTGGACTGGTACGAGGGCCTTTCAACTTTGACCGGGATATACAGGTAGACAATGAAACAAATATCCACTTTGGTGTAAGGAACCTAATATGTAGTGTAAACCTATGGACAGCTGACTCTCAGACAAAACCTCAGGCAGACAGATCCGGACTGTGATTAATGCAATTGAATAATGACAAGCATGAAAAAATTGAAAATACATGAACACCTGAATATAAAGGTAAATATATACGACTGTTTTAGTATGCTGTTTACTTTTGCTTCTACATACAAATGTTGACTCTTAGTGCAACCTACTCTACAATCATCTAAGTATAACACTGTGCAAATTCACTTAAATTTTAATTCATTATACAGAAATCACAAATATTTTGTTTCCATTCAATTTCTGCATTATCAGACCAATTCTTTTAATTTTATAGTAGGAAGAAAATGCTATGCCAGTGCGCTAAAAGTTATCATTTAAATCTAGTCCAAATTAAATTAGGCATGCAGGCCTGATGCAGAAACACCACCTTATAGTGCCCCGATGGCGTTCGACATGTTGTAGCCTTGAGCCTTTAATCATGTTTTTGCTGGACATAACATAATCATCCTACATGCACCAGTGTTCAGACAAACACAAAAATCAAACAAATACACCAAGAGTCACTATCAGAACTTGGATCAGAACTTAGCCATACACAAAATGAACTGATTAGGAGATTACTTCCCTTGTTTGCAAATTAGCTTTAATGTGATATATTATCATGTTTACCAGAAGAATTATTTATTTGTTATTCTTTGTTGTTGTTTTTTAATCACATAAAAACAAAATTCTCAGTACTACTAAACTTAAACTTGATAAGAAGTGAAGTTCGACATGCATCTACTGTCCAAACCAGTATAAAATGAAATATATCTTGAAAAGAAACATACAGTCTAACTAAAAACACATAGATATACAGATGAGAAAATGAGATAGAAATATACTGATCTTTCTAGTGTACTGGATATCAAGGGCATCCACATATCACCATCATCCCATTGTATCCACATCAGTTGACCTACAAAAACAGAAAACAGAAGAGCAGTTAGAATATGATAAAAGACGACAAATACAGTAAAACCTTATTTATTCGACAATAATTTTCGGGGGCCGTGCATAATCCAAATGAGATCAATGGTCATGATTACCACTCTATATATTTCATTACTGAAATGGATTATTCGAAACCATTGATTATCCAAATGAAATTGTACAATCGGTGTTTTACAGTACATGTTATTATTAATTTGGAAGTGTGTTTGTGTGCACATTCATTTATCACACTAGCAATAAAACTAATCCACTCAATTACCCATTATGACACATGCTCATGCAGTCTACCTTCAAATATAACACCTTTCTGAACTATTCTTAGGGGAACTAGGCAGTCATAAAGTTTACAGCAATATCTGCCTAGTTCCATATCAATATTCATCCTTAGTGAAAGCCTCCACAAACAACAAGTTTAATAATTAAGTAACAAGTAGAAGAACCTAAGTTCTTTGAAAAACAGACAAGTTAAAAAATAAAATGGAAAGAAATGTCAATATCCAGGTGTTTATAGGTATCATTTCTTAATTTAAGTATTTTAAATGTTTTACGAATATAAAAAATACATAAATAATAACAGTTAATACTACTTATATGCATAACTTATGATATTTATAATGTGTGTACTTATTAGAAACAAATGTCCTCCTAAATTATTCTAATCATTAATGTTACTTAATACTATACATTTGTATTTTCATTATAATACCAAAGAAAAAGACAAAGATACAAATCAATATTCATGTCAAAAGTAGATTCTATATATTATTGTGAACTCATTTTTGTGCAAATTTCTTTTCTACAAAAATGATCTGCAAAAAATAGTTCTCAAATTGACCTAGAATAAGGGAGATGCATGTTTCCCCTTATTTATTTCTCTTCACCAAAATGAAATCAAATAAAGCAGATACTATTAATGAATATCAATCTTAATGAATATTTAGTTTCGGTTACAATGGCTGAATATTATAAGGTTCACATACCCTGTCATTCCTTCTGCATTATCCTCCTTTTCATTCACACAATGGTCTTGAGGCTTGTGAATCTCACACCAATCTTGCATATGATGACAACCTTACAAGGAAAAAAATAAACAGATGAACTTTCAGCAATGGAAAACTATTCATAGAATATTTTTAAGAGAAATCTGTCCACGAATTCTGGTATTAATAAAATCATAAAATTTCCTGTCAATGTTGTTAAAATAAGACCATTTTAAACAGACAACGCTTAAGGAATACTTTTAACGGCTCACAAATACAAGTAATATCATTTTCATCTACATATTAATACTATCAAAAGTCAATCTCTGACTACTATATCTCAGAAAGTAATGTCATTCGTGGGCCTGATTTAAATACATATACACTTGCCTTTACAACCCGGTAAAACTCATCTACCCCACTAATCTGACCCTATCAAGGTAACACACAATTAAATTACAAACATTGCAAGTTGAATTGTCTTTGTCTATGAAAAATGATTAGATAAACCTGATAATACGTGAACGGGTAGAAAATGAATTTTACAAGCTTATTTACAACCTAATCAGTAATACAATACACATACAAATATGAAAACGAGCATTTGTTGTTGTTGTTTTTCAATATTTTTGAGGGAAAACGAAATAAATGTCACAAATAATTATTACATACCACGTTCGTTGAAATACGGAACACATATTTCCTTATAAAACAAAACCCAACGTCTGTTCCTTGTGTTTTCTGGGCTATATGCGGTTACCCGCAAAAAATGATTTCATGATTCACTCAAGCTTTTCTTGAATAGCATATAAGAAATATCATTGGTCGAGGCAGAACTTTCTTTATCCCTATTTGGTATTGTAAAACGCCCACCCAGAAGCACGTGTTTCAGTTTCGTGTAGAGACAAGTCTACACGGATTTATCATAGCCTAGGGCACCTGTTATTTGTGAGATTGAAACTACAATAAATACAACAATAACAACTATAAAATGCATACTTATCTACCCATATAAATTACCCCCCCCCCCCCAAAAAAAACTCACAGCAATATAACTTTCAATAACCCAGCTCTATTGTTTATTAAGTATCGCCTTGGCAACAAAATCAAATAAGTATGCATCCGCAATTCAAGTAACTAGTTTACTAACTTGGCTTGGTAAGAAAAACGATGGTAAGGGACGGACCGTCCATTTTCGGAAATGGATGTAAACGACAAGACATGCACAAATTAGTAAATTAAACACTCGAACATTTCGTGAATCGGGAATTCATGCTCTCTATGTACATGTCTCAGTCCACATGAATATTCATTTCACGCGGTTCGATAGTATAGCGTGAAATATTTGTCTTTCCGCGTTGCATATTATTAAGGGTGTTTTATACAGAAGTGCACGAAAATCTCGTGCGCGTAATGTTTAAAACTGTGGAATGATGTGTAATTGGTCATTCTACCGGATAGCTCTTCACAAGTTCAATTTCAGTTATATTCAAAATTTAGATGTCAGAAATAATTTCGGTTATCATGATTATGTATATTTTTGTATAATTACTATACTGTCGAACTTTCATATCGCATTTGTAAAAAGTGTGGCCCCATATGCTCTGCAATCTGAAATTTTCCCTACAGGGTTTTGATCTCTGGTTGTTCCTGGGCGATTCAGTTTGCACACTAAGGTTTTTCAATGATACGACTGTGTTATGTACTCGTATACCATGATTGATACCATTGTGTGTACAAACATTCTATGTTCAATTCATTTGCTGCTTTCGTGGTCGCCAAATAAACACCGCACAGTCCGGTATTGCAAATAAGTGAAGTTGTTTGTGTTTGTTTGTAATTTACAAGTAATGGTAAAGCAAAGACTAAAATTACGATATGCCTTTGACAGCACTGAAGTCAGTATAATCATGGCTCAGTTGGTAAGAAATGTATTACTCATGCAGACCTCACTTACATCAGTGAATAGTGATAGACAGTGATATCATGAAAGATGACTGGTGCATTAGGCCTAAAAATGTTTGTTTCCGGTTACCCGACCTACCGTAATTTTCCCCGCGACCCTTGACCTTTCATTGAGCTGGAGGAACAGTACATCAATTTTCTCATATTTTCCAAACGCTCTTAATAGCAAACTATCAAACCTGTTTTTAATGAGCATTTAACTAGAAACAATATAATAGTTTCCGTTTTATTTAACGATAGGACCGTCGCAAAAGTGTTACATAATTTTGAGAATTACAACCGAACTTAACGTTAATATTCTGGGGCCGTATTTATAAAACTTCTTAATTTAAGATTTTCTTAATTTTTTTACTGAAATTCCAGAAAGAAATCTGATTCTTTTGTACTTAAATTTGAGAAATATCTTCAGTCTTATTATAAATGATCACAGCTTTATTTTCAGGCAACTTAAATATCGACTTATTTTAAGATACTAGTAGCTAAAAGGTTATCTTAAATATATTTTGTTTACCGAATCACCAACAGGACAGAAACAAGATATACAGAGGGAAGTAGATTCTACATATTGCACATTGTTGATAAGTCTGACTATTTCTAAGTATTTGTAACTCATCTCCAACGGTTTCGAAAACTTCAATCTTGCTAAAGCCTAAATATCGTACTTACAAACAATACAGTGTAAATAACATTAAAGAAGTTTCGCGACTGCCTATTTTAAAGACATTTCTTTTTAATTAAAATATTTCTTAAGCCCGTTCATAAAAATCACTTATACAAGAGTATTTAACTTCGCTATGCTGGATGCTTTATAAATACGGGCCCTAGTTCATTTAATAATTTAAGTCACCCGTCACAAGTTTTTTTTGTTTCGATAATCTTTCTAGGAACAGTGAAGGCTTGTGGTATATGTTGTTTGTCTGTACAGAAATCAGTGAGCTTCATCTTTAAATTGATATATGATTCATAAAAATCGGTTGAGTTTAGAGTCAACTGGAGTAACTAAACCGTACCGTTTCTCCTATTTTCTACTCCCAATTGTCAACTGTGTTCGTCAATCGTGTATGATTTCGTTTGTGGTTATGCATGTAGTAACCAAATCGAACTATGTTAGCTAACGAAATAATAAAACTTCAGAATAGACCCAAAACGCAAAATTTATGTTCAATCATATTTCGTTCTCAGGCAAAGTGACAGAGAGTGTGTGTGATCTTGCTGGTATAAACTTTCTCGCATATCACGAGAAAACGTGCTATTCTTCGTGTAGAGAATGAACAAATAAAAAAGATAGGTTTATATAGCAGACGAAAATTACCAATTATAATACAAAATCAATGTCACGTGTTTATATTCGTTAAATGTGTTTGTGTGTTTACAGACAAGCAGTAGTAGTCAACTATATTAATTGCAAAATAACCATTCTTAAATCCAAACAGCTTGAATCTCGAACATTCAAACTCTCTGCACTCAAATCCCAGCTCTCAAATCTCACTACTCAAATGCTGACTTAAAATCTCCACACTCAAATCTCAGCACTCAAATTATAGCTCACAAATCTCAGCACTCATACCTTAGCTTCCAGATCTTAGCACTCAAATCTTGGCTCTCAAATCTCAGTACTCAAATCCTGGCTCTAAACTCTGCACTCAAATCCTAGCTCTTCAATATCAGCACTCATACCATTGCTCCCAGATATTAGCACTAAAATCTTGGCTCTCAAATCTCAGCACTCAAATCCTAGCTCTCAAATACCAGCACTCATATTTTAGCTCTCAAATTTCGATACTCGAACCCTAGCTCTCAACTTTAAGCATTCAAATCCTGGCTCTCAAATTTTAGTACTGAAATCCTGGCTCTCAAATCTCTGTGCTCAAATCCCTTTATGTCAGATTTTACTTGTCTTAGTTAGTATCTTATTAAGGATAGGGTTTTACGCTGACTTTAGAACACCCATAAAGCCGACTGTTACATAAACTGATTTGTTCAGTTTTATTAAAACATAGCGTCTGATAAACGAAATTAACCGTCCATATTAAATGACCAAAAATGAAAACATTATAATTACATGTACATAGAATTCAAAAGTACATAATAATTATGTTGATTAATTTATATTAGGGATATTTCTTCTGTTATCGAAGCTTCAATGTCATAATTTTTATTGTTGTCTCTGTGCAATTAATTGGATCCAAAATCATATATTGCACATTTTTATGAATAATTCAGTTTAGGGAGACTGAATGAAAATTTACGGACTGCGCAAAAATCATCAGTAACTAATGTGACATTCCGAATGCATTGCAGAATACGTCGCATTGAATTTACGTAACGTTGTATGAGCGCGTTAGGAATTCGTTGCTATTCTAATAGTAGTGCATTTTGAAGGTCATTTATGGTGTCAGTTCGATGACTAGACCTGGCACTCCGACCCAATTCATCCCTTTTTATGTGTTCTATTAGGTTCATGTCCGGGGATAAAGCGGACCAAGGTACGTGTTAATGTTATATTGAGTAAGGGGTTGTGTGGTTATATGCACCTTGTGAGGCCTTGCATTGTAGTGCTGAAAAATGCCAGGTCCGTTACTTTGCATAAATAATATCACGGTATTGCTCTAGAGAGGTTAATGTATAGATAAATCATGTTGTGTGAAAAAATCATGCTGTTATTGAAGGGAGGGGGTTGCTCAAGAGAGGGCCGCTCTGGAGAGGTTGTATATAAGTCAACATCTACATCAGTCGGTAAATGATCAACATATCTATGATGTAAAAGGATATAATTGAAATGTAATATGTACCATTTAAAGGGAAGCTAATCTTGCATAACAAATACACACGAATTGCCTCCCTTGTGTGCCATAATGTGTGTCATAATTTATAACGTGATTAAGTTTGCATGTAGATGAACTGCCGAGTTGTTAGAACGTAAGCAGGGCTCAGACATTTATTAGATAAGTGCACACTGTACTTGCAATGAATGATCTTATTTCTTTATACCTTTTCATGCCTGTAAATTTGTAAACCATAATTCCATTTTTTGTATATATCAGTTTGATATAATGAGTTTATTTGAAATCAGTAGGGGCTGATGTCAATGTGAACGTACATGAAATTACAATGACATGATATTGGCAAGCAATACATACATGTAAATGCGGCATTTTCCCCCTAATATTTTTAAAAGTTGATAAAATATATGAAATACCGACCGGTATATGATAAGTATAGGTATGTAAAAAAGTACATTTTTGCGACAGTCTTATCTTTAAGATGGTTATCTAAGACACAAAATATTTTTCAAATGATCCTCAACATGTTTCAATAATGACACCAAGGAACATTGTTTACATAGTCAATAAGGCGTAAATAATTAACATCACATATAAGCATTTAATTGATATATATTTTAAAATCACCAACCGGTTTTCTCTCCTAATTCTTCAGAGCATTAGCAAAGTCATTAAAAATTACTACAATAATTATCATGTAACCTAATAGTATGTTGGTGCGAATATTTGCACAGTCAAGCCTGTGTTAGCGGCCACCTCTGAACACATACATCTTTCCAACACCATCATTGGTTATTTAGAACTAAATGACCTTAGATAAAGGTCACATTATGTCTTATACAAGGGTGGCCTTTGTTCACAGGTTCTGTTGTATGAAATCGAGATGACCAGTTGTTTTTGTCTTCTGGTGACACATGCTCCCAAAATGTCGCATGAGAGTGATCACTTTATTTATGTCAACTCACGTGCTTTCTTTCACTAGGAGTGAGACACATCTACAGTGATTGTCTCCGTGAAGTGGATGCTGTCCCTAATAATCGTGCATGCAACACAGACCCAACCTCACATGTTTGCCTCAACACAAAAAAATTAGTTCACAGAGGTCGGTTTAAAACGACATACATTTGTTCAAATGTGATTTAATATTAGTCATCGACAAGGTGATGGCGCCATCGGCATCGTGAGGGAGCCAACACCACCATATTACTGTGGATTTATCCCGCTATTATACCGAATATTATTCATGTGTAAGGTACCTCGCAAAACGCCTTTTTACGAGCCTTATTTGTCAAGGATGCTGGTTTAAACAACAACAACAACAAGTTACGGCTTCCGGTTTTTCTTACTTTCTTAAATCTTCACATATATATAGTGACGTACATTATATCCAACTACAATATGACTACGGCTGCACAATGTCCAATGCTCTCTACTACTTCATATAACGACAATTCCTGATAATACCATGACCAAAGGACCATGGAGGTGCGGGTTTATTTAGGGCATTCATGGTAGCACAGGACCTCAATAATCATACATGTATTATATATTTCCATAGTATGCGTAGACAATATTGTAGACTATGATAGAACTCTTAACAATTTTGGTAGAGCTTCATGCAAGAAATATTCCTGTAAAGTTTCCGGTTGAAAATGGCCAACAGCTTAAGAAGGAGATGTTGCTTAAAGCAATTATTGACGGAAGCACACACGCACAGACGGACGGACCACGGACAACACCTTAAGCATTTTGTGCTCTGGTGAGCTAAAACTTTATGCTTGTTCAGATCACAAAATACGTTGTTTTATTTGGTTAGTAAACCACTGTTGATGACTAAGCATAATGTCTCCTGATATTGTATATACAGAAACATTTAATACTTGCTGCTTGACTAGTATTAAATGCGCGTAAAGATTTGTCCTATTACGGAAATTATAAATCAATAGAATTTAAAATCATTATTTGGCACTGTGTACTTTTTACGCCATAGAAACTGTGTAAGACAAAATAAATTTGATTTGTACATAAATTTAAAAAGAGGGTAGTATTCCATGTGCCAATGTAGATGTCCCGTGACATGATTTGTATGAATTATGAACAAAATATAAGTACTACCATTGACAGAAATTATACTTATTTCTCTTTTTGTGCTCTCAAATTGTTTTTGTTTTAAAACATACAATTGAATATATATTGGTAGTAAATGCTTTTATTTCTGTTTTTTTCAATTTTGATATATATTATAGACGTTTCTTTTCATTAATGCATATTTCCGTCTTTTGTACATATCTATTTATTTGTCGTACTATTTGCGAAACATGTATGTCCCCTAATGGCAAACTGGATAGTTACACTTCGACTTTTGACCTAATTAACTTAAAATCATTAGGGTCATCTACATGCAATGACCAACCTGCAACTAAATTTGAGATCCTAAGGCCAAATCACTCTCTAGGTCTTTGTCAGACAAGGTTTTTGTATTGAAGGTCACTGTGTTCTTGACCTTTGACATACTGACCTCAAAATCAATACAGGTCATATCTACATATGAAGACCAGTTTTATTGTTTCTCCTGACTTCTTTGTCATTGCATTGCAATATATCGCAATATAGGTTATGCCATATTGTTACAGAATATGACAGAGTTTGACAGAAATAAATACAAACTAATTCAAAGTAAAGATGAGTATATTTTATTTAGTGTTTGGAGATCTCAAATTCATCCATAATTTACCCTGTTACATAACAAATAATCAGAGAAACATAATGTAGAGACTTAAAAAATAAACAGATAAATCATTAAACAGATAAAATATCTATAAAAAGTAATGTAAACATTCTTGTAAGTATAAAAGAATTAAATAAATTAGTTAAGAGTCAGACTTGACAATGTGAACATGTCCAATTAAGTCTACTTTCAGAGAGTTACAAAATAGTATTCCTCTATTTGGGGCCATCATGGTAGATAAGACGTGATCTCTGACTATTAGTCACTAGCCCTTAACTGATGGCTATTCCAATTCCATCCTGGGACCAAATTTCTCAAGTAAGGAAGCTATCCAGCTAGCATATGAAAGGACATGGTTATACCCAGGTGTATGTCTGGGACCTTACTCCACTGTTAATCTGGAAAAGTTGTCAAATCACTCAGGCAGTTTGAGAATCAAAATAAAATTGCTGTTTAGTTAACCCAAGTATACACAATGTTTAAAACATGTTTGATAGGCTAACTTACAACATAAAACAAGAACTTATGAACAATTTAAATCAACACCAACTGAACATTTCATGACAAATCATACACAAAAAAAGTTTTTTTTATTTCAATAATATGAAAAGAATGCTTTGTGCAGTACTAAGTAAAACCTTGCTAACTACTTCTCCAGGTGATGAAAGATGTAACCTATTAGTCTGGTCAAACATTTAACAAAGGTAACATAGACAATTTAATATTTACATACTTTAAGCTTCAGAATAAAATGCGACATTGGAAAATAATCCAATTTGAGCTTACAGTGTTACATGGATTTATGGAATAAAATTTCATGCTTTGAGCAAAGACTAGAGTGAAAGAACATCTTGATCTTATGGCAAATACCATATCAGGTAAATTACAAAACAGTAAATCATTTGTTCATCAAGGAAGCCAATGTATATAACACAAATACACACCCGTATGATCAACATGAAAATGCGATATTTCAATTGATTCTATAAAAACCACAGCTGATGTGTTACAATAAACAGTTGAACATGTATTAGCAGCCACCTTAGAATACAGGCCACCCTGTGAATAAAGGCCATTCTATTAAAACTGTCATTGATTAGTTAGAACAAAATAACCTCTGAATACAGGCCACTCATCAAAAAAGGCAGGTACATTTTGTCTTCCCAAAGGCTGGTCTTGACTGTATGTTAAGTCTTGAAAAAAAAATCAGCACAAAAAATTTACCACCAAAATGTTTTTAATAGAAAACAACCAGAAAATTTAAATCATATCAATAATAAAAGAAATTACATTTTGTAGTTAAAACTTTATATGATAGAATAACACAACAATACATCAACATGTATATACACCAAACCAAATTTATAAACAACCTCCCTATAAACTCAATTCTTGAATAAATTATAAAAGCGAATTAATTCTTATCTTTATAACTATTACAATAACATGAAAAAATACAAATTGTCTTGTCATAATTACCTTCCACTACACCCTTCTATTATTGTAATTGATTATTACAATTAATGAACACAATGAAATGGAGTATTCAAGGTAAATATTGGTTTGTATACATCGAAAATCTACCTGGTAATAAACAGAGTAGGTTAAATGATTTTCTTCATGGGTCATAAAGTGAAATGTGTATATATATGGAAATTCAGCTCTGTATGGAAGCAAGCCATTTCATGGCCATTATTTACAATTATGATGGATAATTTTTAATACGTACGCTAAACACAACCGCTAATGCATGGTTGAAGCATGTGAAAGCTAACTGGGTTCTATGACAGTTTTTTATTAAAATACCAAAGAAAAGCAGTTACATGTACATTATTGAAAATACAATTTTAATGATATACTGAAAAAATGACCAACAAATACACAACAATCAATAGTATTCAAAATGAATAATTCTTAACTGATTCAGCTGAAATGTAAAGCCTCATTTTTGGGACAAAATTGTATGTTAGCTATTATGCTTCTGACTCATTAAAAAATTCCCAGACCCTTAAAAATGTATGCTTAACCAAACCTATAAAATGCTTACATACCAACATTATATTATAATTTTGACTTTCATGACCGCAAACCATTATTTTTATTGATGGGGTTATACATGTATATACATAATAAATATAGCTGCACAAACACATTGTTGATGCAAGATAAAACAAGTTTATTTAACATACAGATCTATTGTTATGTCATATGGTTTTAATTCAATAACAAAATGTACCATATTATAATAAGTGAGACTAACATTTGAGGAGTAAAGAGAAATGAGAATTAAAGACGTTTTCGGTAGTTCCCTACATTTTTCACATAGACAAATAGGCAAAATGGAAACAATAGATTTTTTAAAACTTTGCATGATCATAGCATATGATAACAGAAGCATTTTATGCAAAAAAATTGGGGGTCACTGATATCGTTTTTGAGTTATCTGCCCTTGAATTTGAATTTTTGCTTATTTTAGCTCATTCCAATGCCTATGTGAAAAATGTAGCGAACTACCGAAAATGTCTTTAAGACAGAATTATGCTACTTGTGCTGCCTACTTTAAAAAAAAAAAAAATTATCTATGCCAATAGAAACAAATGGATGTAAAAGTGACCACATATAAGAAATACACCCTAGGGTACAAACAGTCAACCTTGTGTGTTAGTAGCCATCTCTGAATAAAGGCCACACTGTGAATAAAGGCCAATCTTTTAAGAACTTATTATTTAGAACAAAATGACCTCCAAATAAAAACCACCTTTCTATAAAGGCAACATTTTGTCTTTCCCAAGGATGGCCTTTGTACACAGGTTTGACTGTTTAACACAAAACACACCATATGTCACTGTTTGTAACAATAGTTAGAACTCATTTCTATGTAAGAAATGCAATCTTTGAAGACCAATACCACTGCTTAGAAGTCCTGAAGTTCTGGGATATCTTTATACTGCAGGAGACTGTCAGCGTTAGCAAGAGCTCCTTTCTGTACCACTTCTTGTCCCATGATTGTCTGCCTCACAGCAACTTCCACCTTCTTTCCACTGATTGTATACTGGAAATATTATCAATGTACACGCATTTTCAATCTTAATGATGATGAAGTATAATTTCTACTAAATGATAAAACACGTTGAAAAAACTTTTATTTACTTAGGTCAAAATGGACCAGACAAAGTCAGGTTTTTGGTTGCTTGATCACAGGTAGGTTAGATTTTGTAAAAAAATCTAAGTACATGCACAGTACAACCTCTCCAGAGCATCCCTCTCTTGAGCAACAACCTCCCTTTAGCAACAACATGATTTTCTCCCAATGCATGATTTAACTATTAATTTAACCTCCCTAGAGCAACAACCTCTAATCAACAACATGATTTCACTACTTCCAAAGGGTGTTGCTTTGGACAGGTTGCACTGTATGTCATATTTCGTAATCTTGAAACATGATTCATTCTAATTAGATTCTTAATAACATGATTGGTCGCTGAAAACTTAAGGATCAAGAAACTAATAAGAAAACTAGCGTTTTTAACTCTTAAGGTTTTCGAAGTCTAATACGAAGTGTTAAGGATCATATTTTAGATATTGTCATTCTTTTGTATATCCATTAAGACATTTACAGGTGAATTTTAAAAAAACTTTTACCGTCAGTTAAGGGAGTTACAACCATTTTTGTTCCTCTACCCCTAACGTAAAAATTGGCCTATCTCTCTAACAAATGATACAATAAATGCAAGAATGTGTATAAGTCTAAGGGTAACCAATGTTTAGTCAATTCAAATTGTTTATACAATGTTTGGAATAACTTTGTTGCAGAAAAAGAGAAAAATGTAACCCAGCCCCTTTAAGATTTGTTTAAGATTTTAGCCTTTTACCAAAAAGTAACAACTTGATAAATATCATTAAAATAAAAACTAACAGAGGGAAACAACTGGAATTTTCTCAAAATTAACTACTATGTGTGTATAATGTCTACACAAAATTTAAAAAAGTTTCACCGTCCGGTTTTGGAAAAAAATGTGTCAGAAATCCATAGTTACTTGATTTTCGTTAATTAACCATGTATAAATTCCAATAAACTAGACAAAAAAATTTGGAATAAATATTTTCTTCCATATTACTGTATAAATTCATGTTCTTAATACGAACAATTACCTAAAAACTAAAAATAAAAGAAAAAAAGTATGGTCCCAGTGGGGTTTGAACCCATAACCCTCAGGAATATGTCAATATGTCAGTAGAATTCATGAACTTGAGTACTCTTCAAAATGGAGGTTTCGAATTAGAGATTGAAATCCTTAATTTGTGATAAAAATATGTCAACTTGTCAGTTATAAACTCTTTGTGGTAAAAAAGTTAATTTGCACTAATAATCTTCTACAAGGAAGCAAAATATCTTTCCGTACAACATCAATCTACTCACAGGTATATCAGTACAGGGGAGAATCAGAGAAGGTACGTGACGAGCAGATAGGTATTTTCTGATGCAAACTTTCACATTGTTAACCAAATCTTGGGTAAATTCTGTTTCAGGTGCAAGCTTTAGAAACAACACAACACGTTCTTCAGAATTGTCTTGTTTCCGCTGGGCTACACATACACTATCCTGAATCTCTTTGAATGATTCAACTGAAAAAATGATGTCAAACTTTACAATGTACTATCAATACAGAAAACTTAATGCATTAAGTATAAATTAAGACTTAATAATGATGTAAGAATATTCCAGTCGCACCTGTAGTCCAGTGGTTACAGCACTGGACTTTTAATGCAGCAATCCAGGTTACAGTCCCAGTTGTGGCTGGTCATCCCCTTATCTATGAAAAATTCATCAAATTGTCGATTCTCCTCTGTATGTGGAGAAATTGCTAGTTTCTTGTGGATGGCTTATAAGTAGTTAGTACTGGTTAGAATGCAGTCCAGGAAAACCTGCTACTGTATATAACTGAAATTTTGTCAAAAAATGACTTTAAACCCACTGAAATTAGAATATTCTACACTTCAAACAATAAGAAATAATCATGCATTAAACAAGTAAGTGTAGAACTGAACTCACCAATATGATAAATCTCTGAACTACCAAACCGTACACCACTAGGATTTAATGTTCCATCACTGAAACAGAGACAAGACATAACATCATAGAAACAGCTTTCACTTAATATACTAATTACTTAGACAACACTATAAAACAAATCCTGGACAAATCTTAAACATTTAATAATCTCATTTGCCCCTTGTGGTGGCTTGACATAACTTGTAGGGATGAACGAACAAGGCAATCACTTTATGACCACACATCATTTGACGCCATGGGGAGGAGCATAAAATACACATTTAACTATTTCAGCACTTTAAAATGGTTATCATTTTCATATCAATACCATGCATTACTATTTTATATCATGAGTAACTTAGGGTACATTTTTATGCCCCCGTCCATTAGAAATGGATTTTCCGAGCAATAACTTAAGATATATTTCATTGATTAGTTTCATATTTTACATGAAGGTGTATGATAATAAAATACAGTTCAAGTTAAATTTCCATTAAAATACAAAATATTCACATGAGTTATGGCCCCTTTTTGACTTGACTCTCAGTCCTGACATTCTTGTTCTCAGGATACATTTCTAGTGTAAAGCATATTTTCCTAGTGATTGTAATCAGTCCATGAAAATTTCGTTGATTAATCAGAGGCAAAAGTCAGTGATTAATCGATTAAAACTGATTAAATAAGAAATGATCAAATATGTTACTATTGCATGCATTTAACACTCCTTACACCAATAGAATAGCACAAAATCATTAAAAATTGAAATATTAAATGACTTAACATTATTAAGATGTTTGAGTAACCATCACCTCTTAATATACTGATAACTATTAAAAAATCACACTGGGCCAGAGTTCTGCTGCACTTACAGTTACAGCTTGAAAAACATCATCTTTAAAGTAAAACCGTGAAAGGTCTGCAGTGCTTTAGTCAAGAACGACAACTATGTACAGAAATCTACAATCCATTGACGAAATTGGAGCATCGTCATGTCAAAGACCATTCGTCAATGATTCGTTGAATAAATAATTAATCAGAATGTCATTATATATTTCGATCATATTAAGATATATAATCTTGTGGTACCACAACATCTAACTGTATATATATATATATATATATATGTTAATGTCTTACCTTCTACCTAGCATCACAATACCTCCTGTATTACTGTTAAATCTACAGAAGTCACCATGAGCCCAGACACCTGAAAGCATTTATAACAAAACATCAGAACAATGTTTGTTTAATTTATAGTTTTTTTATGTTCTCATGTGTGGAAATTCAGACTAACAAGTGTAAATATCATCTCTGAATAATGACTACACTGAAAATCAAGGCGATTCTTTTAAAAAGCGAATTTGATTATTTTTAACAAAATCACCTATAATTAAATGCCAGCTATCAATAAAGGCATCATTTGTCTTTCCAAATGGTGGCTTTTGGTCATAGGTTTGACTGTAAATAACTTTGTCCAGTATCAGGCTAGTTTTCTATAATACTACAGTTATATACACATAGCAAACCTAACCAGTTTAAATGGTGTCAGTACCAAACTTGTTCCCTATAGCTGTAGCCTCAACCAAAACAATCAATCAAAAGAGTTAAAACTTGCTACCTATGAGTCTTTAGACCTTACGCCCTACCCAGCTAAGAGAGCAGGCTAGTCACATGTTTTGGTGTCTATTGTCCAAATCATTGACTATCAATTATAATCCAATACATTGCAGATGATTCAGATGTTCTAATACTTGATAAAACACTAATGTAATTACAAGATCAAGCAGTAACACTCTTCTAGTTCCATGTACAAATAAAATTCGTATATTTCATAATTTTACAGAACAAGTGAAAGAATCATCTTTTAACCAACCTTGATAAGCATTAAAATATGCTTTCTTGTATTTTATTCCTTGTGGGTCATTCCAGAACTTTGTAGGCATTGACGGGAATGGTTTTAGACAAACCAACTCCCCATCTCTGTCATACACTATTTTACCTGTAATCAGAGTATATACAAAATATTCAGTCAACTTCATGGTAAAAACAAAAGCGCCACACATGGTGCCAAAGCTCATCTGCTCACTGCCTCAGTAAGATCTATCCACTTATGAAGTTTAATGTTGCTACCTCTTACGGTTTCTGAGTAATGAACTACATGAAAGTTTTTGCACAGACGCAGTCGATGCAGTGAATAGTTGTTAAGCTAAACATGTACCAGAAACCAATGCAATGTAATATAGAAAATATGATGAATTGAAAATGGCTTTATAAATTAACACAAGTTTATTTAATCTTCTGGATAATATTGTTTCTTATGTAGAATTCCATTTGAACTAAAAAAGAACTATTTCTGCACCAGTCCATGTGGTCCTGAACTATTTCTGCACCAGTCCATGTGGTCCTGAACTATTTCTGCACCAGTCCATGTGGTCCTGTGGTTAGTGTGCTCCTTGTGAATGGGGTAGTATTGGTTAGAATACAGTCCAGGAATACTGGTAAGGTGAACCAGCCACTGTAAATACTTAAAGTATTGTTGAAAATGATATTGAACCAACTGAAACAATGTACCATCTGACAGATAATTCTAGTTTCTTGGTCATTTTTATATATTAGAAACTTTTATAGTATGTGCTACTGATGACGTGATTTTGAGAGCAGTACCAACCAGTTACTGACCTGATTCATCAAATGTATGCATATCACAGCCAAGTATCATCTGTTGAATTTCCCCACGATACACTGGTTCCGTCCAGGTCTGTCCCATAAAACATGCAATAATATCAGTACCACCTAAAATAAAACATAGCACACTTTAGAGGCAAGTCAGTACGTGAGCAGGAATTCTAATACAGTCTAAAATACATATACATGTACAGTCAAGACTGTGAACAAAAGCCCACCCTGGGAAAGAAATTATGTGGCCTATATAGACAGATGACCTTTATTAGGAGGCCATTTTATTGTAAATAACTATTGATAGTTTTCAAAGGAATGGCCTTTATTCACATGGTTGCCTTTATTAGGAGGTGGCTGTTAACACAGGTTAGACTGTAATGTAAACATACAAGAAATCAAGCCACACTTCATTCTACAATAAAACATGACCAGCTGTCACTTTTTATCCACCTGATTGAAACTTTGCAATTGAACAGAATAACATAGGGAAAAAAAGGACTGTAAAAAATTTAGGCAACCTAACCACAAAATAACATTTTTAAATTTCGGCCTAATCATGAATATTCTGCTTTAAAATGAAGTTTTTGCACATTTGTAATAAGAACTTATACTGCTAGTATCAAGTATGGTCATTCTATATAATTAGTTAACTTACCATGGAAATTTGAGCAAACATTGATATAAACAAACAGTGAGTATATTTCTTTTTGCTGCTAAATACCAGTCAGTGACCGTAACCACTCGTCACATGTGAGTATAAACCAAACAAGTATAAGACTTACCTGTAATGGAACCAAGCAACAGGTCCTGTTTGATGTCTCTGTATACATAATCATAACTTTGAGGCATCAACGGAGAGCCCGTAGACAGGATCATCTTTAAAGTGTTTAACTGGTGAGTTTTTCCTGAAAAAGGCACACAGGAATAATTGTAAACTCAATCAGTTTGTAAAACATTGTATCAAATAGAATAAACAGATCAATAACATAAATGTTTAGTTCATTAATCATTCTTCAAAATATCTTACGACAATCAATGCATAAACTGACACTACATGTAAAATTTTCTGCCTAAAATTATTCAATAACATTGACATCATTACAGTGAAATCAGCATAAGATTCTACATACAGTCAGACCTGTGTTAGTGGCCATCCACTGAATAATGCCACCCTGTTAATTATGGTCATTCTTTAAAAGCCATCATTGACTATTTAGAACAAAATGAATTCCAAATAAGCGCCACCTGTCAATAAAATTCGTATTTTGTCTTTCTCAATGGTGGCCTTTGTTCTCAGCTTTGACTGTATTTCAATTACCAACAAGCAGTCAATTAAAGATATGTGAATATACCTGGACACAGTCCTTTGTTCTCCATCACAGCTAACCATTTTGCACTGGTTCCCAAGATGGTGACCCTAGAAAAGATGATATTTTATATATGAGTATAATACATAACAAGTCTAGGCATAAACCTTAATTGCCACATTACTGAAGCGTTCTCAAACCATTTCAATGTAAACATGATAACAACATAAATACAACACAAGATCTAAGTTTTTGCTCAAATATTGAAACATACTTGTGCTCAAATAATTATATATCAACTTAAATTCAAACTGTTTTACATACTGAAAGAATAAAACATAGTAATCACTTGATTGAACTATTCAACAGAGAAGTTACCAACATTGAGGGTCTGAGATTATAAGCATTAACAATTAAACAGTGAAGGGACTAGTCTCATCATGCATGAAGCATTATAATTGGTCAATTCGAAAATCAAGCTAAGAAACAGCCAATCAAACACCTCGGTCTTTAGTCCCCTCTTTGAGCTTAATTAAATAATTTCAAACCCAATAGTCAACAAATATCCAAACATTTTTTAACTAACTTCAGTGTGATTACTTTGCTATAGGTAAGGTTGTTTACTTACCCAATTTTGTCCACTAGATCCCACATTATGTTGGCATGAGGAATAAGAGGGGAACCATCATATAAAACAATACTTGCACCAACAGCTAGAACTGAAACCAGCCAATTCCACATCATCCAGCCAACCTGTGACAAGACAATATCAGTATCATATAACATTGACTTGTTCCTCTCCAATACACTGTTACCTAACTGTGACAAATGTCATTTAATGTCAGACCATAGGAAGTAAAATCATATAAAAAAATACAAAAGCACTAAATATTTAATAACAAAAAAGGCAGAAAAAATATCCTTTAAGCCAGAAAGGTTGAAACTTAATAAATGACACTATTTTCGAGATTTAACTCATAACATCATGTTGAATTTTAATGTCAAAATGATAAAACAAGTGTGCCAGGTCACAAAATACGCCCGCCAAAATTAATTTTTCAAAGCATCAAGGAGCGTAACTCAAAAGTGCCTGGGTGGATCGGGCTGGTTAGGAAACTTGACCAAGATTGCATGTCCATAAACATTTCCATCAAGTTAGGTGAGGATCCGAATAAGAATAATTAGAGAGCGGACATCGTTGTGGATGCCACCCATACTAAAGTACTACAATGTATATAAACACTACTAACTGTTGTATAATACATCATGATATCTTCTCTATCCATGTTACTCTGTATGACATGTTCCTCTAAATGCTTTAATAATGTTCCCTGAAAATAAAGAGAGAAGAAACACTTCATGTTGTATCAAACATACAAGGAATTATAAATTCTATGGTATCAAATATCTCTATCCTAATATCAACCTCCTTCCCTAAAATCTCCATACCACCTTACTTTATCATTAACATGATTTCTGTTTGATATAAAGTGCAACCTCTCCAAAGCAACATCCTTTGGGAGAAGCAAATTTATGTTGTTTTGTTGTCAGAGAGATTCTATTCTGTTCCATTCATCTTTGAGGTCACCAAATGGAAATGTTTACATTTTGAATGCTTTAATTTTGAACAGAATTTAATCCCAGTATTTGGAGAAGGTATATTCTTTTGTGCATTTGACTTTTTTTTAGGAATCTTTTTCTTATCTATATTGACTTTAAATGTAAATTTTGAATCTAAAAGGTAACTAGAACTATCACTAAAGGTGATGAATACCCAAAGATGCGGCCTTGACACAGTTATTGTTACATTTTACAGAGGGAAATATAATGCATTTTCATTTTTTAATACCTGCAAATTGTTGCTTAGATATATCCTGACCAGTTTCTAAATATACATTATATAAAAAATAACAAAGGGCCATAACTCATTAAAATTTACTTGAACAAACCTATTGTGGACATGCACAACTAGGCTTACTACTTATCACTTCTAAGAAGTTTCACTGAATTCCTGCATGTAGTTGCTGAGAAATGGTACGGGCAAAATTAACCAAATTGTATAAAACGAAAGGGCCATAACTCAGTGAAAATTAATCCAAACAAAACCTGGTTATTGCATGCACAACTTGGCTAACTGTTTATAACTTCTGTGAAGTTTCATTGAATTCCTATGAGTAGTTACTGAGATATTGTATATACACTGTATAAAAAAAAAACAAAGGGCCATTACTCAGTGAAAATTTAACCAACCAAGACAAGCTTAATGCATGCACAACTAGGCTAACTACTATCACTTCTATCTCTATCTATCTATACCAGATTTATATAGCGCCTTTTTCATACTGTTCGTACGTTCAAAGGCACTTTACATAATATGTTGCAGCCACGAGGGCGCAGGTGCATCCTCTACTAGTGCAGACACAGCATGATCTGACCAATGGGACAGACTGAGACAAAGCCCCCAGAAGGGAGAGAAAGATATTAGATACAGGCATGTCCGGCGCGGGATGCGCCTAGCTCTTATTTCGAATAGACAGCCTGATTCTTTTAATGTGCCCGGTGTATAGCACCGATACACAGCTTCCTGGCACCTTTAACCAGTACTTATACAGTCCACACAGTCAGATATAGCGGGAAATACTATGAATTTCTGAATTCTCCATGTCCCAGGCCAGGATTGAACCTGGGACCTCTGGATTGACAGCTCAGCGCGTAACCACTGAGCTATCGCCGCTTATACTTCTGAGAAGTTTTATAGAATTCCTGGCAGTAGTCAATGAGAAATAGTCAGGACAAAATTTGCCTATTGTATACACTGTAGAAAAAAACAAAGGGCTATAACTCAGTGAAAATCAATCCAAATGAAAAATGATTTAAGCATGCACAACTAGGCTAACTACTGGTCACTTCTGTAAAGTTTCATTGAGATCCTGTGAGTAGTTGCTGAGAAATTGTCCGGACAAAATTTGCCTATTGTATATACTGTATAAAAACAACAAAGGGGTATAACTCAGTGATAATTAATCCGCACGAAAATTGCTTTAAGCATGCACAACTAGGCTTACTACTGATCACTTCTGTGAAGTTTCATTGAGATCCTGTGAGTAATTGCTGAGAAATTGTCCGGACAAAATTTGCCTATTGTATATACTGTATAAAAACAACAAAGGGGTATAACTCAGTGAAAATTAATCCGAACGAAAAATGCTTTAAGTTAGCACAACTAGGCTTACTACTGATCACTTCTGTGAAGTTTCATTGAAATCCTGTAAGTAGTTGCTGAGAAATTCTCCGGACAAATTGTGTCTACAGACACATGGACCGACCGACCGACCGGCCGACCGACCAACCGACCGTCAAGCGTGAATCCAATACAGCCCCCATATATTTCATATCTGGGGGTATAATAAACAGGCAAGAGGTATAAAAAGATATAACAACATAAAACCATGTGACACTTACACCAACAGAATGTACCATACACTTTGGTGCCCCTGTGGTTCCCGATGAATACATGATAAACATAGGATGATTAAAAGGTACTTGTTCAAATTGTAGTGAAGGTGTGTTGCCATCTTCCAGTCCAGAATTACTGAAATCTTCAAGTCTTGTGCTAAAATAAAATACTAGAAGTAAGGACAAAGTTATAAGAGTTTAATTAACTATTGGTCAAGTAATTTAAAACTAAAATTAGGGTTTCCATGATTATTTGAATACCCGTAAGGTTTATTTAGTGTGATTTAGCCTACTTTTTATCACATTTCAATCAATAAAAAATACGAATGGATATTTCCTAGTATCTTCTATCCAATGGTACCATTTTTTCATTTATGTATGACTACTAGACATCAAAAAAAGACACAGCATTTTTTTGTAGAGAGGACAAGACCTTTGTCCACAAATATATATTACAATACAGAATCAGTAAGATTTCATTTTGAAACTGAATGATAGTTCAGCTTTTCATAGCAGTCACTCGCCTGGCGTGCATGAATTATTATGCGAACTGGTACGTTTATCTGCATCCACTATGCTAAACTACAATGTAGTTCTTGTTCCAAGTTGCAGTGCAAGTCAGTGTAAGTTCAGTTTCTATGAGTACTTTCAGTACTTTGATAATGTTTTTTTATTGTTTCCGTTGCATAGAGGTTAAGATTTCAAGTTTCAAGATAAGTTTGATCACCATCATAAAGGACATTACAATAAAACTTGATGATCATGAATATTATAACTACAAACTCGCACAGTCACTCAAGCACTTTTGTTGTGATACTCAATTATCAAAGGAATTAAAAGTAGCAATGCATGAATGCAGTCTTTTTAAATGTTAACATAAATACTGAGCAAAATGAACATAATACAATACTAAAGTCACCAGTAGCTCTAATACACAATTTTAAGAAAGTTCACTAGCCAAAAGGGAAATTTACTCGCCTCGGGCTTTGGGCTAGTGGATAAGCATGAAGACTGAATGATGTAGTTTAACAAAACATCTGAAGACTCAGTGAGTTACATACCTATTTTTGATATTTGAGATGTTTAAAGAAGCTGTGGGAACAAAAGGAATAACAACCACCTTTTCTAAATCTGGCAGACCTGAAATCATTCAATATCATCCAATCTAACTTATGTATCAAATCTACTGATTGTATAATATCATATAATCTAACTTATGTATCAAATCTACTGATTGTATAATATCATCCAATCTAACTTATGTATCAAATCTACTGATTGTATAATATCATCCAATCTAACTTATGTATCAAATCTACTGATTGTATAATATCATATAATCTAACTTATGTATCAAATCTACTGATTGTATAATATCATACAATCTAACTTATGTATCAAATCTACTGATTGTATAATATCATCCAATCTAACTTATGTATCAAATCTACTGATTGTATAATATCATATAATCTAACTTATGTATCAAATCTACTGATTGTATAATATCATCCAATCTAACTTATGTATCAAATCTACTGATTGTATAATATCATACAATCTAACTTATGTATCAAATCTACTGATTGTATAATATCATATAATCTAACTTATGTATCAAATCTACTGATTGTATAATATCATATAATCTAACTTATGTATCAAATCTACTGATTGTATAATATCATACAATCTAACTTATGTATCAAATCTACTGATTGTATAATATCATACAATCTAACTTATGTATCAAATCTACTGATTGTATAATATCATCCAATCTAACTTATGTATCAAATCTACTGATTGTATAATATCAAAACTTGAAACATAATTTCAGAGAACAGAATTCTTCTGGACTTATGTGAGAATTCAAAATTTTAGATCAGCATTTTTTTTACATATTTCTTCCAAGAAAAAAACATTTATAAATGTCAGGATTTTAAAAAAATCATTAAAATTAATTAAATGGATCTAGATATAATTTAAAAACTGAAGTGCATTCCGTCACACATTTATTTTATATCTGTGTTCAATGAAATATGATGAATTTAGCTTTAATTCCTTACCATTAACAACCTTTTCCAGTTTTTCAAGATGGTCATGAACTTTTCCATTGTAATGTACAGCATTAACACTGAATATAAGTTTTGGCTGAATCTGAGAAAATCTATCCAGAACTCCCTATAAACACAATCAAAATATAATTTCTTCTAATTGTTTACTGATAAAACATAATATTATTTGTGAAGGTTTTCATTGTTATTTAATTTTGCCTGCAAAAGCATTTTCTTGACATAATTTTGACCAATCTTAATATATTAAAAATACACAATTTCATTTATTATCTAAAGTCTTCAATCTGTAGCTATTTCACTGACATATGATGCCTCATTGCTGAGTTGTAAGACAAAGAAGAAGAATTAACAGCAGAAACCCTATGTGTCAAAATTCTTCATTATGCAACAGAATATATCCTATAACAGAATTAAATTAATGTCAATTAATGCATAAATGTACTGCCAAATATAGAAAATGGCCCATTGACAATAAAGAATATTCAAAAGGATTGGACACATGCAGGCATAACTTACAACAACACCGAAGTCAGGTGAGGTAGAACTCCAGATAGCTCCAATACTGGCAGCAGCTAACATTGCAATCACAGCTTCCGGACAATTTGGAATGTAACCTAGGTAGCACGTAATAAAATTATTCACGAAAGAATGAACATGATAAACAGCTACAGGTGAGTTCAAATTATGAAATGTTTTACATTTATAGGTGTTAAATTATCAAACAATCTGTTCTCTATCACTGAACTCAGAAAGATAAGAAAAGGGTACCCTATAATAAAACTGTACCAAACAATGAAGCTAATAAAACAAGTACTGTCCATACATGCAAAAAGAAGAATTTTGTCATATTCCGGTAAACATACAAATGTCATCAGTCTTACCTACAACTCTATCTCCCACTTGAACCCCTAATCTTCTCATGGCTGATGCATAGATGGACACTTTTTGTCTCAGCTCCTTAAAAGTAATCTTCTCCACTGTCCCTCTACCTTCACCTTGAATGTAAAAACTTCATGAAAAGAAAACTTTTAAATCAATGAAATTAAGCAAAGAAATAGAAGTATAATACAAAAAAGAAGAATTCAGAGATAAAAGTTGGACATTTTAAAAAACATGAAAATTTGTTGTGTAAAATCACAATAACAAAAGCAAAATTAATGATGTTGTCAACATCTGACTAACCAATTAATTTCTGGCTGGATTTACATGATTTAGAAAAATGACTTTTCTGGACCTTAAAAATCCTGAAAACTTTTACCCCTATGTATTTTAATAATTGATTGGAAAATACAACTACAATACATAGTTACCACATCAACAATATTTACCTCCCTTGGCATCCATCTTGCTAGGCAAATGTAGTTGTCACATACGAATATCCTATATTTAGAATTATTAAAGCAAAAATATAAATATCTTGTATCAATGCCTGTTGAATCTGCCAGGCAAGATGGCCACCAAGGGAGGTAAAAATTGTAGATGTGGGAACTATGTATAGCAATGCTGTTAGCTTATTGGTTAACAATGGAGAAGAAAAACAAGTACGGATTTATTCCAGGTTCTCATAAATATACATTAGATATAACATTACCACATGAATAGATGGCCACTCTATCATCATCATACTTCAAAAGATTTTCAGCGAAGTTGAGCCGACTTCCAGCAAACCATTCTGGTATGTCAGCGATTCCTTTTGTTTTATCTATAACCTGCAATTCAAACATGATACATACATACTTGTATGACAATAAGACAGAAGTAGAAACAGCAGTCAGTAAGAAATTTAGTGTAAGCTATCAAACAAGAGGGCCACATTGGCCCTTTATCGCTCACCTGAGAACCAAGGCCAATAATCAATGACCAGGTAATATAGTCTCCATCTCGTAAAACTCATTTTTATGTAGATTTTGATATCAAAACCAACAATGAAGGTATAATACTGTTAAACAAGCTAAAACGGAGCAAATTTTCTAATCCAAGGGTCCATAACTCTTGAAGTTGTGGTCCAATTCCACCAATAACTTAACATGTCCAGAACCATAAGGTCATACACATTCATTGTAAATATGATTAGGATCGGTGAATAAATGAAGGCGCTAGAGTGTAAACAAGCTAAAATATAGCAAATTTGCTAAGTCAAGGGCCCATAACTCTTGAAGATGTGGTCCGATTCCGCCCATAATCGAACTTGTTCGAGATCATTTGGTTATACTTATTTACTGAATATATTATAAGGATCAGTGTATAAATGAAGGAGCTAGTGTGTAAACAAGCTAAAATATAGCAAATTTTCAAAATCAAGGGCCCATAACTCTTGAAGTTTGGGTCCGATTCCGTCCATAATCGAACTTGTCCAAGATCTTTTGGTTATACACATTTACTGAAAATATGATCAGGATTGGTGAATAAATGAATGCGCTAGAGTGTAAACAAACTCAATTATAGTAAATTTTCTAAGTCAAGGGCCCATAACTCTTAAAGTTCTGGTCCGATATTGCCCATAATCGAACTTGTCAAAGATCTTTTGGTTATACACATTTACTGAAAATATGATCAGGATTGGTGAATAAATGAAGGCGCTAGAGTGTAAACAAGCTAAATATAGCAAATTTCGTAATTCAAGGGCCCATAACTCTAGAAGTTATTATCAGATTTTGCCCATAATTGAACTTAGCCGAGACATTGTGGCCATACACATAGTGAGCAAGTTTAATCAAGATTCGTAAAGAGTTGCGGTTGCTAGAGTGTAAACAAACTAATTGTGGACGGACGACGGACGATGAATCAGGTGAGCTAAAAAGGTAATAATTATGAAGTTTTAAAGCCCCATAAGCTTATAAATGTATTGGTCCTAATAGTTTCTGTTTGTTCTATAACAGAGTAATCCGGTGTGTTTTCCTCCTGTGCATACTTTATAGCAAGAAAAAATGTTTCCGAAGCCACTATCGTATTTTTTTCAATATCATTGAAATAAATACTGTTTATAGAACAGCTGTGTTTTACCAGTCATGCTATGCATACGTAGTAAAGTGATGTCACGCGCTCTACATATTTCAAGTTTACAAAAGCAAAAATCACAGTGAAATGAGAGTTTTCTGATGAAAAAGGGCTTGTTTCCATGGTAATAATTATCTTGGGATAATATCAGCAGTTAAATGTTTTTGCATGTATTTTTCTACAGCAAAAAGCTAATGGGGCTTTAAATATTTGTACAAATAACCACAATAATACAGAAATTTTCTTGTCAAGTGCTCAGGCTACTGGCATGTGAAAATCCCCCCCCCCCCCACAAACCCAGTAGTACCAGAATCTGATTGGTGAATGAAGTTTGTTATGGTCTGTTCTTTACCTTTGATCTGTGTCAATTATTTTTCAAATGACAGGTGTACGTTATTTATTTCAATGGCAACCTATTTTTAGGCTCACAGGAAGATTTAATTAACAAGACAGATTTTAATTGATATTCATGAATGATATCATAACTGTTTTGGTGTGAAGGAAACTTAACTAGAATCATTTCACTGTCATCCAATGATAACCTTTAAATACAATTGTCTATGTCTGTTCAAATCTCCAAATACCCAATATATGCAGGGCCTTTTTTCCAAAAATAGGGAAGGGGCCTTAGCCTTTCATTTTGGGAAACTAAAGCCCGATTTTGGGCCAAATTTGGAGAAGGTTAGTCAACCAAGTTAGAATAACATTTCACTTTTGGGAAAAAGGAACCTTTTTTCAATTGGGAAGTCACCAAATTTCGGCCTCTATTATAGAAGGAAAAAAGGCCCTGATATGCCAAATAATTTTTGAGTTATTGTCAAAATGAGTACAATGAAAAAAGTTTTTATCATACTTCTTGCAGTTTTAGTTCATAAAGAGACTTTGTGAGGTCAAAAGTTTTTACACTGTAGGATAGCTCTTTGTCTATCCATCAAGGTCTGGTTCTAACCTATTGGTAAAATAGGTAAAAACTGTCATGCTATTGTTCCCCTTTCCCACAAGACGCAAGTTTCCGCTTTCTAAGGGCCCTATCACAGCACCCTACCCCGAAAGGTGAAAAAACACTGCATGATTTGCAACCTACACTGGTAAAATTCTGAGAATAAACCACTTCAGTAAAATTCCAAACTTCTTCCCAAAATTCTGGATAACTGTCACATGACCATCTGTGGAAATCCTGATAAGTTTCTGAAACAATAAATTTGATCATGTAAAGGATGATTACTAAACTAGAAATGACAAATGTGTCCAGATGACATGAATGTCCCCGCTGAGAGATAAGTCAAAAAGGGGCTACCACCTGTGATTTAACTGAAATTGATCTTGACCTATCTTTTATTATTAATTTTTAATTATACACCTTCATGTAAAATATGAAACCAATTCATGAAATATTTCTTAAGCTATCACTCGGAAACCATAGTTTTGAACTGGCGGACACACAGACAGTGGTATAACACTTTATGCTCTTTAACCATTCTTTCCATGACATGGGCATAAAAACTCAGTATTTGGTTATATAAAACTAATAATATGGCAGATAAAAGTTCACTGAGACAGGGTCAGGTACCGTAATGCTTAAATTAAAATTAAAAATGTGTACAGTATTGCAGACTTGTACTGTCGTGTAATTTAACACTGGTAAAGAGTTAGGTAGGCGGTAATAGTTACGGCCTGTCTTAGGCGAAGGGTCTTTGACGATGATACATTTGCATTACATTGCAGTTCATCGTCAAAGCCACTTGTTCTTTAAAAGCTAACAGGTAAACGACTCAATCTGAGTCGCATTTGTTTTCCTATTTAACGCATAAATTTCCTTAAAACTTGTGTACAATTCGATGAATTATAGTATAATCTATCTATGTGACCAAAAATATACCTATCAACATGTCACAGTGTCATGTTATTATTGGTATTTATATTTCTGGCCACTTGTATATAAACGATCATTATCATCGTCATTATTATTCCTCCAGTCCGGAATGGTACGGTCATATGTAATTTTTATATATGACCTATACCATAGTTCACCGCACTAGCACGCACTTGCCGTTTAGCCTTCGTGGTGTGGAGACACACAAGGTGTTGAGTAAACTTTCACATTCATTGCGTGTTACTTCATTCTTTCAGTATCTCTGCGATAAACCCACAAACAACACCCTCAGATACCATTGGTTCCATAAGGAGGGTAACAAACAGACGAAAGTTATCAAATATTTTGCTGACGTTTCATACTACCCTTAATTTCAAAATTTTCCTCGTAAATGCTTTGAATTAAGTCCGTAGCATTCCGGAAAGCATGTAAATTTTTCTGATTCAATAGACACATGAACAAGTGTCTTAAATTGTTGACTTTGTAAGAAGACAATTCCATAACTAAAATGGTCAACAAGACGAAGTAAAAAAGACCAATTTAGTTATAATGGGACCCAGAACTAACCCTGTCTATAATAAAAAAAACTTCGACACGTTGCAAATGAAATGTAAAATTGGCAAACATGTTTGAAACAATCATTATAGGCTATAATAAAGAAGCATGTGTCTTTTAGGGTGTTTTTCTTTTTCCAGAGTCCAGACGACGTGATAATGACATGTCTGAGCATTCAACATGTTTTAACGACTGCTGTACACCGTCCATTTTGGCTTACCGATATTTTTATTGTATTTTTTATTAATACGTTTCCGGAGAACGTCCATCTTAGTGTCTCGGCTTCTATCCGGCTTCCACATTACTTTACTATCGTTGCCATCTCCAACATCCATGATAATTAATAAATTGTTAAACGTAAACAAAAATCATACGATTTCTAACCGGCTTTTTTTATAGACTCCTCACTGAAGAGTTAGGTTAGACGCATTAATCTAGAGAGTTGTCGTTCCTTTCCAATCCATACCAATTTGGTTCCCGTTCCACGTAGTGCTCAGTCCACCAAATTTTAATTTTGTGAATAAAGTATTAGGTGTACACATCGTCATCTCTGGTCAGTTGTTACAGTTGTGACTGTGTACGTTAAACCAGGAGCCTAAATGGAAAGGGGTTGAAATCTTAAATTAATATAAGAATTATCAAACTGAAGTACAAGCTAGATGACCAATAAGGTCGAATATTGGACGATACCGCTGTAAATGCAATCGTTGTACATACATGTAAATTGATTTCCAAAATCATTTTAAATCCATAGTAAGTGTCATTCTCGTGACGACGAGTCATTGTATATTCAGTGTCCACGTGACCTATTGACGTCACAAAGTTATCGTAACAAGCGCGTTTTCTGTCATTCGAACCAGAGACGTATAATAAATTGTATTATACGTCTCTGTTCGAACTAGGAAAACACCATGTAAGTGTTTTATTTTTTGTATTCTGTTAAGACCACATGACTGTTGCAACTCCTAGCTTGCATAAAGAGTCACCTCCGATTCAAAGTGTTGTCACTGAAGGCCCTCTAATCTTTTATTTTGCTTGTCCAACCCGTTTGACAGTGTTGAGAAAATGAGCGTTATTTTACAAGAACATTTTAGGAATTGACTTAACTACCGTTTTTTAACCCACTCAAAAACCACGCATAAAAGCAATTTGTTAAACACTTCGATTGTCCGCATGTTTTAATACATACCATTTAGAATGATCTTAAGAACAGCAGAAATAAATCACGTTATCGTTACAAGACGATTTAAAAATATTGCATCAAGTATATATAATAAACATTTACATAAAAATACAACAACGTACTATAGTATAGATAATAAGAACAATGAATTGTATTTTGATATTAAAAATATTAATAATTATGTCTTGCAAAATGACATTAATTTGACCTTGACATATTGTGGAAAAGCATATGCTTCACTAACACATCATGTTTCATAATAACCATACTAAAATGTTTGAATATAATTTATCTTCCGCATCTTATAGCGTTTATTAGGTACATGTACTTTAACGTATTTATAATTAAATCATTGAAAAGGTGATTATATTGCTGCTTTACATTTCCTATCAACGATGCAATACGACAGTTCTTAAAACACAGATGCGTTCGATTTGATTTCTCTTCTAAGCTTTTCTAGCCGGCGTATTCTCTTCTTACGAGAGTCCAATATAGAACCGCGGCCTGGAGTATATTTGATAATACAACCACAAAACGTGTCTTACCTTTAGGATCCCGTGCTTTCACTTTTCACAATCTTCGGAGTCAATACACTTGTTTAGTGTATGTATTATCTGAATATTGAACATTTTTGCAGAACATATATATTAAATAAGAATTGTTCAGATGGGGAAACAGAAGTTACATGGAACTTTAACAATTGTATGGCGGTTGTAGAAAAGCGTAGTAAACTGGTTTGCATCAAGATTCATGCGCATCGAGCGAATGAAGGCTATGGTAAGTTGAACTATCGTTCACTTTCCAAAACTCAGCCCAATATATACCTCACCCTACAAAAATACAACTTTGACTGCTTTGTAGTTCCGATGAACAGCAGAATCTTCAGAGCTTTGATTAATTTCCGAGTTGCCTCCATTTCGTTTCTATTTATCGCCTCGTTAAATTATGACACTCGATCTGCATTATATTCAATGGCTCACTAGTCAACAACTGTTTTATTATATGAATATCTTTGAATTAAAAAAAAACATTAAGGATAATGGCATTATAAAGAACTTGGAACAAGAACAACTATAACAAAACGTTATATTTAGACGAAATACAAGAAGCATTGGTTTAAGTTTTTTGTATGAAGTTGCTTTTTTCATAAAGGATATTGACCGTCTACTTTATTCATTCCCCCATTATGGAGAGTATAACATATTTACAAGTTATAGATAATACACATATTTTGACAATCATGAGTATTTGGCAAATGATTACATTCATGTATATAGTTCACATGTACATGGTATTACCATACCATACATCAATGGAATAAAGTACACCCTAAATACTACCAAATCCACCATAGCCATAGATATGATACAACCACATTAAACTTACATCTAATGATGTTTCCGATATTATGCCACGTTAACATCATAGAACGATGCCTACATTACTTACTTAATTACGTTTCAACAACAGAGCAGACAAACAGATTCAGTCAAACATGACAGGTAACGCGACGAATAGACAGTCCAATGATTGACCAATCAAAAATGACCGAAATCACCATTAGCCAATCAAATGGCCAGGATTAGCCAAACTAGTAATAGACCATACATTAAGTACTCGCAAACAGCTATAATTAACAAATACTCGAAAGTATAATTCGTCTAGAAAAATATTCGAAATAAGAGTTAATTAAGGTATACAAATGCCCGGTACTTCTGTGTCTTATCTCCCCTGTCTATGGGGTGGCATTGAAATGACTAAAGCTGTCTAATGGACCGTTAAACAACAGATAAATAAATAAATAGGTTTTGTTTTGTATTTTGTTCTTTTATTTATTGTTGATAATCATGATGGTTTAATTAGTCTCTCATGTTATTTAAGATTTTAACTACTTAATAAGTTTTGAATGAAACTATCAATTATGTACGACCGCTGTGTTTTATGATGCACGTACGGTAACGTAATAAGGCCACCCTAAAAAATGTTATTTTGCAGTCATATCACCGACTCATTAAAAAATCTTCCGACCCATCTTTTTCCATATATTAAGATTTTTTTTCGTTCTTTATTTTCGAATTGTAATCACTCAGTAGAATTAAATCATTTAGCAATCATTCGCTATTACTGACATTATAATGTTAAAACGCAAGCTAAATCATTATGTGTTACATGCATGTTAAATATGCATAGTCCATATAAAATACTGCAGTATACTAGTATACCATTTGGTCCTTTTCCGTGCGCGACGCGATAACGTTTGTTAATTCATATTGTACATGACATACTCTTAATTTCCTTACTATTAATCTTGAATTATTTGTCTATATTTCATCGGATTTAACGCCATTTTCAACATTATTTCAGTTATGTCGTGGCAGGCAGTTATCCTAACCAGTATCCCTAGAGTTCATTTAGGCCTTAACCAGTACTGACAGCATTCTATCAGCAAGTTACTGTTAAGGTTCCCCACATAATTCAGAGGTGGATGACAATTAAACATGGGATTTAATATCTTCAGTCAAATGTGTCACGAATAGTGTGAGCCTCACCCAGAGTTCGAACTCAATATTTTGAACAGAAGACCACCTAACCACTTAGCTATAACCGGGTGGGTTTTATCTTGAATGAATATGAAACTTCCATTGATTGTACAACCGCACACGCGCACTCACACACACGCACGCATCATTTTGATATAAGTGCACTGTTAAAAAATTGGGGCGTGTCTCCGCCAACCAACAAGTAAAAAGGTGGCCTAAGATTGCCTAGCAACGGTCTACGTCAATGATCGTATCTATGCAGGTTATTTTTTATTTTCACTTATAAAATACTACAAGTTAAATGTTTGTACGGCGCAAAATCGCATCCGGCAATTCAATACTAGAATGTGGCCTATGTAACATTTTTTATCAGGATGTGCAAAGTTTCAGATCAAACGAATTTGTTATTTTGACTTAACTGATCCCGAAACTAAAGTGACCATCTACCCATCAAAAATACAAGCCGTTGATGTTTCATGAATCTCACGAATCTGGTCATATGGTTCCACAGTTCACGAGGTACTCTATATGTAGTCCCTGTTTCCAATCAGGGGAAACTATCATCTCGATGTATCAGACGTTGCAATATCTGCTGGAATGCATTTAAAATATTTAAATACAGTCTCCACAAATAATATACTCCGTTGTCTGAGGGTACGTTGTCGTAAAAACCTGGTATAACGGTCCCAAACATAGATTTCCAACAAAAAAGTGACCATCTATATCGAGCCATAAAGTGACCGTCTATGTCGAACCAATTAAGTCATCATTTCTCACCTGATCGGATATTTTTTGTATTGAGCTCCGAAATCGATACTTAATTAATGATAATTGCGTAAACAAGTCAGTGTCCACGCTCGCGATTATAAAATTAGTCTGTGTGAATATGTTTATAATGTTTTGTTTATTTGCGACATGTTGCTAAAATAAATACATCGAAACGTATAAATACCGTGTTCCGTATCTTTAACACGATTAAATGATTATTACAACACACCGACGATCGCTCCAAAATGTTATAAACACAGCGAATTTCTCTAATAATTTATACATCGAAGTTCATTTAGATCGAACAATTTTTCCTAAGTCCTTTGACATAAAGAGTTTCGGCTGCATTTTCAAGAGCACGACCATTCGGGCTACCAAATAGCAAGATGCACTAGACTGGACCTGTAAGCTATTGATTGTCGTTCGGACCTGCCTTAATGTCGAACCCTGTCGTCACAGTGCCCATATAAATACTAAACTAGTTCTCGTTGTAGCCCACCAGGCAGAGTCAAATTCTCAGTCGACTGAAACCACTTTTATTGAAATATTGACACGTTTTTAGTAATTTATAGGTGATTGACATTGACGAGACGACAACGATATTAAACAGCTACTAGCATTCGGTGAATGTCACGTGATCATTGAGACTATTAGCGAGTCCGATTAACAACTTGAATAATACACAGTCTGTATGTACACATGAACACCACTTAAAAGTAGTTTTGCCTCATCCTCAGTAATATAACACAATGCTTGATAGTGTACTAAATTCAACGCCATGTTCGTTTACTATAGTAGGATTGGATTCGGTTCGTCTATTGACATATGGGCAGATTCATTCCCGTCGTTGTTTATCGAGCTCGTTCCATTCTTAGACTATAAATTGCGACTGCGTCATCAAGCTAACACTAGTTGGTGTGAGTAACACGTGACCTCGCTCTATTTCTGTTTTGTTTATATCACGTGATGACCATTGCGGATATTTCGGGCACTATCATTAATCTGCTTCGGTGCAAGAAGTTGCGATTTTGCATTGCCACTTAAAAATAAGCATTCCAGAGTGTACGGCGACTCCTGTCGCCGTACAATCAGGCAATATTTACACACACAGACAGTTATTGTCGAGACACGACGGTTGAACATTACGAATCGAATGTATATTTTCTAATAAAAAGACAAACTCTGAAGAAATATTAATTGGTACTGTCAATAAAAATATTTAAAAAAAAGATTAATACAGTTGTAAGATGTATCGACCTTTACATTTTCTCGGACTCGTGTTTTGTGTCTCTCAGGCGGAAAAGTTTAAGATGTTCTTCAAAACTTCGACCGAGAACGGTAATGTTTGCGCTGATGTCTTATTCACAGAACCTTTCAATTTGTCAAAATGTGCGATATTGTGTGAAGCTAACACTTTGTGCAAGAGATTTTTCTTCTTCCCCAGCAATTACTGTGAGGGATGTTCCTCTACAAGTGGCCAGATGTCACCAACTTCAGTCGCTTCATCAAGCTACGGTATGTATTAATTCAAATTCTTATTAGTAGAGTTAGGTGCGACAAAAATGGAATTTAAAACAATTTTTTGAAGATGCTTTTAGAACGAGATACATCATACTTAACATCATTTCTCAAGGCATAGGAGAATAGTTTATTTTGAGGACCCAAATAAATCAAGAAAGGGGTGTCCGGCGAAAATGGTTACTTTACTGTATCTGATTCTTTATGTCTGTGATTCTTTACTTCATTCAAATTCAGAATAACCATGTTACACAGCGACATTGTTCTTTAGGTACACCCCAACTCCCAAATGTATACATTTGTAAATGATCACTTTTAACCACTGGGTTAACTCTGGTCGAGTTTGGGTCAAAATTTGAGTTGAAGTCTGGTAAAGCGATTGTACAAAAATTTGATTAAATTTGATAAGAAATTATTTCCAGTAAGATTTAACCAAAGTGTCTGATATTGGTTAAAATGCGGTAAAGATCCTCAGTTTGTCTATTAAATTGTCTGCACTGTTGAGGATATCCAACGTTTGGTACAACAAGAGCAGCCATCTTGCCTCTAGTTAATTTCTGGTTAACTCTTTATCCAAACCTCTAATTTAACCCATTGGTTAGATTTAACCAATGTTTATACATTGGGTGCTAGAGTTTACTACATTGAAATTACATGAAAATGAAAGACGAAATAAGAAATGTTATAGACGTTGCCTGTCTCAGTCAAATATGAAGAACGCGACGGCATAAATTAGGCCAACATTAGAAAATGTCGGATTACTTTCAAATCCGCCCGACTCTAACAATTTTTAGTGGTTTTGAAAAAAAGCATCGAACTCGGTTACCCGGCTTTTCGTTTTCAGAACAAGTAGATGATGCTTAAAGACCTACACACTATCAAGGACTTATATGCATACATAAGTCATTGACACTGTTAAACATTTTGGTCGCGAAACGATTGCCTTAAATTTCGTTATTACGTTCGGAGAGTTGTTTACTTGTTTCAGTTCTTGGTGGCCCCTTGCGTTACGTGGGATGTTATGATGAAGCTTTCGATCATAACTTAGGTCTAGTTCATGGAAATTATAACATGACAAATAAGCTGTGTGGACAACTATGTAAAGAAAGACAATTTATCTATGCTGGTACAGTGGTAAATATTTTGAATACGTCTTCTTAAATATTTCAAACAACATTGGTATGTAAATCAATCAGATTATCGCAGAGATCGATAACTCTGGCAAAAGTAGGCTCTCTTATCGATCTCTAAGATTTGTCATATGTCATATGTACTTGTTAAGTTCTGCAAATGATCTTGATCTAATGTATTTTCATCCAGGTTTTTAATTTGGAGCATTATGTTATTAATTTTATTTCGGTGTTAGTTTTTCTTTAGCTAAATTTATGTCTTAAAAATATTTTTTTAAAACGAATATTCGTATTCGTTTTTCGTATTCGAATATTCGGCCAAATTTAAAAATATTCGAATATGCTGTTTCAATTCCTATTTGTATGTGATGCCCAAACTGCTTTCATCGTTTATAAACAGATGAATCGGTTTTCCAGATTTCGAAAGTACAATGTAGATAAAAATCTGAAGTATTGTCACGCATATTCCATTACAGCACGGCGTATATTGCCGTTGTGGTAACAGCTATGACGAGGCTGGACGAAGGCCAGATGAAGAATGTAACTACCCGTGTGATATCGACCGAACGCAGATGTGTGGCGGGCCGCACAAACTATCCATCTACACACACAGAGCGAATTAGTCATTAGACGGATCGTCGCCAGTTCTCGCACTGACTTGTTCCGTTCACCATTTGGTTTATTGTTGACATATTCTATGAAGTTACTAAATGACATTTTTTGTTTTCGTCGTTAGATAATTTAAATCAACACACATGACGCTTGGTTGTATGATTATAAATATCTCGTTCATACAACTCGTAGCACAGCAGATCCCCTCTAAACCGGATCGTTTTCCGGAATTTACCCGGAAACGTACGATTATAATATTTTGGATTTGAAAGATTTTGATTAAGTCTGAATTTTTAAAGGTTTTGTACAAACGATAAATATATACATCGATATAAAATGGTAAATATGATACTAGATAAAGGCATATAGTTTTATTACAGTCTAATTTTTAAGTACGAATGGACTGGTATTGGGAAGGATCACTGTAGAGAAGACAAATATATAAATAATGTCAGTCACGTGACCAGTTATTTCCCGTTTCAACCCATCAATGCTTTTAAAAATAATTAGTAACCATATATTCTTTATTGTGAAATTAATAATTAAACGTTTAAACGATCCGTGTGTATAATTCTTGTGTTCTTAAGTTTACACTTAATAATTCAGCATTCCTACTTTTTCCATTTTATTTATTCGTTTTTATTGTTTTTTGTTTTTGTACATTTAAACGCTTATGACACCAAAACTCGCACAAAAGTGCTATCTAGCTGCGTATTGTTTAATTATTTTTACTGTAAAAATTGCTGTAAATGATGTACCAATTATTATTCTATCAAGTGAGCAAAATATATTTAATTATTTTTTCTTAATATCTTCTGTAAAGTCAAAT
This sequence comes from Lutraria lutraria, assembly GCA_964023205.1. Lineage (NCBI taxonomy): Eukaryota > Metazoa > Mollusca > Bivalvia > Venerida > Mactridae > Lutraria > Lutraria lutraria. The sequence goes on along the minus strand of OZ026837.1, from coordinate 10,350,562 downwards.
ATGTACAATATATATGTTAATATTCTTCTTTCTTTTTTGCAATATACAATGTGTGTGTTTAACGTTTGCTAAAACTTGATTACAACGTATATCTTTTGTACACAACCAACAATAAAATTTATGTACTAATCTTTTACACTTGTATTTGTATATTATATTAATACTCATGTTTTCATAATTGTATGAACTGAGACATTGAAAATAAACTTGTACTTGTAAATCATTGCCTTTATTGAAAGAACGATTGTATAGAAAGGTTTTCAGATGGTTCCATTAAATCATTTTATCGTATGCGGCGCATCATTAGACAATTGCTTTGAAAGCAAGTCAATAGTAATGTTGATGACCTTTCCAGAAAATTCATGCGCGCCGAGCTAGAGCTTAGGAAATCTGAACGATATTTCGACTCCGAAAAATGATATAATTTCGAAAAATATTGATTCGAACACGGATAAATATATATATATATATATATATATACAAACTAATCTTCCAGTGCGCTCCCTGTTGCACGTAATGATCGATTTGTTATTCAGTTTTGCACATAAATGATTTATACCATGCATACATATCACGTAACCATTTGTTGTCATATTGCATAATAAAACTTCGCAAATACTTAGTAAGCAAACAATGGTATTCGATTTACATGAAAACATGACGGTGGTTCCATGGTAGATATTTCTTTCGTTGTATTCTGTCAAAACACTTTTAGTCAATAATTGTGGCGTACATCGATTCTGCAAAAATAATAATAATCATTATATGAAAGTGCATACAATGTTTACGGTATATTCACTTGTACATTTACAATGTACAGTCAACCCGGTGTAAGCGGTCACCTCCGAATAAACGCTATCTTGTGAATAAAGGTCATTCTGTAAATAAACGTCATTGTTTTTTAAAAGAAACGTCATTGATCATTTAGAATAAAATGACCAACGAATAAAGTTACCTGTCAATAAAGGCTTTATTATTTCTTCCCAATAGTGGTCTACGTTGACAGGTTTTACTGTATATGACCATGGTACATCACAAACATCTTTAAAAAACTTAATCAAGTAATGAAACGTAAAGCATGCTACGAAGAATTAAAAAAAATTGTCATGAAGAAGACTTTCTAGATACCTTATGGAACACTAATGTGGACTTTCGGCATGACTAAACTCATGAATCTCAATAAACTTTTTCGGCATATCTCGACTACGTCTAATTTTAAACGGAAGTGTACTTAACGTGTACATGTACATATAATTGTCGTTTCTGAATTATTAATCACTTTTCGATAACATCAAACAACGGACCAGCCTCTACTAGATTAGAAGTTACGGGGTGATTGGTTACATATTGTACGTCTGTTTCGCTTTTAACGTATTGCAAAAAAACTGACAATGATTACTTAATGATTATACATGTGCTTCACTTTGATAAACAAGGATCGATGGCCACAATTTGTTTTAATTGACCTATTTTCATTTTATTGGATGAAACAAGTTGGTTTTCGTATGTTTTCACCAAAGTTAATGTAGCAACTTCGCACCCAGTTGGACCAGTATGAAAATAAGCAATCTTATTATTCTGTTATACATTTTCTAAATATTAAAGACGAAATCTTAAAACGAATGCATGAAAATGTAGCAAAATTACTGCATGTGGCTGAAATCTTCACCTATCAGGAGAAAATGAATAATTTTACAATACAGTATATAATCATAAACAACATCCGCCAATTGCACCGCTGTCATTGGCATCCGTCACAGTCCTTACCTGCGGCGTATGTATATTGCAATGCTGTAAGTAGTTTCGCTATTGACGAGCACGTCAGCATAGTTATCGTTCATATTTTGAATTTTATGCGATATATCACAAGCGATGCGAAGCGGTGCGCAGTGATATGTCGCATAAAATTCGACCTAATAACGACTAACTGCAAAATAAAACACCAGCTAGGTAGATATTTTAGATTTCAGTATCAGACATGTAATTGAAACCAAAGACACTACATGAAAATGTTCACGTGTCTCATGAGAATAATATTGGTGTGCATGAATAAAAAAACAATGTATGACGTACAATACATTCATGGTCAGTGGTAATTTAACAAGAATATACGGCAATGTGTTTGTATAATGTTCAGTCATGCAGATTATATCGCAGCACACAATAGGTCCAGATTACAAATTAATTCATTTTGAACAAATTCAAATTCATTTAACAACATTCCATTGTACTAGAAAGTTTGTTTACAGCCATTATATGCTTTTAATGGCTTTTCTGTTCATATTCTTATTATAATCATGCATTCAAATGAAATATGACGTCCATCAAATCAAAACATTGATTATAATCATCTTACCAATTGTTTGTGCATTATGCACTATTGGACATTTAACAACGTAGTTGTACATGTATTACCTTCTGTTCATGACGATGTTTTGTGTAAATTTGTGTAAATTGTGTACTTTGAATGTAAATGAACCAGTGCATAATGTGTACGTATGTTGTTTATGACTGTATACGGTATTGTAGAAATATTTCTCTTCTCCCCTATACCTGGGTCTATAGGTGAAGGTTTCAGCCCCATGCCGTAATTTTTCTACATTTTCGAGCATTATTTTTTAAGATTTCGTCTTCAAAATCCAGAAAATGCATGACAAATTCAAACTGTTCCAACTGAATGTGAAGTTGTTACATCGTTCTAGGTGTGATACATACGGAAACCAACTTACTTTATCAAATAAAATAAAAATAGGTAAGTTTTCAATTATTTGGCGCCATCTTGGATTTCTCAAAACGTACGTCATGATTCCACATGACCACCTAAAAGATTTTGTAACGTCAAACATGCAGCTTTACATTGATATTAAACTTACCTATGGACCTTTTTTGCACACGGGAGGTCCCCAGGGACTTCTATGTCAACTGGCATTTATCCGGAGGTTATTTTGTTCTTGATAATTAATTACGCTTTTCAAAAGAATGAGCTTTAAATAATAACTGGGATGATCTCTATTCCGAGGTGACCGCTAACACAGGTTTCACTGTATATCAACAAACCGTAGACCTATATGTGAATACCTGAATGTCCCAAAGTGAAATTCCAATCTTAGATTGCCCGTTTTTATAGGATGGAGTTGACCTTCCTCGCAAATTTACTGTCAAGTCCAGCCCCAAAGAGCGTGTATCCGTTCCGATAATCATACATGCTCAACCCAAATGAACGATTGAGACCAAGAGCTTCTGTCGCTTGATAGAGTGACATGTAGGATCTTAGAACTTCTACCGTTTCAAAATTCGATTGAAACGCTTTGTTATGAATACTTTTTCCGTCAATGCTCACTTCCAGATGATTGAGAGTAAAATGGCGGAAATCAAAGGGGTTGGTAGCCATATCTCCATTCATGTCTCCATTTCTTACCAAACCGATGACAAGCCGTTTTGGCAATTGACCTTGAAATAAATGATCTTCTTGGATCGTTGACCGTTAGGAATCGTAAATGTTTTCACTTTAGTTCGTCGGGTGGAAATGTTCATGTTATGTTGAGCAATCTGTTGATTCAGTTGATTGGCTGCTACTGGCAGTAAATCTATCGTTCTTACATTAAATCCTGCTTCTAGAAACTTGATGAAACCCATGAGACTTAATTGAGGTGACGCTTTGTTTAGCCTTAGGCGTCTTTCTATGCCATTGGGTAAATATGTATCTTGCATCATCAGCTCCAAATGCAGATGTCCACATAGTTCCACCACACGGCTTTGATGGACACGAGCACTCCTCTCAACATATTCCTGGTTATCATAATACATTAACAGGAACTTATAAAGAAAAAAAAGAAAAAAGAATGAAGTTATTATCTCGTTTGTTAAACACTGATTAGGATGTCATATTCGGAAATTTGGTTGATATACTAGTATTGAATAGGCTGGGTATATGGTTGAAATTGCCCTCTTTACAGTAAAAAGATAAAACACAACTTTATATTTAAACAAGAGGGCCACATTGGCCCTTTATCGCTCACCTGAGAACAAAGGCCAATAATCAATGACCAGGTAATATAGTTTCCATTTCGTAAAACTCATTTTACGTAGATTTTGAGATCAAAACCAACAATGAAGGTATAATACTGTTAAACAATTAAGCTAAAACGTAGCAAATTTCAAATCCAAGGGTCCATAACTCTTGAAGTTGTGGTCCGATTCCACCCATAACTTAACTTGTCCAAAACCATAAGGTCATACACATTCATTGTAAATATGATTAAGATCGGTGAATAAATGAAGGCGCTAGAGTGTAAACAAGCTAAAATATAGCAAATTTGCTAAGTCAAGGGCCCATAACTCTTGAAGATGTGGTCCGATTCCAATTATAATCGAACTTGTCCAAGATCTTTTGGTTATACTTATTTACTGAAAATATTATTAGGATCAGTGTATAAATGAAGGCGCTAGTTTGTAAACAAGCTAAAATATAGCAAATTTTCAAAGTCAAGGGCCCATAACTCTTGAAGTTCTGGTCCGATTCCACCCATAATCGAACTCGTCCAAAATCTTTTGGTTATACACATTTACTGAAAATATGATTGTGATTGGTGAATAAATGAAGGCGCTAGAGTGTAAACAAGCTAAATATAGCAAATTTTGTAATTCAAGGGCCAATAACTCTAGAAGTTACTATCAGATTTTGCCCATAATCGAAGTTAGCCGAAACATTGTGGCCATATACATTGTGAGCAAGTTTAATCAAGATTCGTAAAGAGCTGCGGTTGCTAGAGTGTAAACAAACTAATTGTGGACGGACGACGGATGCCGGACATTCAACGATCCTAAAAGCTCACCTGATGAATCAGGTGAGCTAAGAAATGTCCATTGGTACTGAGGTATAAATCTGACCATAGCTAATCAAGTCAGATAAGAAATTGTGTATTGAGAGTTTCAGTAATGATCAACATGTTCGGCATTTTTCTCGCCATTCAAACCGACCAACCGTCTCTGGCAGGCTTTGGGGTAGTTTTGAGGGTTTGACAATCCGGTTCGAGATTTTTTAAAAATAAATGTCAAAACTTTCTTCGTTTCAAACCGTTTTTACTGAACAAACGGATAGTTTGACAAACTAGTTGCCATGGAAACCAAAACTGGTTTGTTGCAAACAAAAGCGCCCATAGTTAGCTAAGTATGATCGCTTAGTTTAGTAGATCATACCGATAACGAAAATTTGATAACGAAGATTTTAGTGTACCCCTTTTATGATGGTTGCAATTGTTTATTCGAAGTTCAAGATCTCTCATACTGAAATGTCCTACTACTAGTGACGTAATCTATTATCATAGAACGGAAAGTAATGTGAAATGCATGCCATTCTTTTCATATCCTATAGCAACGAAGATTTTGTCATTTACTTTTCTGCATGTGTTATGTTATTTATGATGCTATTTTTCTCTATGTGTGATCATTGTCGCTAAATATTGGATTGGTTTTTCGGCACTTGACTATTTAAAGAATATAAAACTGCCCAAATCCATGCATAAATATTTTCTTTTCTTTATTTTCTATTCGCGTTATTATGGATAACGAAGATTTTACAGAAATTTAAAAATCCGGCGACATGCTCTTGAGGCGCCATATTTTTGTACACATTCAGAATGTATTATGTCGTTCTAGCATCAAGCTATATAAATGAGGCGTACATGTTACAGAAAAAGTATACCAATAAGCTGGGATTCTTGTTTCTTATAAAACACTACTTTATTTATATCAAACATTGCAGCCGGCGACAATAACGAATATTTCATTTTTTGGTGCCTTTTTTACTCAGGTAGTAACAGTTGAGGATATAAAAACGGAAGAAAGTTTCACTATGTCATTGTTTAAAAGTTTATGTTTAAAAACCAGGAATGGGTCGACTTATTGAAAAAACGTGATTTATTTAAGATTTTTTTAACTTCCAATACAAACCTCTGACTATTTAATGAGTTTTAGAATGAAACTATATCAATTATGTATGACCGCTTACTTTTTTATGATACGCGTACGGTAACGAAATAAGGCCACCCTGAAAAATATTTGTTTGCAGTGACATCACCGACTAATTAAAACAAAGCATTGAGAGTACTGTCAGAAGCGAAAGTTAAAATGTTATTGATAATGTTTGGTAGATATGCATTAGATAACTAATGATACCAAAAATCTCAACCAAGTCTAGGCCGCAATGTTACAAACCTAAATATATGTATTGTTTGGAATGGTATTTTCCTCAAAGGGAAGAGTCAGTTTTGGCCCAATGTTATAAAGACGTTTTGGTAGAGGTCCACTTGTTCCCCATTGCTCCCAATTCTGTCGAAGTTGATAGTAAATTCATACCTCCACTTTCTGTTCACGGTAAGAACACATCTGACTCTTAAAACTTCGTAATTACATTTGTATATGTAATAATAGAGTTAGTTTCTCCTGCATTAGAGTTAACTTTTTAGCGGAGTGGTTGAGTGAGCTAGAGGTCCTGGTTTGAGAGAATTCTTAAAACGCCCCGAATTCAGTCAAACGGGCTGTTTATAAATGTGTTTAAATAATAGATCTAATTCATTTTTGTTGAAGTTGTTCTTAACAAAGATGTATTATATAAACCTATCTCGCAAAAAAGAATTTCATTTTGATCGAGTCTATTTCGTTCTTTATATCTATCTAGTTGGTGGAGTTACGAATAAACCGGTAGTGACCACCGCTCTGCTAGTGTCTTTTGGCAATTCACATGCGTATAGTAGCGATGCGCACTATTTATTGCCTTTATGAATGAAACTTTTGTGCGGTGGATGAATACTGAATTTTTAAACTCAATACATGTAGTTTTACAGTTTGAAATGTTAAACAATGTAATAATTAAAAATGAACATAATCCTGCAATATATCCAACGTGTATCATAACTGCAATCGATAGTGTTACATACAACACGCGGTACTGTTTTCAACGCGAATGTATGGATAAGAGGCGACACGTTTTTGTTAATACAAAACTGGGTTTATCACTATTAAGAAACTCTCGCTTCGCTTTCGCTTCTAAAAATCTTCAGACCCATTTTTTACATATTTTAAGATTTTTTGTCTTTCTTCAATTTTCGAATTTTAATCACTCAGTAGAATTGTATCATGTAGCAATCATTAGCCATTACTGACATTAATAATGTTAAAATGCAAGCTAAATCATTTTGTTACATACATGCATAATATGCATAATCCATTATAAAATATACCTTTTTGATCTTCTCCGTGCTCGATAACGTGTGCTAGTACATATTGTATGATTTACTCTTATTTTCCTTACTATTTATATTGAATTATTTATTTATTTATATTTCATCGGATTTAACGCCATTTTCAACAATATTTCAGTTATATCCTGGCGGCAGTTATCCTTACCAGCTTCCCTGGAGTTCGTTCAGGCCTTCGCCAGTACTGACCACATTAAATCCGCAAGCTGCTGCCAAGCTTCCCCACATAATTCGGAGGTTGAGGACAATTTAACATAGGATGCAATATGTTCAGTCCAATTTGTCAAGAAGAGTGTGAGCCTCAGGGTTCGATCTCATAATCTCTTGATCAGTAGACCAACGCTCTAACTACTGAGCTAACTGGGTGGGTTTTATCTTGAATGAATATGAAACTTTCATTGATTGTACAATCGCACGCACGCACTCACACACTCGCACGCACGTACGCACCATCTTATTATATGCACAATTGAATCCTTGTGTTTTTTTAGCCTTTTGATATAAATATACTGTTTAAAAGTTGGAGCGCGTCACCGCAAACCAACAAGTAAAAAGGTGGCCTAAGATTGCCTAGCAACGGTCTACGCAGGTTATTTTTTATTTTCACTTATAAAATACTGTCAAGACAATAATACACACAGACAGTTATTGTCGAGACACGATCATTGTTACGAATCGACGGCATATTTTCTAATAAAAAGACAAATTCTGAAGAAATATTCGTTTGTACAGTCAAGAAATATATTTGAAAATAGATCAATACAGTTGCAAGATGTATCGACCTTTACAGTTTCTCGGACTCGTGTTTTGTGTCTCTCGGGCGGAAAACTTCATGTTTTTGTTTAAAACTTCGACCGAGGACGGTAATGTTTGCGCTGATGCCTTATTTACAGAACCTTGCAGTTTGTCAAAATGTGCGATATTGTGTGAAGCTAACATTTTGTGCAAGAGATTTTTCTTCTTCCCCAGCAATTACTGTATGGGATGTTCCTCTACAAGTGGCCAGATGTCACCAACATCAGTCGCTTCATCAAGCTACGGTATGTATGTATTAATTAATTCATTAAATTCTTATTAGTAGAGTTCAGTGCGACAAAAATGGAATTTTAAAACAATTTGGTTAAGATGCTTTTAGAACGAGATATAACATACATCATTTCTCAAAGCATAGGAAAATTGCTTATTACGCAACGGCATAGATTAAGCCAACATTAGAAAATGTCGGATTACTTTTAAAACCGCCCGACTCAAGAATGTTTGAGTGGTTTGGGAAAAAGCATCGAACTTTATTCCGGCTTTTCGTTTTCAGTACAAGTAGACGATGCTTAAAAAACTATCGACCAGCACACTGTTAAAAATTTGGTCGAAACGATTGCCCTTTATTTCGTTCTAACGTTCGAAACGTTGTTCATTTGTTTCAGTTCTTAATGGCTCCTTGAGTTACGTAGGATGTTATGATGAAGATTTCGATCATAACTTAGATCTAGTTCTTGGAAGTAAGAACATGACAAATGAGCTGTGTGGACAAATATGTAAAGAAAGACAATTTATCTATGCTGGTACAGTGGTAAATATTTTGAATACGTCTACTTAAATATTTCAAACAACATTGGTAGATAAGAGAGCCTACTTTTGCCGATAACTCTGGCAAAAGTAGACTCTCTTATCGATCTCTCAGATTTGTCATATGTCATACTTGTTAAGTTCTGCTAATGATCTTGTAGTAATGTATTTTCATCCAGATTGTTAATTTTGAGCATTATGTTATTAATTTTATTTCTGTGTTTTTTTTTCTTTAGCTAAATTTATGTCTTAAAATCATTTTTTAAACGAATATTCGTATTCGTTTTTCGTATTCGAATATTCGGCCAAATTAAAAAGTATTCGAATATGTTGTTTCAATCATTAATTGTACGTGAAGCCAAAACTGCTTTTATTGTTTTGTTTCTTATAGGTAATCGTGGAATTAATAATTGAAGACCGACGTAATATCCGAACAACTACAAACAATACAATAATTCAATAATTCATACTGTCAGCTTTACCTAATCAGAACATAATAGAACAGAACATCCATTTTAGTCTCCTAATACACGCACAAAACCTGCAAATATGAGGTATTTACAACATACAAAACATATATACATGTACTTGAAGACCTTGAACTGTTTTTACGAAGTACCAATACATCGGGTTTATCTATTTATGACATGTGTGTTATAATACTGTTGTTCGCCGATAATATGGTGATTGTCGGAAACTCTATCGTAGATTTACAAAACAGTTTAAATGGAATACACGAGTAATGCCGATATTGGGGACTCCAAGTAAATACGAACAAAACCAAAGTTGTAGTATTTCGACGAAGAGGCGTTATTAAACCAAATGAAAATTGGTAATATAATGGGGAGCCACTCGAAATTGTGAATGACTTTTATTACCTCGGGGTTGTTTTCAATTACACGGGCTCATTTGTTATGAATAATCAGTATGTGATTGGGAAAGCCCTCAAAGCTTTAAACGGTTTGCTACGTAATATAAACAAATATGATCTAAGTCTTTCGATATCACTGCAATTATTTGATGCATTCGTGGGATCCATTTTAAACTAAGCAAGTCCTGTTTGGGGATTCAGTAAATCTCAGGAAATAGAGCGGGTTCATCTAAAATATTGTAAATCTATAATAGGTGTAAAATTAAGTACAAGTAATGTTGCTGTATACGGAGAATTAGGGAGATACCCATTATACATTTCCAGGTACAATGTATATTCAAATGATAAAGTATTGGTATAAATTACTTGATACAGAAAATATTATATTGAAAAATATTTATTAAAACGCGTATCTTAAATGCGAAAATGACACCAACAATTGGCCTAAAAAGGTTAAATCCCTGCTTTATAGAACTGGTTTTGCTGAAGTATGGAACTTCCCTGATAGCTTACAGTTCAAGTTATTCACAAGAATGGCATGCAGATGTAATGAACAATGTCGTACTTACGCATTTGTATTCTTATATAAACAAACAGTTTGTTTATGAACCGTATTTGCATTTTTTACAGAGTAATCCTTTAAGAAGCGCTATAACACGTCTGCGGTTATCTTCACATAGGCTCCGCATAGAGTCCGGTCGATATGGTCGTTATTGCCTAGAGCGACATGAAAGAGTATGCCAATTATGTGACACAAGCGACCTTGAGGACGAGTTCCATTTTATCTTAAAATGCAGGGCCTACGACAATTTGCGTACTCAATATATAAAGCGCTATTATACACAAAAATATGTTGAAATTGATAAATCTTTTGCAATGTACAAATAGAAAAACGCTTAAGAACTTAAGCAATTTCATAATAAAAGCAAACAACAGAAGAAATGAATTGTTACGTTTGTAACAATAAATATAATAGCAATAATAATAATTCACAGTACATGTGATATTTTTCTTCTAGTTCACATTGTCGATTTTCGCCATTAGTTCCTTATAAGTAACATATCTGTAACCTTTAAGTAAGATACACCCAATATTCTACATATATAGTAGAGTTCATTCTCCTCTCTAAAAAGCACTTAATACATTATATATTTTGTATTGGTAATAATTAAGTTACTAAATTAGTTATCGTTGACATATTTCCAATTGAGTATGACATAAGATAAATCGCATCGAATTTCATAGTATTTATAAAATGTCTCATTTTTTGTCTTTATTTAGTTTGTGACCTATCAAATGTATATTATATTGTACGTTATGTAACCATGTACCTATAAATTTGTGTACATGTTACTGAATAAACTATGTTCTGTTCTGTAAAATTTTGACCTTGACAAACTTGAACTGTATACAAAGGTATTTATATTCATCTGTGTATCGTAATTATTTATCTGTTAAAGTATTAGGATGCTAATTCACTGAATTTTTCTCCTCAAAATTGGGTGGACAGAATTTGGTAATGTTCATAGTATAATTTTACAGGTTTCCTTGATAGAACATGACTTACCATGAGATTAAAAAAATAACACTCCTTTGAATTACATGTAGTTTCCCTTAAAATCTGCATTAAAGTATATGGAAGTAACCCATTTCTCAAAGAAAATAGAACATTTATTTCATTTAAAACTCATGTAAATTAAAAATATGCAATAACACAGTATCAATCCAAAAATATAGGTCACCATATGTAATAGGAAAAGAAATTAATACGTTTTCTAATTGCCAACAAAGGCAACAAACGTAATTTTTGTGTAGAATTGAGCAGATATATGAGAAAAGCACAATATAAGGGATGTAATATATACAATAAACGCTAAATACATTATTCTGTTATTTATTATAATTATCATGAACGGATGAATTGGTTTTCCAGATTTCGAAAAAAAATCTGAATTGTTGTCACGTATATTCCATTACAGCACGACGTATATTGTCTTTGTGGTAACAGCTATAATGAGGCTGGACGAAGGCCAGAGGAAGAATGTAACGACCCGTGTGATATCGACCAAAGGCAGATGTGTGGCGGGCTAGACAGGCTATCCCTCTACACACACAGAGCGAATTAGTCATTAGACTGATCATCGCAAGTTTTTGCACTGACTTGTTCCGTTCATCAATTTGGTTTATTGTTGACATATTCTATGAAGCTACTAAATAACATTTTTGATTTCGTCGTTAAATCATTTAAATCAACACGCATGACGCTTGATTGTATGATTATAAATATCTCGTTCATACAACACGTAACACAGCTGATCCCCTCTAAACCGGATGGTTTTCCGGAAACGTACGATTATAATATTTTGGATTTGAAAGATTTTGATTAAGTCTGAATTTTCAAAAGTTTTGCACAAACAATAAAAACATGCATCGATATAAAATGGTAAATATACTAGATAAAGGCATATAGTTTTATTACAGTCTAATTTTTAAGTACGAAGGGACTGGTATTGGGAAGGATCGCAGTAGAGAAGACAAATATATAAATAATATCAGTCACGTGACCAGTTCTTTCCCGTTTCAACCCACCAATGCTTTTAAAAATAATTAGTAACCATATATTCTTTATTGTGAAATTAATTATTGAACGTTTAAACGAGCCGTGTGTATAATTCTTGTGTTCTTAAGTTTACACTTAATAATTCAGCATTCCTACTTTTCCATTTCATTTATTCGTTTTTATTATTTTTTGTTTTTGTACATTTAAACGCTTATGACACCAAAACTCGCACAAAAGTGCTATCTAGCTGCGTATTATTTATTTATTTTTTACTGTAAAAATTGCTGTAAATGATGTACCAATTATTATTCTATCAAGTGAGCAAAATATATTTAATTCTTTTTTCTTAATATCTTCTGTAAAGTCAAATATGTACAATATATATGTTAATACTAATCTTTCTTTTTTGCAATATACAATGTGTGTGTTTAACGTTTGCTAAAACTTGATTACAACGTATATCTTTTGTACACAACCAACAATAAAATTTATGTACTAATCTTTTACACTTGTATTTGTATATTATATTAATACTCATGTTTTCATATCTGTATGAACCGAAACATTGAAAATAAACTTGTACTTGTAAATCATTGCATTTATTGAAAGAACGATTGTACAGAAAGGTTTTCAGATAGTCTGATGCGACGCTGGCCAAATAGTTTCATTAAATGCAGGCGTCATTTTATCATGCGCGCGCATCATTAGACAATTGCTTTGAAAGCAAGTCAATATTGATTGATGACCATTCCCGAAAATTCATGCACGCCGAGCTAGTGATAGCGTAGGAAATCTGAACAATAGTTCGACTCCGAAAAATGATATAATTTCGAAAAATATTGATTCGAACACGGATATATATAAAATTATATATATATACAAACTAAGTGCGCTCCCTTTTGCATATAATGATCGATTTGTTATTCAGTTGTGCACATAAATGGTTTATATCATGCATACATATCACATAACCATTTGTTGTCATATTGCATGATAAAACTTCACAAAAACTTAATAAGCAAACAATGGTATTCGATTTACATGAAAACATGACGGTGGTTCCATGGTAGATATTTCTTTTGTTATATTCTGTCAAAACACTTTTAGTCAATAATTGTGGCGTACATCGATTCTGACAAAATAATAATAATCATTATATGAAAGTGCATACAATGTTTACGGTATATTTACTTGTACATTTACAATGTACAGTCAACCCGGTGTAAGCGGTCACCTCCGAATAAACGCTATCTTGTGAATAAAGGTCATTCTGTAAATAAAGGTCATTGTTTTTAAAAAAAAAACGTCATTGATAATTTAGAATAAAATGACCAAGGAATAAAGTTACCTGTCAATAAAGGCTTCATTATTTCTTCCCAATAGTGGTCTACGTTGACAGGTTTTTCTGTATATGAACATGGTACATCACAGACATCTTAAAAAACTTAATCAAGTATAATGAAACGTATAGCATGCTACGAAGAAGTAAAACAAATTGTCATGAAGAAGACTTTCTAGATACCTTATGGAACACTAATGTGGACTTTCGGCATGACTAAACTCATGAATCTCAATAAACTTTTTCGGCATATCTCGACTACGATTAATGATGGAGGTAGGAAATCGACCGAGGTATTTCGAACGGACGTGTACTGAACGTGTACTTGTACATAGCTTGTGAATTATTAATCACTTTTCGATAACATCAAACAACGGACCAGCCCCTACTAGATCAGAAGTTACGGGGTTATTGGTTACATAATTATTGTATCTCTGTTTTGCTTTTAACGTATTGCAAAAAAACTTACAATGAAAACATGATGATTATACATGACTTAATTGTGCTTCACTTTGATAAACAAGGATCAATGGCCACAATTTTTTTAATTGACCTATTTTCATTTTATTGGATGAAATAAGTTGGTTTCGTATGTTTTACATCAAAATTAATGTTTCAACTTCGCATCCAGTTGGACCAGTATGAAAATAAGCAATCTTATTATTTTGTTATACATTTTCTGGATATTAAAGACGAAATCTTCAAAAGAATGCATGAAAATGTAGCAAAATTACTGCATGTGGCTGAAATCTTCACCTATCAGGAGAAAATGAATAATTTTACAATTCAGTATAATCATAAACAACATCCGCCAATTGCACCGCTGTCATTGGCATCCGTCATAGTCCTTACCTGCGGCCGAATGTATATGCTATGGACGAGCATGTGAGCATAGTTATCGTTCATATTTTGAATTTTATGCGATATATCACAAGCGATGCGAACCGGTGCGCAGTGATATGTCGCATAAAATTCGACATAATAACGACAAACTGCAAAATAGAACACCAGCTAGGTCATGTAATTGAAACCAACGACACTACGTGAAAATGTGCATGTGTCTTTTGAGAATAATATATGGTGTGCATGAATAAAAAATAATGTATGACAATACTTTCACGGTTAGTGGTAATTGCAATGGCAATGTGTTTTCATTAATTTGCAATGTGTATAATGTTCAGTCTTGCAGATTATATCGCAGTACACAATAGGTCCAGATTACAAATTAATTCATTTTGAACAAATTCAAATTTATTTATCAACATTGCATTGTACTAGAAAGTGTGTTTACAGCCAATTTATGCAAGTTTATGCTTCGAAACGTAGTACGTTTCGAATGGCTTTTCTGTGCATATTCTAATTATTAATAATCATGCATTCAAATGAAATATGACGTCCTTCAAATCAAAACATTGATTATAATCATCTTACCAATTGTTTAATTGTGCATTATGCATTATTGTATATTTAACCACGTAGTTATATGGCCTTCTGTTCATGACGGTGTTTTGTGCAGTAATTTGAATGTAAATGAATCAGTGTATAATGTGTACGAGAACATGTCATACAAACATCCTTTTTGATGAATACAAAATCTAAGGCATTTCGAAAGATGACAAAGTTCCTATAAAAATGTTTGACAATCCCCTCGGATTTTGTACGATAAATCAAGTAATAGAAGTATGTAAACTCTGACTTTCTATTTTTTGATTATTTTCAGTCAATTTGTAAGTCATTCGTGGGTCTATATATTTACAAACATCAGTAAATATTACTGGATATAAGCAACTGATCATTATCACACACATATTTACACAAGTGGATTGTCTATTGACATTACAGCTAGGGTCTCAAAAATCATAACATAACCCTTTACTAGAAACTGTGATATAATGTACATTTACCCCACCCACTTGATGTGACTCTATGACGTCAATAATAATGGTACAGTTTCTTGTATGTTGTTTATGACTGTATATGGTATTATAGAAATATTTATCTTCTCCCATATACAATGTACTTGGACTGATAGGTGAAGGATTCAGTCCCATGTCGTAATTCTTCTACATTTTCTTGCACTTTTTGAAGATTTCATCTTTAAAATCCAGAAAATGTATGACAAATTCATACTGGAATGTGTTCGTCTACTTTTTTTATTGAAAGGTATGTAATGTAGGCATTGTTCTATGAGTGTTGACCTAGATAATTTGTTGTGGCATAATATCGGAAACATCAATAGATGTAAGTCTAATGTTGTTGTATCATAGCAGATTATGGTGAATTTGGTAGTAGTTATGGTGTACTTTATTCCATTGATGTGTGGTATGGTATTACCATGTACTTATGAACTATATATACATGAATGTATTCATTTGTCAAATACTCACGCACGATTGTCAGTATATGTATATTATCTAAAACTTGTAAATATGCTATACTCTCCACAATGGAGGAATGAATAAAATAGACTGTCAATATCCTTCATGAAAAAGCAACTTTTCATACAAAAAACTTAAACCAATGCTTCTTGTACTTCGTCTACCTATAACGTTTCGTTGTAGTTTTTCTTATTAACACAACAGTACATCATCGCATTGAAGACAATCAGGTTAATGCAAATCAAAAATACCCTGACACAATATGATTAAAAAAGTAGGGCCTACAGGGCCTATTGTATATATTTAACCCGAGTTTGCACGAGATTCTGTCGTGATCACGTAATGATAAATAAACTTGCATAAAAAACTATTTGGCTATCGCTTTTAGCCCACAACCAGTATTTTACGTTCAAATTTAGCGACTCGAATTATTATTAGTAATTAAGCAATAGTTTATAAATTCGACCTCCACAGTTTACCCGACATGAACTGGATGTTTACGTCGCCATTTTATGTAATGTATAAATCAATACGATTATTGTAATATTGTAATATCAAAGCACAATATATAATATAAAAGGCACAAAACACATACATCTATGGTAGTTTATTACAAATGCATGCATACGTGTTGAGAAATTACTGACCCATCTAACGATGACCTAAAGTAGAACTATTTTTATGGAAACAGGATACGCAAAAGAGCAACACATATATAAGCGCGCTGTTTCATTGGCTAGCCGCGGACACGTGGGTTTAATTCTACGCATTTTTAAATAATTCATGTATTTTACCGACACGAACTTATTTAGATACATGACTCTTTACGTGTAGTTACAATAATTGAAATATATTTAGATACATCACACTTAATTGAAGAAATTACCAGGTACGTCGATCTGTATATTCACTTTATTTTAGTGGAGACCTATTTCCTTGTGCAGCTTTCTTTTTAACCAAGCTGTTATGGAGTCCAAGGATGGTAGACAGGTATACGATTATAAGGGAGGTGATTTTGATAAAACCACCTCAATAGTCATTAATTAAATGTGGATCTGGCAGAATTGTATCAGTACTGCAGAGAATGTTAATGTATCCCAATATTTTTGTTAAATCTGATGCAGATAATTTAGAAGTACATTTAT
Organism: Lutraria lutraria; assembly: GCA_964023205.1. NCBI lineage: Eukaryota > Metazoa > Mollusca > Bivalvia > Venerida > Mactridae > Lutraria > Lutraria lutraria. The sequence continues at coordinate 10,333,447 of OZ026837.1, read as the reverse complement.
ATTCTGACATTTGCAACTGCTTAAATTCAATAGAACACTTAATGCTTTTATCTAATGATCTTGCCTAATGATAATCTATTATCAGTGGGAATGTTTTGCCTCCATCTCCCCGATCAGGTGATGATAATAAAATTATTATACAGTGTACTATAAGTAGTAATTTTGAAAGTCGTCTGTTGTTCTCGATTATGTTTGATTACATGGATGAACGGCTTCAAGCTTCCTTACAGGATCGGAAAGCATAACCCGTTTTTACGGGATATCAATATAATAATGGCCCAAATGATATTTCGCGTTAGCTATCCGTCCGTACCATGTACTTCAGTTGCTAATCAAGATACATCTGTATATGAATTATTAGAGCTATAATTATATGATAAACAGAACTCAAATAATTTTAATTCTTTTTTTTATACAATAATTAAAGTGACTATATATATATATATAATAAATGAAACCTGCATGACCCCCATGAAGTCACCTTTAAGGCAGACGTTCGCGTCCATAGCATATCATGTAGGCTTCCTGGAATAAACAGGAAAGCGCCTCAAAATTACCGCTAAAATAATGGCGGGGTAGCCGACTGTCCGTCCGTACTGGTAACAGCAGTCACAACTTGATAAATGAACTATTTGAGCTTAAATAATACGACAAACAGAACTGAAATAAATATACTTTTTGTTATTTTTATACACACAATAATACATCTTAGCCAATCATGAAAGAGATAGTTTTTCGTTATGCTTATACTAAAATATGCATTGTGTGTCTGATAATACCTCCCTTAATAAGGATGTTAGATTTTATTTTTGTCAATTTGTTTGCCGGGTAAGTATATTGTAAATTGTCATTATAACGTGCACTGTTTCTATTTTCATCTACGTATTGATTTGGACACATACGTCTATATATATATACTATCATGAGTTTCTGAAGTTAATGTGGAGATGAGTACAATTAATTATTGTATTATAACATAGAAATAATTGATGTTCTTTTTTTAAAAAAAAACATATAGCTGAAAAATACTAATAAGGAAATCATATTATACAAAAAAAACTGTTTGATAACACTTATTACAATTTGAAAATAGTCTGAAGTTAAATACATGAACAATACAAAATTATGATCGTGAAATCAATCACTGACATCTTCATAATGTGTAGACAGTGATTTAAAAGAATTGAAATGAATATATGATGCTTTAGTACATAACAATGTATACCTTTATACTATTAATTAATTACTCTAATAAGTAGTTCATGACAGTGACTACAATATAATTCAATTGAGGAAATACGAGTACTAGCATGCGCATGTTTTCCATATTGAGCAGAAAAACGGCCGAAAAAATTAGTAATTTTTTACTTGAACTCTACTAAGTAATTTATTCTTATTCTAACATTTTATAATTAATTATGTATGGAAAGCTCCGAGCATAATCTTTTGATGACATGTGTAAAGGATATGTTCACAAATATTTTATAACTGGAAGTCTCGAATATGTATCTCACTAATTAACATACACTTGAAAAATCCTGCTATTTAAATAAATTGAACAGGAAATAAGGCGACCGGAAAATTGTACGCCCCCATGATATATGGCATTTATATCGTATACAATGTTTTTTTACTGCAGTTTTTGCTTCCTAAAAGGAAACTTTAAAATTAACTATCCGCGTACAAGCGGGGGTATTCATATAATATGGATTCACCTTGAAGGTCGGTATCAATACTGTGTAATTGCTAGATTATATATGAACTAAATGAGCTATAATTGTACGACAAACTGAACTCAATTCGATGTAAATTTTTCTTTTTTTTGTGTATATAGTACTATATTTTAGTCAAACATGAAAAAATATGTTTTTTGCTATGACATAATTAGCCAAAAACACGCGTTTTTTATTTAGAATTACCCCCCTTTATACAGATATGAGATTTTGTTACGTTTCTTTTGGGCGCTTCGTTATGCAATTGTATCGAGCAAATCTGAATGAGATACAGAATGTTAATATAAGTATTATCAATTCCATGAAAATAATCTGCTAAGAGATACGTATATGTTTGTTAATAGAAAACAATTTTTAGAAAAGCATTTTCAATATAACGAATATATAGAAATAAAATGGAATCCATTTCTAATGGAACATATTAATTACTAAATACAAGATGCATGATATGGATTTGTACACTGAAGTGACAAATAGGGTACGTAACTATGTACATTTTGTATATACTTTTTTGGCTCTTATAGAAGCGTGCAGAAAGGTTAAACCATAAAGTGGATCGATGTACCGGCCGTTCCTCGGGCCTATACATATTAAATTTAAGGTACGCATACCGGTCGCTGTATAAAATTAGGATAGCTCTGGTGACTAACACATTTTAGGCCTTAAGGTACTAAATGGAAACAAGACAGGATGAAGAAATTTGCATTTTTTCATTATTGTGTCAGAAGTCGGGTGGGACCATGGATTTAGAAAAATACTTCGTCTACCGATATCACGAACAGATGATTTTTTATTTTCATTTCTGTTGTGTTATGTTGTTTGTTTGCTTCCTTAGAGGAAAGCTTTAAAATTACAATTCCGCGACATGCGGGGGTATTATATAATAAGGAGTCACCTTATCTGTCGGTAATGTGACCAATCATTCGCTGGATTATATACGAAATAATTGGGTTATAATTATACGATGAACAGAACCCAAATAAATAAGATTTGTTATTTTTCATGAAAGCAATTACGAATTTTAGTATATTTTGCAAATAATGATTTTCTTCCACAGTTCATAGCTAAAAAACTAGGCATTTTAAATCTGAAATTACCTCCCTTTATTAAAAATAAAAATTCTGTATATGGCGCTTCGGTCGACAGATGTATTTATTAAAAATACCTGAAATACATTTTCATCGATCAAACTGTGTTCTTCGAATCTAAATGACATATAAGATGTCAATAATTATTATCAAATCAATGGAAAATAATCTGCTAAAATGGAAGGTATGCATGCATATCATTACTATAATAAAATTATACGTATACTTATATATTATATATTCTTAAACCATGTATTGTATACATAACTCTCAATTCAAAAGGTTAAGAAAGTAAATCATCTCGGTTTAAGATAATTGATACTTCATATTCAATGAATTAGTAGTGAATGCGTACGTATTACGTCACTGTGAATTACGTTACCCAATCTGCAAATAAGATAAGATGTATTTCAAGTCGGTATATAAGACAACAATTAACAGTATTCTATATAATAAAAGCTTTTGAGCCGACTATATATAACTAGAGTAAACAACAATAACAAATTATATAAGAGCTGTAAAAAACAAATGCATGTTTATAAGAATAATTATATATAGACTGAATATAAGCAAAAAAGCACATTTAAAAACATCTATTAAATGAATAAAAAAGTAACTTATACATATTAATAATAAACTTATAAGATATAAATAGTAGTTACATGGGGCATAATATACAGATATTGACAATAAAAAGAAGGCAGAGTAAAGAAAATACAATGTAACATCATACATTACATATATAGCATGCAGTTAAATATACAAAATATTAATACATAATGAATTCATGTAGTATATATAACCCCTGTATTCAGTATAGCAAATTATATCATTTTTTACGAGCATTTCATTTGCAATTTTGCCCATTTCAATTCAAAATCAACCCCTTGAACTGATTGAAGCTGTTACATTTTCTAAAGTCTTCCGGGACAGAGTTCGATCCATAGTACAGGGGCTGCATTTACATGATATGATTAAAATAACAATCATGAGTATTTGACAAATGAATCAATTCATGCATATAGTTCACAAGCACATGATAATATCATACCCTACATCAATCAAATAGAATCAACCCCAAATGTCAATGAATTCACCATAAATCATATAACCACATATTAAACTTCAAATAGCCACACAACAACTTATCTAGGCAATGCCTTAATTCATGATTTACTTACCTGTCAACTATTTAATAGATTCAGTCATTACCATTAGCCAATCAAATGGCCAGGATTAGCCAAACTAGTAATAGACAGTACTACACTATATGTACTCGCAAACAGCTATATTAATACTCATACGTATAATTCGTCTAGAAAATCTAAACAGACCTCTCCCTCTGATAAGGGCTGTGGCGAGTATCCGAGTACTCGGATATTCACGAATCAAATTGAAAAATCGAGTATGAATAATCGTCGATCATTACTAAGATTCGTGGTTCGTGATCTTGTTTTTTAACAATTTAAAAGAGTATTCTTTGTTCTTAAAAATCCCTTTTCTCCAAATACATATTGCCTCATCGTGGACTACTTTGTTTGCCAAGATGTCCAATCGGTTCTTTAAATAATGATGCTGGTAAATCAATTAACTGGACGGAAGTATACGTATAAATTTAAGCCATAGGACAATTTGTATTGATGGGAAACATAAATGAAAGAACTGAAAGCACATGGAACGGGAACAACTGTAAAAACTGCATAGGGGGTGTAGAAAAGTGTTCGTAATACTTATATACATGTCTGCATCAAAATTCATGCGCGAACTATTGTTCGTTTTCCAAAACTCACGTACCCTACATGGAAATCAACTTATGACTGATTTGTAGTTCCGAAAAACAGCAGATCTTTTGAACCTTCATGCAGACATTTGATCATTAAATTGTTCATGCAAAAAAAACAATATCTTTGGAAATATAAAACGGTTCCCATTTATTTATAAGAACTATTTATAACCAAAAGAGCTTCCGTTTAGGAAACCGTTAAAATTTCCGCATACGTGCGGGGGTATTTGATATGGAAATCACGTAAAATGTCTGCTGTTAAACGTCAGTCGCTAGTTTATAAATAAACTAGTTGAGTTAAAATTATACGATAATTAGAGCTGAGATGTATATGAATCTTTATTCTTTATTACGTCAAAATAAATTTTTTTTAGTGAGTCGTAAAAATATAGTATTTCTTTTGTCCAAATATAACGAAAAACACGCATTTCCAACTTGGAATTACCTCCCTTTATAAGGAGGTCCGAATTTGTTTCTCTTACTTTCGAATACTAATTAAATCCATTTGCACAAATTAATAACGAAATACATCTTACTGATAATATGAATAGTTATTTGAACGTTTATATATTTATAATGTGTAATTTTATGATCGCGTAAAAGTGTTATTTTTGGTGGGAAAAAGTATTTGATTTCATTTCAGTATACATATATATGTAGTTAGTTTTATAATTACAAAATGTATATATAGTTTATGTCAGTCTGCTAAAGTCAGCAATTGTCGTTAGAGATGATGTCATGATAAATGTTTGGCTCGGTTAACTTCTTTGTAAGATGGTCTTTTAATTATTCATCTGGGACTCTGGGTTAATCTAAAATGCCCATAAACCCTTAATTACATAATAATTCCAGATTATTTATATTAGCAAGGAATAATTAAGTTAATTATATTAGTATAGATGTGTTTCAGTCATTTGCATACATTATTTATATATGTTATTAAAATGAATTGTATATGTCTAATTGTGTAATATTTACTACATATTCCTATAAATCGCATTGCACTGTTTAAAGCCCCATTAGCTTTTTGCTGTAGAAAAATATATGCAAAAACATTTATTTGCTGATATCATCCCAAGATAATTATTACCGACGAAACTGTTTTGTTATATGGTAAATAACAAATAAGAACTACTTTAGTGTGTTCTAACTTTTATTACTAACGTGTGTTCGATCTTAACAGTATGGAAGCTGGTATAGAAAAGCCACGAGCTTATCAGTACTTGTCCTATTATGCTGGACAGTGTAGACTGGCAATAATACAACATCTCCCCTTTTAAGCATGAACTAAAGATATGGCAACAATTTTAACATTCATAAGTACACCATACTTAAACCATTAACATAAGTGATTTAACAAACTGTGTAGCAAATCATTAACATAAAATACATGTGTATATAATTGGATCACATTCTATCCATACATAAAACAGTTAAATTTTTATCTGAGTAATGCAAATTAACTACAGATCTTAAAGTATAAATACGTTAATCAATTTACTACCATTTAATCTTTTGATCGAAGTCAAATTGTATTCATACTACTGTTGTAAGATTCTTTTTATGATTCAGTTAATCAGTAACATGACTGGATTGTGAGTATTAACCGAAATCAGTGTCAATTAATCAAACTAAATGTTCACACGTTTCAATGAATGGTTCTGTTAATTTGAGTAACTGACCATTAAACTGTGCTCTTAATCACACAGATGTTATAACTTTAGGCTTTACTTGCCTGCCACATCTTGTTAAATAAACAGGCTTATTAATTATTGTTAGATACAAACATTTCTGGGTTGCTTTCATTTGAAGCTGGACATTCAAAATTCTCAAGTGGGTAACAGGTGTCACTCTCTGACATTTCCTGGCCATCAATATCCGGAATCACTGGCATGCTCTCGTTTGATTTTAATAGGTGCTGTCTGTTTCGTCTGTAAGAGACTCCATCTGGTGTTTCCACTGTATATGACCTATTACTGTGTTTCTTTGTGACTAAAACTGGCTGCCAAGTTTTATTGCTTGATTGTATGCGTGCTGAGTCACCAATGTTTAGTTGTGGTAACGTTTTTGCACTTCTGTCAAATAAGATTTTCTCTCTCATTTTATTGTTTTGAAGTTTATTTCTGACTGAACTTTGAGATACTTGATGTGGAATCAGTGAACTTTTAGTTGTTGGAAACACAGACCGTAATTGTCTCGACATAAGTAGTTCAGTGGGACTATAACCAATACTTAGGGGTGTGACTCTGTACTCAAGAATAGCCAACAACGGATCAGATTTACTTTGTTTTGCCTTCGTAAGGATTCTTTTACATATTTTAACATATATTTCAGCAAATCCATTCCCTGATGGATGTCTTGGACTTGAAGTTACATGCTTAAAATCCCATTCTTTAGAAAACTTTACAAATTCTTCTGAGATAAAACATGGCCCATTATCAGAAATAACTTTTTCCGGTATTCCCATGCGAGCAAATACTGATTTAAGACGGTTGACCACAGTAACCCCCTTTAAATTGTAAATTTCTTTAACCTCAAAATAATGGGAGTAATAATCCACAACTACTATGAAATTTCTATTATCCCAGGAGAATAGATATGTGGCAACATTTTGCCATGGGTACTCGGGTATTTCATGACAATGAAGAGGTTCTTTTTGATTTGAGCTTCTATGCTCAAGACATATATCACAGTTTAACACTAGCTGTGTTATGTCACTTGATATTCGTGGCCAGAACATGATATTTCGAGCTCTCTGCAAGCATTTTTCAGTGCCCATGTGACCTGCGTGTAGAATTTTCAACATGTTCGACCTTAATACCTTGGGTATTACAATTTTGTGACCTTTCATTATTATGCCATCGATAACTGTCAATTCATCCCGGTAATTCCAGTAATCTATCAGTTCAGGATTACACTGTTTTCTATAATCAGGCCAACCATTTAAAATTTCCTGACGTAACAAAGACATTTGATCATCCTGATCTGTCTCTTGTCTAATTTCCTGCATTTTCCTGTCACTTACAGGTAAACTAAACATAACCATATTGACTTGCGAGTCAGCATTTTCTGATAATGCAGGATATGTGTCCTCAAGTGACCTGCGAGATAATGTATCAGGGAGAGGAATCTCTTTACCTGGACGATATTTAACCTCTATATCATATGGCTGCATTTGCAGGAGCATACGCTGTAATCGTGCTGGTGCACAATGCAAGTTTTTCTTGAAAATAGGGATTAGTGGAAGATGGTCTGTTTCAACCAAATCTTTCCTACCATATACCCAGTCATGGTAACGTTTAAGACCAAATAAAATGCCAAGACATTCAAGTTCAATCATGGCATAATTCTTTTGACTTGATGTAAGAGATTTTGAAGCATATGCTATCGGCTTACCGTCTTGAAACAATGTTGCACCTAAACCAGTACGACTACTGTCAGTCTGCAACAATAACGGTTTCTTTGGATCATAATACCCTAGGACTTGACCTGGTATGGTAATTATGTCCTTGACCTTTTGAAATACTTGTCTCTGTGGTTTATCCCATGAAAACTCACAGTTCTTTTCCAATAATTGTCTAATTGGGCTTGTAACGTCTGACAGATTTGGAGCATATCTTGCTAGATAATTGACCATGCCCAATACGGTTTGAATTTCTGACTTATTAGTAGGAGCTGGCATGTCCCTGATCGCAGACACCTTGTCTGGATCGGGTTTAAGACCCTCTGAAGTCAATAAGTGACCAAAATATTGTACTTCGGTTACCCCTATTTCTAATTTACTGTCATTTAACCGTATACCGACTTCTTGTGACCTTTGCAAAACGGCCCTAAGATTATCGTCATGTTCTTCTCGAGATTGACCAAACACTAACAAATCATCAACAATAGCAACAACCCCATTGAGGCACTGGAAGCATTCATCAACTGCTCTTATAAATTCATCCCCGCTTGACCTAAGGCCGTACGGCACACGTAGGTAACGGTATCTGCCCCACATTGTATTAAATGTTGTTAACAATGATGATTCATCATCTAGTTTGAGAGCCCAATAACCCTGCCTTGCATCTAGTTTCGAAAAGAACTTTGCATTTGTGAGAGACGGAAGTATATCATCTAATGTTCTCATTGGATAGTGCGGGCGAATTATGGCTTTATTTAAGTCATGGGGATCTAGACAAATTCTTAGTTTGCCATTAGGTTTTTCTACCACCACCATAGAATTGACCCATTCTGTAGGTGTGTTGACCTTAACAATAACCCCAAGCTTTTCCATCTTTTCTAGTTCAGATTTGCATCTATCCCTTAAAGCTACAGGTACTTTACGAGGTGGATGGATAACTGGTTTTGAATCTTGAGACAAATGAATTTTACAGTTACCCGAAATCGAGCCTATCCCTTTAAGCAGTTCAGGGAATTCCCCTAATACAGATTGTCTAGACATGTTACCTGTCTGACCATGGGAATCTACTGAGTAAGCAAACTTAATTAACCCGAAGTCTATTGAAGTTTGAAGGCTTAACAATGGTTTGGATTTTGTTTCAACAATGTGGAAATCTACAACAGACGATTTTCCTAAATGACTACAGTGCAATGAAACAGTACCCCTAGACGCTAACGGCGTGCCATTGTATGTGGATAACTGCATGTTTGTTGATTTGAGAGCTGCCTTGATTCCAAGACCTTGAAAAACAGAAAATGGCAAAACGTTTACCTGAGATCCTGTATCCAACTTGAATTTAACTATTTTATTATTTGGCCCTACAGACATATTCACAAACACCTGCCCATTTATAACTTTAGACTCTACACTGTCAACAAATGTGTCTGAATCATCAAATCCTTCACAATTTGAGTTACTGTCAATGTTATTTACATTGTTCGCTTTGCATACAGATGAAAAATGGTTTTTGGACTTGATTTTTATCAAAATCAAGTCCTTTGTAATCGTAGACTTATATTGGTCGCTGGACTCCATAACAGCTTGGTTAAAAGAATGACACATAAAGGAAATAGTACGCAACTAAATGGTATGTTTATATAGAAGTATCTGGAATCTTTCCCCAATTAAGTGTGTCAGATCTAAATATATTTCAAATCATTCTATTGTAACTACATGGAAAGAGTCATGTATCTAAATAAGTGCTTGTCGGTAGATACATGAGATATTCAAATGCGTAGAATAAAAACCGCGTATTCACTGTCCAATAAAATATCTTGCCGTAAAAGTAGTTCTACTTTCGGTTTTCGTTCGATAGAACTTTCAGAAAAATCTCCACGGACGTATTCATGCATTTGCAACAATCTACCATCGATGTGTGTGTTTTGTGCCTTTCTAACATTTCTTAATATTACAAAGCGAATTCTCATTTAATCGTATTCCGGGATATTCACACCAACTAGTGTTATTTTGAAGACGGAATCGCTATTTATAGACTCACTCCCCGCAGTGGCTAGTAGCAAATCGTAACCGATGTAGGGAGTTTCATTTATCGAAGGCTAAATGTTAAAACTGCGGCTTAAGAATAATAATTCGAGTCGCTAAATACGAACGTAAATTACTGGATACGTGCTTTTAAAATTTACTGTTTAAGAGTTCCTTTTACGCCAGATTCTTTAGAATTACATAATCACGTCTGAATTTCATGCAACATCGGGTTAACTATAGGACATATAGGTCTTACTCTACTGTGTCAGGACCTTTTTGATTTGAGTGACCCTGAATGTGTTCAATGCGACGATGTTCTGTTGTGTTAAAACCAGAAGAATCAATGTTTGTATTTACTGTTACTGAAGTGTTGTTTACTAGTTTTGTACAATAAAGAGTTTTTAATGCAATTAAATTGTACTCAATTAATGTGCTAATCATTAAACTTTCCAATATCAGGCTTTTTTCATTTTAAAATTTTAGCTAAGGGACTATAGTAAAGCCCTAGCTTATGTCATTTACCTATATGCATATGACCTGCATTACAATATGAATGAAAATCGGTCCGTAATTTTAAATGTTAAAATATTTGTATGGGCTCGAACGATGTGGATACACATTTCTCTCTTTTGTCTCGTATGGTAAAAATCAAGTCCGACAGTACTTTCAGTACTTTGATTCTTCTTACAATTGTGACATTGCTTTGCATCGTGACGTCATTGAACGAACGTGACGTTACGCGCAGATTATTGAGAAAATAACTAAATAGTCCCGAGTATGTTTCCCTTATTTAAGCAAATTCAGTTACTGGATAAATAGAATAATAGGTTAGTGTCGTGGATTGAGTAAAAGTTTATCCGGCTCGGCTGCGGAAATTATCGGATTCGCCTTCGGCTCACCCGATAAATTCCTCCGCCATGCCAGATAAACTTACTCATCCACGACACTAACCTATTATTCTCTATATATATGACAGTCATTTAATGTCAAAATGATTATTTGCATCGTTTTTAGTATCATACTAAACGACCTTAATTGCAAATTTAAACTGTGGATGGGTTCCGTGTACTTTGATTCAATCGTCGAAAAAATAACTTTTCTCTAAAAAAATCGTCAGATATAGCTTTATACACTTTAAATTGTTTGAATAGTCCGTATACATGCAAATATATAAGATATGCATGCTTCAATGGATAACATAAAATTATATATTTATGATGCTTAATTGAATGAATAACAATCAAATCTAATCAACTGAATAAAAGTACATATAACATGATTATAATGAAGAAGTTCATGACAGTGACTCTAATCTAAATCAGTTGAGGAAACAAATGAGTATATGAACTAGGGCTGTCCCGATACAGATCTCAGCCGATACGATACGTATTGCGATACGGTACTAGCGATATGCGATATCAACGATACGATATAAAAATATTTCAAGGTAATGAAAGACGTTGTAATATTAATGTGTTTTTTTTTTAACTCTGCATACTTGTTTGGTGGTAAAAGTCCTACTTAACTGTCGTCAAAAAGATGTAAAACTAAAGTTGTCTTGTACTTAAAGTCATCAATTTTATTCACATATTATGTTAGTTGATTTTGTGGAAATAAATAATTATGAGAAATATTATAACAGAAGCAAGTTTTAATCTCTGTCCCATAAATGACCTTATATCAAGAATAGAACATAGCCACATACAATTGTTTAAAGAATAAGGGTTCTGATTGCCAAATTGATTAACAATACTAAATTAATAATGAATAATTAATCATATGATGGTGAGACATATTTGTTCTAAGGTTGCTAGTCCCACCACTATACTTGACATCGCGTTTAGCTGGGCAGATTAAGTAGAAAATATCTCAAAATCTTTCAGTTGGTGATACAAGCACCAAAATTGGCACATATGTAGTTCAATGTGTCCTTTTCCAAAAAGGCACGTTAGCCATTTGATTTTTCAAAATGGCGGCCATTTTCAAGATGGCGGCCATTTTCATGTAGGAATTCATTTCTTTTTACTGCAATACCATTGAAAATATTTTATTCATTAAGCTTCGAAGAAGTGTTGAGAGGTTTGTAATCACATGTAAGTGACTTCTTTTAGTTTTGAGGTCAGTAGGTCACAATTTGAGGTCACGGTGACCTACAGCATAAAAATCTGACCTACGTTCCTCCGTCACAGTGACATACAACATGAAGACTATGTCTGCAAATAACTAGAGAGTAATATTGCCTGTGGTCCTCAGAACAGGAAGGGAGGTTGATCATTACAAGATGACCCTAATTGATTACGAGATCGGAAGGTCAACGGTCAAGTTCTTGACCGATTAAAAATCGGAAATTACTATCCAGGTGGCGTTTAGCAGGCACATGTGTTTGAAAAACACCTCTTGTTTAAAATAAGTTGAATGGAATTGCATGCAATACGTTTTAAGCTAACTGTTTGTTATGCTGAAGCCTAAACAAACCAATTCTACTGCTTTTAGATTAAAAAAGGTAATGTCAAGTCACAACCAAAACACGTTGATTTCATCATTGTCGTGAAACTTGGCATGGGAACCATTTTTAGCTAAACGTTTATTGTCCATGTTAAGCATTTCTAATGCTATCCTGCTAACACAGTGCATGATTACTTTAATTGTGTGTCGCTGTAATCAATAGGTAGTCACCCCTAAATAGACAGGATGTACCTGTGCGGGTGTGGATTACCTGGATGGTGTTCATATAGCAAGGGAATTAAATTTGTATGTCTTATAAATGAAGTGACTCGAAGGTGAAAGTTCGCAACAATCAGTGATGAGTGCTGCTGCCATTTGCCTCTACTACAACATATTGGCATCTATGCCTTAATTGAGAGGATCTACTATTAACCCTGTATTTTTAGATGGCAACCAACGCCTTCACTATCCGCGCCTTGTTGTTGATGAGTTAGCTGTACACTAGACACCTGTGCTAATCCCATTGGTGTTCAATATGCCCAAGATCTGTCGAAAACGCCCGCTAAGCAGAACTTAGACAACGTGTTGGCACAGGAAAGCAGATGATACTTTGATTGAATGTGGTCTAGCAATGTGGTCTTGAAGAAAGGGTACAGCGAACGATTTTAATACCTAGTCAATGTATCTCTAGGTCGTAAGACTGTCCAAGGTGGCTTGTATTGCCATGATATGCCCGACTAATACATCAAATATTATTGTTGGATGAAAACATTCTATGTAATGTTCATCTCGATGACGCCATACCTTACACCTTCCATCCATCAATTTATGCGAAAATCTGGATACATCAGTTGACAGTACAAACTTGCGTTGACGTGTGGTAGCTGATGCATAGCTGTTGATACCCATGTGTTTCTTTGGTAGTCTTAGTTTGAATCAGATCTTGGAGGCATTTGAGGAAAATAAGGTCTTGCTGATGATACGTCATGTAATGGGAGTAATCAGGTCAGAACCGGAGCCGTTTGGTTCCTCTATCTATTCTAAGAGCATGACTGTTATTAGGCAGAAAACATTGTATACTGGGGGCAACAGCGTGTTATGACATGATCCCGTTACCTTACTGACAGTTTTGTGGTGTTGAGCATCATTGAAACTCCCCATTTTGATGAATAAACAGGATTGATTTCACGGTTACATAGGATAAGCAAATAATTTGTCTAGTTTCAGAAAATACCAAAGATAACGCATGTGTACTTGTAAACACATATTATAACCTTTTTTGATTTCTCACTGAGAAACATGTTGCACTGTGTCGAACCAATACCTCTTAAGTAACTTGAAGGTTTATTGCTATTCATAATCGAACAGGCAGTCTTTAGGGGCTTAATATGTCATATAATCATGAAGACGCTAATACTTATATCATCGTACATGGCTATACCAGTATCAAGATAAAAGTCAATGATTGTGTTCGTCCTGTGACAGCCGTCAATGTTTTCCCTAATCTGCCTAATCTCTAGAAAAACTTTGGGTATGATTTGTGCATGGTAAAAATCGCAGATGAAGTGTGAAACATAACATTTATTTTTATGTAGGCTAAGCAATGACAAGTGAATTTCATTTCATTTCAGTATTAGATAAATTGGTTATAATTTTGTATGATAGGAATAGTCTCCCACAGCAAATACCTATCATGCAAGACTCGATTAGTTTGTCGTAAAACTGAGATCATTCAAAGGTACCACAGTGGTTAAGTGATTATGATCGGTCTCTGGCCAGTAATCATTTGCCTCTCATCCCAGTGTGTTCGAGTCTCACCCGTGACCATAAAAAAATCACAAGAGTGGAAATTGTCCAACTTAATTATGGAAGGTCAATACTTCTACCTAGGTCTGACTATGGTAGGAGGAAATTGACAACTTCTGTTTGTGAAACGTGTTAGAGAAAAAGATGTCATACGAATCTTCCTCAAACTTGTGCTCCTCTACTTGGACGTATAAAACCGCTGCTTATTTAGCATGCTGTATTTGGGGTTAGGCTACAATTTATCAGATGGAAATGTCCAGGTGACAGAGGGTTGAAGAAAGACAATTATCTTTTGTTGATTTTAACTGAACTTCATCCCAATGTACAGAGCTATAAAAATTGACAAAATGTGGTTGCAAAAGTGGATGGCGTGGTAGATATAAATGGAGTCGATTTGGTATGGCCTATACATGTACTTCTATATGAAACAGCAGTTTTGATACATACCTTCATGTGTCAGTCTCATAATAAATAAAGCAATAAAAAAGCAAATAGAAAATAATTGAAACACAATAAAAAGGCAGGAGAGCTACAGAAAGCTGAAAAGGGATATTTGATAGCAATTAATTTGGAAGAGAGGAGATAAAAAGACACCTAACTTCACATTTAAAATCGTTTTACTTGCACTTATAATTAAGGCATGAATATCAAATTTATACCTACGTGCTTTTAAATGTGTATTTCATTAAATATCTACATAAATTGATAGACTGATATATTATGTACAGAGAGGCACTATAAATACCGTAAAAATGACCGTTTTGACGTCGAAAACGACGTCCTTTCAATCGTTTGGTTCCAACTTTATTCGAAATTTTAAGCCGTTCACAGCTTTTTAACACATTTCTATCAATTTCAAACACATATGAATACCGTCTAGTCCTTTTTTAATGATTAATATTATCATCGAGTGAAATAAGCAATATTGAAATAACCATAGCGGCCATTTTGAAAAATATGGTGGCCATTTTGAAAATTTTAAGTGGCTAACGTGCTTTTCTCAAAGAGTTGGCCTTGCTGAACATTCATGCTCAATTTGGTGCTTGTATCACAAAGTGAAAGATTCTTTCAGTTATCGGCCCAGCTAGTTGACACTTCTTACTGACAACTACGTGCTTGTTTCAATAATCGGCAAACCAAAATGCTGCCATATTTTTATGTAAAATTACATGATGGCGTAATACAAATTATAAGACAATTTCTACTTGACAAAATCTGAATACTAGTACTAGTATTCGAATCGAATTCGTTGTCTAGCTTTACCCCACGCTGCTAATGTCTATAAATAGAGTATGGAATCCCGGATATTAGTTAAGTAAGCATTGTCGACGATGATACGAGCGTAAATTCGCAAATTTAGTTCAGTTGTTCAACATTCTAAGAGTTTTTTAATATAAAATAAAAAACCGCGATACGACCGATACGAGACCTTCCGATACGATACGCATATCGTTCAGCACTGTACCGGTACGTACCGGTACGCAGCCATATCGGGACAGCCCTAATATGAACCCTAGCTAGCTATAGTGAGAAATTAATAATTTAAATGGTCGGAAAGTTGGTAATTTTTACTGGCTTGATATTTACAGAAGAACTGTTTTTCTTTTAACAATTTAATTATGTACATTGTATTCAAATTCCATTATGTTTACCATGTGAAGCACGCCTGCAGACCTACATGTGTATCGAATAATAGTTATATTAATTGCTATTAGTATGGACCGAAAGAAACGGAAAAAACTATATCTTTATAAAGGGAGGTAATACTAGAAAGAAAAGGCAAGGTTTTCTCTAAAAAGGTCAGGAATAAAAAAAATATTTTAAAGATTGACGAAAAAAGTGTCATTAGTTATAAATAATATTATATTAATTTTATTATTTTTAGTTCAGTTTATCGTATGTTTATAGCTCCAATAATTGATTTATAAACGCTAACTCCTGCAATCAATCTTTACAGACAGAGAAGGCCAAAACATAGTTTTGCCCCCTACCGCGTTGCGGTATGAAAATTTTAGCGGTTCCCATTAGGGAGCTAGATGGAACACCCAATCAGCATTCATAAGACAACCCATGCACGTTGACTTTGTTAAAGGGGCATGCCCAGGAACTGCTGTGTCTTGGGTTTTATACACCAAAAATGCGTTTATCACTTGTAAAAACAATTATTACCGAAAAGTCAAAGAAGAATGTGCCTTCAAAAATGGCCCTATAACGCACGCGTGGGTATTTATATGCCGGTTTAATAAAAGGCTTACAAGCCTTTTATTGACGACAACGATATTTCCGATTCGTCTGAGAATTTAACTTAGCGTGCGCGCTGCCTTTCAAGCAGCAAAACAATGATATTTACCTATAATTGATCGATAGATAAGCTTTATGTCGCAAACAATGAACATGACATGAGCAATACTTACCATTTCAGTTTGTTGACATTTTTTCCGCTTTTGACAGATCCCGAAAGGGTCGAGTTATGAAAATGACGAATATTTTCTAAGGCGTAATCGGCAGGTTTGGTAAATCTTGAAATGTGTATTTTGAGTCAAATAGCGGGACATTTCGAAAATATTTTACAGGACTTTCATTAATTGATTTTGGCATTCAAATGATACCAATTTGATTTATATTCGAGACGCTTCAGTTCCAGGGCATGCCCCTTTAACTCTCATTGCAATCAACTTATGAATGAATTCATCCAATCAACATGTTTCTTTGAAAGAAAGCCCTAGCTATAGCTACACATCCTCCAAACGTCTGCGTGATATCAATAGCGACTGCGTTATCAATTTAAAACCAACCTAAATGTTGAATTTCTTTATTTCGGCGCCAATACCCTTTATCTTTAGACAAAATATCAGCAGTTCAGTCAAAAGTACACATACATGTAGGCCGACGTGAATAATAAAATCTTTAATTTGAGGCTAATTTACAAATGTAATCAAACATCTGACTTCAATATATATAACGTACGTACCTGTCCAGTGCGGACCTCGACCTCTTGAGCAACAACCTCCCTTCAACAGCAGCATGAAGTGCTTCTCCTAAACCCAAAGGGTGTTGCTTTGGAGAGGTTGCGTTGCACTTTGTATTACCAAACAATAAGTAACAGCATGCAGTTCACCAAGAGCTTGATTGATAACTCTTAAGAAACCATGGTGCTCTGTATTCATTCCTAATGCATTAAACTGGCTGACTTATATTTCTTATGACAATTTTTTAAGTGTTGCATTGTTGTGTTGGTATGAATAATACGTTAAGAACGTCTGCAAGTCAAATGGCAGTGAGTTGAGGAAACAAATGAGTATGACGTACGTTCCATATGCTTTCTGAACCCTATAGTGAGAAATAATTAAATGGTTGGAAAATTGGTAATATTTACTTGATATTTTTACAGAAGAAATTGTGTTCTTCTTTTAACAATTTAATTATGTGCATTGTATTTAAATTCCATATGTTTACCATGTGAAGCACGCCTGTAGACCTGCATGTGTATCGAATAATAGTTATCTTGCCATCAGTATAGACCAAAAAAAACGGGAAAAAAATATATCTTTATAAAGGGAGGTAATACCAAAAAGAAAAGGCAAAGTTTTCTCTATAAAGGTCAGAAATAATAAAAAAATTCAAAGATTGGCGAAAAAAGTGTCATTAATAATATATACTGTTATATTAATTTTATTAATTTTAGTTCAGTTTATCGTATGTTTATAGCTCTAACAATTGATTTATATACACTAACTCCTTAAGTGTATCTTTACAGACAGAAAGGCTAGCAAATATTTATGCCTCCCAAACCGCGCCTGCGGTATGAGAATTTTAGCGGCTACCCAGCAAGGGAGCTAGATAGATTATCATCCATTCGTTTCATAAACATGCTGGTTGATCTTTAACAACTCTGGTTACAGTCAACTTAATGAATTCTACACATCCTCCAAACTTCTGCGTGATCCGTACCATAGGACATGTGATGGTAAAATTGTAATAAATTCTATATAAAACAAAAAAACTTAAAACACATATATAATAACCTTAAATGAAAAATAAAATTGTCCTAAAATTTGACCGCATTCATGGCGGTGTATGATAAAGAAATTTATATTCAAAAGTTTAAATCCCGATTTCCCGAATATTTGCGTCTTCTGTAAGAGTTTGTATATATCTGTATTAATGTATTTAATTGTTCTCTTTAGGACATACTGGTCAATTTCGCATATGATCGACTGACAATCTTGCATTAGTATGCGAAATTAGTCCATTTTGGTGTGGCCGCATTTTTCCGACCAAACGAAATCGGGTCAAATTCTAGCGTTTCTTTTTCGATTTCTCAGTAACGGATTGGTCTAGGAATTTAGTTTTGGTCTTATTTTGTGCAAAAATATATACCTGAAACCGCTGCAAACTTTGATTTGAAGAATTCCTCCGTATTGCTGTATAAGTTTGTGTTTTGTAAAGGTGGTGCTCATTCACCGAAACGAAGAGATATATACGCCTTCTTATCTAGTATATTGTGCCAATTGAATGCCATGAGTGGGGCCAAATTTAAGGTTATTATGGGTTATTACGATCACAGGTCCGTTACTTCTTCCAGTGATCCGTAAATATTTTATCAATAGTGACTGCGTCATCAATCTAACACCAACCTAAATTTTGAATTTCTTTATTTCGGCGTCAGTTTCCTTTATCTTTAGCCAAAATATCAGCAGTTCAGTCAAAAGTACACATACATGTAAATGTAATTATAAAATCTTTAATTTGAGGCTAATTTACAAATAAACATGTATAATGTAATCCAACATCTGACTTCAATAGAACCAGTCCAGAGCGGACTTCTCTTAAGCAACGAACTCCCCAAAAAACTCCCCAACAACATAAAGTGCTTCTCCTAAACCCAAAGGGTGTTGCTTTTGAGAGGTTGCGTTGCACTTTGTACTACCGAACAATCAGTAACAGCATGCAGTTCCCCCAGAGCTTGATTGATAACTCTTAAGAAACTATGCATGGTGCTCTGTAACCAGTCCTCATGTTCCTACAGCCGGGAAGATTCACAATATTATTGCTAAATTTACATAATTTTAAGAACAGAACTTAAATCATTCCTGTGACGTCATCCTTTTGTTCTCACTGTCCAACAATTTTACGCAATAGACAGCTGTCCTTTATTTTTTGTAATATTGGAGTGTAGTCGACATGTTGGACTGCAACTGAAATTTGGACACTGAAAACGACGCATGCGTAAGATTTTCGAATACATGCACTTTGATGATTCGAAGATGAACATGTCTAATAAGTTTAAGATTTTAATGAGAATGAAGCAGTACATGTACTTTATTATAATACTCATTTCATATTATGTTGGCTGTGATATTAATAGTTAGATTAGCTCAGTTTGTAGGGTATCTGACTTGCAAGCAGCAGGTCGCGGGTTCGAGCCCCGTATTGGGTACAGTATTTTCCTCCTATTACAAAGATAAATATATGAAGAAACATAAAATCAAGCGAGCAAATTTCATAACACTCAATATGAACACATTTCTCATACCTTGAAAAATTACTATTTGATACAACAAATCGAATCAAACATATTTTAGTATTACACAGAAATCCCACATAACCAGTTTTTTTCTTCTATTCACACCTTCCATATTGCACTGTTTTATAAACCATTTAGAACTTTAAATGAAATGCTAACATATTCCCAACAAATGAATACGTATGAATGACGGTTTGAATCGATGCGAACAAATTTGAATAAAATGTACATTCCTCGGGCTACCCGTGCATTTTGGTTGGAAGAGTTGATTTAAATGTATCTACCGTGTGCACTAAAACAGAACTTTACATTCATACGATATTTTATCTATTTACCCGGTCATTAAAATGCAAGAAAAATGAATCCCTAACTACATGTTCAAAGCCAACAACCTTGTTTAGTGACTTTTAGTGAGCAACTTTATTTAAGCAAGCAACATCAATTTGAACTACTTGATTTTCATTGGGAACTATAGAATGAATAAATCGACGGATACCTTTAAGAATGCTGTATTGTCATGGTCAATGAATTGTGTAATCCTTTAGAAATGATTTAAGCTACATATAAACATCGAACTGCCCATTATGTAAAATATCGGAGTGTCTTCGGCTTATATACATTTTATACAAGGACACATTGATATAAACAAACAGTATTCGGGTAATGTACTGCTCAGTTAGGATAATTGTATAGTGACGCAGTGGTCGAGTCCATTTTTACGGTGTAAAACCGTTGTCAAATTATCATTGGAGATATAGGCTGACTATATGATTTACAAATTCCAATAAATACATCAACTGTCAGCGTAACGCAGTTGGTAACGATGGTGTCTGACGATAATCTATTGATGTGAAAAGAACTGTGTGAGACCGCGACGTGGTACTTTTTCGCAAATTATTTTCTATTGCTATATATCTTGTTTAAAAAATCGTCAATTTTTTCGTCGGTTTTTTTTTGTAAGGAATATACTAGATCTAGCTAGTGTTTATATTATTATCATCATTTTTATCGTTTGGCATATCTTTTTTGAATATATTTTTACATGTAATAAACATGATGAAAAATAGTCTTAGACATTTCGTTGTAATTCTGGTAATTACGATTGGTACGCCATTAAATGTCTACCTATTTTCAGTCATATTTAGCTAGTTGGCATTCAGATATTAAAGTTTGCACGAAATACCTGTGCGCGGTACTAATACTTCATGTACTTTTGCACTACACACTTTGCGTTACACAGGACAATTGTATGTTATGCATTCTTTTTCTTTACAATTTACTACTAATATTATAAGGAAACTACAATTCATTTGCAAAAAGTTGAAAAAGAAAAAAGAGACAACCGGTGAGGTTCGAACTCGCGAAAATTCTTTAGTTCCTGATCAATCCTAAAGGCTTTACCAACTGCGCCAACCAGACATCTACAATATCATTGCTAAACTATAATACTATATTTGTTTCTTATAAACCCATTTTACCTGTTCAGACAATGGATGTAAACTTTTGTGTACACATAAAATGAAACGTCACTATCACATTATCCTAACTGGACAGTACACAATAAAATCACAATAATCATAAGATGAATAAATGTATATATACAAGATCCTTTTGTTCTCACTGTCCAATAACGGCTGTCCGTTATTTCTTTGTAATATTGGAGTGTAGTCGGCATATTGGACAAATTTGGACACTAAAAACGACGCATGCGTAAGAATATTGAATGCGTTAATGATCTGAAAATGAATACATATCTTGCGAGTCTTGTCAATGACATGTTTATATGTATAGAAGTCCATGGTCTTTTTTAAGATTTTAATGAAAATGTAGCAGTACTGTATCATATATACTATATATGTATACTCATATTTATAAGCAGGCTGTACTATGAACTGCCCAATTAGCTCAGTTTGCAGAGCATCTGACTTGCAAGAAGTAGGTCGCGGTTTCGAGTCCCGCATCGGGTACATTAATTTCCTCTTCCTGTTACCTTTGGTGCCATGAATGGGAGACCAACCTTGGAATACAACACTTAGGGTAAAGCAAAGATTGGGTCAGTCAAAACACATCTGATTGTCGCAATAAATTAATTTGAATAAAACAGTAGGATGAATGTAGCAGTTAGAGTACTGTACATTGTACTTGTATCAGTTGGTAGAGCATCTGACTTGCAAGCAGGAGATTGCGGGTTAAGCCCTGCACCGGTTGCATTATAATCATCATATTACAACTAATTTAATATATACGAGTATGAAGAATCAATACAATTCATACCTTGAAATATAACAAATCAAATTAAACGAAAGTGTTACACGGAAATCCTATGTAAACAGTTTTTTCCTATTCACATATTCCACATTGTTCCCCGCTGTTTTACAAACCCATTCCCAACAAATGAATAAGAAGGAACGACACTGCTTTCAAGAGTCGATGCGAACAGGCTTGAATAAATTGTATACATTCCTCATGCTACCCGAGTTGTTCGGTTTAGAGTTGATTACATTAACACGCTATTTCATCTATTTATCTGGTCATAATAATGCAAGAAAATGGATCCATGCCACTTTTTTGAAGCCAATGGTCTTCTTTAGTGACCTTTAATGAGTAAAGTGTATTATAAAAAAATAGGAAAGAAAATCAATATAAATTACTTGATTTTCATAGGGAACTACAGAATGAACGAGTGGACAAATGCCTTTAAGAATGATAAATTGTCATGGTCAATGAATTGTGTAATCCTATCGAAATGACGTAAGTTACATATACATGTAAACCTCAAACTGCCAATTGCGTAAAATATTGGAGTGTCTTCGGCGCTACGTGCATCAAACACTCCAATAATTTACATAATGGATAGTTTCAGGCTTACATTTACAACATGGTGATTCACAGGCTACCGGCATATGATAACAGCAAAATAATGTTTCAAAAAAACAGCATATATATATTATATACTCTATAATAGATACATGTATATGGTGAAAAAAAATATATTTTTTAAAAATTTATTTTACTATTGTCACATGCCGGTAGCCTGTGTGGTGATCGATAGCTTTGCTTCCTTATAGAAAGCTATAAAATTTTCACATACCGCATAGCGGCAGGGGCATAAATATAAGTGTTTACCCTTAATCCGTCAGTAACGAGTTATGCAGTCGCTAGTTTATAAATGAACTATTTAAGCTGTAATTATTCGATAAAAAGATCTACAATAAATATTTTTTGATAGATATATTTATGTATACAATTATATGCCTCAGTCATGTATGAAAAATATTTTTTTTTTTTCCTACAATATTTAGCAACAACCTGTCTTTTTATTATGGAATTACCTCCCTTTTTAAATGTGTGGTCTCAGAATAGCATGAAATCAAAAGGTATTATATATCTTCCCAAAACTGGTTCTCGCTGACTTGTGTGTATAATTTATTGCACTGCAACATGAAACGGGAACCAGTTTATATCTTCTCCCGCTTTTCACTGTCGCGCATGAATAAACAAAGATGTGCTTTTAAAACACCAAAACAAAAAATAAAATTCGAACAACTGCCACTAAGTCCTCGATTGGACGATCAACAACCCTTGCTTTTGGTGGGAAGCTCCGCCTCCAGCTGCTACATACTAGCTAGACTGTCCATTGAAAATGCGAGGCTTTTTAAATAGCCTTTGGAAAGAACTTTTCATAGTGACGTTTGTTGGTTATCTATTACAATAATATTTACACAATACTGAAATGTTCATGGTAGTCGTATGAGGTTCATGACTAAAATTCGCTATATTCAATGTACTATATAACACTGTGATATTGTGTACTGTTGGGGCGATATACGCACCCAGCTCTTATGTCATACATGCATGTAGAGGTTGCATAACCCAGAACCATCTTATAGGTCGGAGCGTTTTGAGTTTAACTTCTGTAAGAATTTGTGTATCTGTATTAAGTATATATTAGTGTTCATCCTGACTGTTCTATGGAAATTAGAAATGTCGACGGGAGCGTAGCGACCGGAGACATTTCTAATTTTCATAGAACAGTTCAGGATGAATACTAATATACTTAGTGGGCGGGTTTATTTGACCTTTTTACTATGCAATGTTAAAGGTCATTCTAAGCGCGCGGGAAAATATTGATTACACCTTCGTCAGGTCATTTAGTCTGTGAGCGCCGCGATGTGAAGACACATATTAACTACAGACATGTTATCCATGTTTTATGTTTTTTATGATAGCGTATAGAAAACCGAACCGATTAAAATATATGCTGACCTAATTTTCATTGAATGCACGGGATTCACGAGCAATATAATCAATAGTGAAGAACACGTTTCGACTGGAAAAATGTACAAGAGAATATGCAATCAAATAGTGTAAAGTTACGGGTATTTGAATGAAATTATTGTATGCAAAATTTCATACATTTCTGCCGCATAATTTCTGAGAAATTTCAGTTTCGAATTGGCGGTTAATAAGTTGCTTTGAGTATATTTAGTCTGCGTGTTTTTTTAAGAACTAAATTAAACATCTTTTCTGACGATAGGATATTTTAATTATCGAAAATAACATCTACCACTGGTTTTCGGTTGACATAATTTTAGCTACTTTGATTACGGATGGAGAGAAGACATTAGGGATGAGTAAACTGGTAAACACGATTTCTCTCCCCTTTTAGCTCTTCATTCGGTTGACTTGTCTGTATAAAGCCTTTTGATGCACTGCAACATGTAATGGGAACAAATTTATACATTCTGGATACTTCCATAGTTTGGGGTTATATCTTTATTACTGCGCCTCTTTAAAAAAAAGTCAGCTGTTCTGGCCAGTTTTTCGTAGTTTGCACGTATGAAGTGACGTGGTCTATTTCCCTAGTGTCTACGTGATTTAAACTGATTTTAACACGAGAAGAGCGCATGCTCAATTCCTGGTATAAATATTAATTAGATGGCCGTGTCGTAAGCGGTGAATACGCATGCGCAATAAAATGTCTCCTCCCATTTTGAATACATTTATAGAACCGTCGATACTACGAGCGTAGTAAATATTTTTGGCGTTCTACGAAACTAAGATTCGACACTATGAGGCGTAGTAACGTACTATGGATATAGTAGCGATTTTTGGCGTTCTATGAAATTAAGAGCTAGGAAAAAGGCAGAAATACGGCGATTTCATTGGATGACAAATAAAGCTGCACACTAATGTATTTGACTGTTCTTTTTAGGACGTACTGGTCAATTTCGCATATGATCGACTGACAATCTTGCATTAGTATGTGAAATTACAAAAATGTAGTCCATTTTGGTGCGGCCGCATTTTTTTCGACCAAACGAAATCGGGTCAAATTCTAGCGTTTCTTGTTCAATTTCCCGGTAACACATAGGTCTAGGAATTAAACTTAGTTTTGGTCTTATTTTGTGAAAAAAAAATATACCCGAAACCGCTGCAAACTTTGATTTGAAGATTTCGTCCATATTGCTTTATAATTTCGTGTTTTGTGAAGGTGGTGCGCATTCACCGAAACGAAGTTATACGCCTTCTTACAGTATAAATATATGTAGATCTATATATGTAGAATGTTGGGGCTATTTTACTTTTCGTTTAAGGTTATTATGGGTTAAGTTATTGTGTTTTATGTAGATTTTATTACAATTTTACCATCACAGGTCCGTTACTTCTGCTTGTGATAACAAACGGAAACTATTACGACCGCCACATTTATATATGCTTATGGGTATTTAACATTTTGTCCCGATTCTTCCGGTAAACATAATGGAAAGTTGAGCATCTTAGAATAGTGGTCGATAGTTTTGCTTCCGTAAAGGAAAGCGTTAAAATTTTCACATTCCGCATTTATGCGGCAGGGGCATATATAAGTGTTTACCCTCAATCCGTCCGTACCGCATGATATAGTTGCTTGTTCATAAATCAACTATCTAAGCTGTAATTATACGATGAAAAGAACTACAATAAATATTTGTTTGATAGATACATATGTATACAATTATATTTTATATTGAGGTATGAGAAAAATATTTTTTTGTTACAGAGGTATTAACAATAACCTGTCTTTTCATTATGGAATTACCTCCCTTTATATATATATATCAGATATTTGTTTTTTCAGTTAAACACAATTGTCATTTTCAAATTAGAAATACCATAAATACTTTTCATTTGGGTATTTTATCGATCAGGATGTGCTTTCTGATGTCAATAATGATCAAATCCAAGGAAATAATCCGCTAAGAAGGGAGGTACATGTATACAAGTATATATATATATATATATATCGATCTATATCTGTCTATATTCTATTATTCATTCATACGTTGACATTTTGTTATTCTTGCCATTAGACAGTGCACTCTGTTATTCATATTTCATTCACATTTTGATTTGGACGCTTCGAAGTTGTTAACATACTTAATTGTTTATGTCTTAGATTGTAATAATTAAATATGTCTCTGGGTCAATCGATCCTGATGCAGTGCGCCATGTCTGTCTGAGGTCCATTAAAGCACGTTCATAATAAAAAAATAATGTCAGAAAAAACTTAGGCGCTCGGTCTCATTTGACACCACATGTAAATTATTAAAGTTAAGTTCATAGTTATTATATAATCGAAATACGTCTCTCACATTCCTTCTTTGTGAATGAAGACCGGATGAGACCGGCAGTTAGTACAACCCCGGTTAGACCATACTAAATTGTTTCACTCGGACGGTAAAGAACACTAAAATCAACAAAAATTAGATCTTTTGCTGTCAAAAAATAATATGTCTGACATAGGAGACAGAGATCGTGGAAGGGGTGGAGCTAGACGGCGTCGACCTCGGGGTGGAGGTCCTTCATCTAGGAAGGTAAATATTGAGTCCGGTGCGCCACATATTTTTACGTGGTTTTGTGGACGATTCGGATAGTTTCCATTCGGATAAGTTCAAGTTTTTCTTCTTCTTAGAACTTACTCATGACTTTGAGGATTATGCGTGTATTCAATTATATACAAGTGATTATTCATAGAACAGTTGATTTAAGGGTGTTACTTTAAAACTTAATACACTTAAGTCTTCATAGTTTCGAAGAAAATTCCCAATCACAAATTGTTTTTGTTTTTTTATTAAATTTATAAGTTCATTAACATCACTTTAGGTAGTAAATACCTTACTCTGCTGCTGTTCTATGGGAGAATAAGAAGAATAAGTTGAACATTGCAAAAACTGTAGTTAAAGATTTTTTACCAATTTTGATTAAAACACCATGAAAATTCCCAATCCCAAGGGTATGTATGGGTCATATTCCCAAAATACTGCGAAAAAACCTGAAGATGGTGATGCACTGCCCCATTACTACTATTGCCATGTCCTGTTCTACATTTGGGATTAATACATTTTCAGGATGTATTGCAACTACATGTAGATTGTTTACAACTTTATAGAACATGATTAATCAAGCTCTTGATCCTCTTGAGTTCCAATACAGGCCAACTAAGGTTTATAACTTTATTATAAGCGTATCTGAAACTAAGTTGTATTACGGAAACAGTCGGTTACAGATCTAGCTCCCCTTCTTTGTCAGGCCTTTTCCTACCTACCGGTATCTCACATGTCAGACTATCAGACCCATTCCCAGTGCCAAATAATTTTCAAATATGGGTATTTTTCCCAATTTCATAAATTCCCAATCCAAAGCATAGATATTCTTCGCAAAGTATCAAAGGGACTATATAAGTTTGGTTGTGCAATGGCTTCAAGAATATATTGGTCCCAGTCCCAGCACAATGCTGAATACTCCTCAACTGTCCTGGGTGCTAGAAAGACTGGAGAGCGAACGTCTGGAGTAGCAAAATAACTGGAGAGCTTTTGTCTGCCCTTAACAAAATTAACGGGTGAGCTTTCGTGCTACATTCAGTATTTGCAGCTGATAATGGTATGCACTCTGTACACAGGATGAAATTTCATGTATCAATCTATTGTAGGACAGAGATTACGATGTGGAGGTTAGTCAACCTACAAGCAGACCAATTATACTGGCTAAACATCCAGACAGTGAATCATCTCAGGTATATTTTTGTTGCCATAGATTTAAACAAACATTTCATGTTGTCTTAACTATGAAAAAAATGTTTATATATATTTTTATCAAATGACCATTACCTTGTTTTTTCTTCTTCTTGGTTTTCTTTTCATAGGGAAGTTGTCATTGTTGACTTGTTACGGACAATGATGTTATTGACGTCTTTTTCACCTTTAAGGGAAAGATGAACGAGCTCTTGGGAACGGGAAAATAGTGTCTTATGGTGAAATGGGGAACAATAACATGACAAAGCATACAAATCCTCCCTACATTTAATTCCCATTTGGTTAAAACCTTGATGGCTATAGACAACAAGTTCAATTTTATCTTTTTTACCAAAAATGTTTTTTATTAATTTAGGGAAAAATTCATACTTTACAGGCAGGGAAATGATGCTGAATTTTGGGCTCATAATCAGTCTAGAAAACTCACTGGCTTATGGCTGTAAAAACTAAATATTGCAAAATAAATACTGTATTTCTTACGACAGCATGAACTAAAATGTAATCGTTTTGACTTAAAAAAAATAATTGATAAATAATACTTACTGTAGAATACTGGTTCACGTAGTTCAACATCAGTGTCTCCAACACCAATAGGACGTCAGCCTGAGAAGTCAGTGACTGTGTTAAAGCCTCGTGAAGAAACTCTTAGAAGTATGACAAGCTCTGCATCTCTGCCCAGTATTCCCGTGAGTACAATGCAGGGAGAAACACCGCCACAACAGACATTTCTACCTCGATCTATTGAAGGTATTCTGATATTTTCTGGCTTTAATTAGTGATTAATGAAAAGAAGACAGTCCTATAATATTTAAAGAGTAGGGCTGTCCCGATATGGCTGCGTACCGGTACGTACCGGTACAGTGCTGAACGATATGCGTATCATATCGGAAGGTCCCGTATCGGCGTATCGCGGTTTTAATTTTATATTAAAAAAACTCTTAGAATGTTGAACAACTGACCTAGATTAGCGAATTTACTCTCATACCATCGTCCACAATGCTTACGTAACTAATACCTGTGATTCCATCCTATATTTATAGACATTAGCAGCGTCAGGTAAATCTAGACAATGAATTCGATTCGAATATAGATTTTGTCAAGTAGATATTGACTTATAAATTGTATTATTTTACATAAAAATATGGCAGCATTTTTGGTTTGCCAATTAATGAAACAAAGATGCACGTAGTTGTCTATAAGAAGTGTCAACGCGATGTCAAGTATAGTGGTGGGACTAGCAACCTTAGAACACATAATTATGTCTCGTCATCATTACATCTAAGTTGAAGGTTTCAGAAGTTCATTATTAATTTAGTATTGTGAATGAATTTGACAATCATAACCCTGATTCCTTAAACAATTTTATACGGCTAGGTTCTATTCTTGATATAAGGTCATTCATGGGACACAGATTAAAACTTGCTAATATTTCTATAATTATTTAATTTCCACAATATCAACTATCATATATGTGAATCAAATTGATGACTTTAAGTACAAGACAATTTAGTTTTACACCTTTTTAACAGTTAATTAGGACTTTATAGCACCAAACAAGTGTGAAGAGTTCCCAAAACCACTAATATTACAACGTTTTTCATTTCTTTAAAATATTTTTATATCGTATCGTCGATATCGCATATCGCAAGCACCGTATCGCAATACGTATCGTATCGGCTGAGATCTGTATCGGGACAGCCCTATTAAAGAGCCTTACCATTTTACTTTCCCAAATCTCTCATGTTACCCTCTAAGCCTAAGATGTACATAAAAAAGTAACAATGTTAAATTTATATACATTTGTAGGATACTGGAAAAGAAACAGAAACAGGCTCAAACTGTCTATGACAAATTTGACTGAAGATATTACATCCTGTGTTAAATTGCCCTCCATCTTATGTGGAGTAGCTTGCGGATAGAATGTAGTTAATTAAGGTTAATGCCTAAATGAAGTCCAGGGAAAATGGTTAGGATAATTGTCCACCATGATATTTATAACTGAAATAATGTTGAAAATGGTGTTAAATCGATGAAATAAATGAATAACTTTTGCTGATTTCATAATTATCATGTGTATATATTATACAATGTACAATGTGTACCATCCTTGAACACTGTAATTGTTTTGAAAGATTTCATGTATTGATAAAAAGATGATCTGGTAGATCGGTTTTTCTTGTAGTAGCTGGCATGGTTTGTCAGCTGAGTCCTAATTTTAACATACATCTGCAAAAATTCCTTTATCTTTACCATATTTTGCAATTGTTGCATTTCAGAAATAACTTCATCTGTTTCAAATGGTGAAACACTTTTGTAAATTATTGATCTGGATAATTTCATGATCTATTCTTAATTCCAGTGTATGTTGTATATTTAAGTTACGAGTAGATTGTCTGGACCACAAGAAATGTCTCGTAGTATGAAATTAATAGATGAACATCAGCAGTGGTGTGAAGCTGCCAGCGACGTAAGTATTTTATTAAAATAATTCATTTATTTGTTTATCTGTTGTTTAACAGCCCATTCGGCAGCTATGGTCATTTCAGAGTCCCGGGCATTTATAGCTCTACCTTTTTAGCTCACCAGAGCACGAATGTGCTCAGGGTGAGCTTTTGTGATCGCCCTGCGTCCATCGTGCGTCGTGAAGTGGCGTCAAGTTTTACTTAAAACAACATCTCCTCCTACACCGCTATGCCGATTGCATGCAAACTTTGCTGGAATGATCCTTGGGTGGTCCCCTTTCAAATTTGTTCAAAAAATTAAATTTCATTAAAACCTCTGGTTGCTATGGCAACAAATAGAAAAAACTTAAAAAATCTTCTTGTCCGAAACCACAGGGCCTAGAGCTGAGATATTTGGTATGTAGCATTGTCTAATGGAACTCTACAAAGTTTGTTCAAATTATTTCCCTGGGGTCAAAATTGGCTCCGCCCCGGGGGTAACTTGATTTTACATAGACTTATATAGGAAATTTAAAAAATCTTCTTGTCAAAAACTACAATGCCTAGAGCTTTGATATTTGGTGTGTAGCATAGTCTATTGGACCTCTACCAAGTTTGTTCAAATTATTGCCCTAGGGTCAAAATTGGCTCCGCCCCGGGGGATCACTTGATTTATATAGACTTATATAGGAAAATTTAAAAAATCTTCTTCTCCAAAACCACAAGGCCTAGCTAGAGCTTAGATATTTTGTATGTGGCATTGTCTAGTGGACCTCTACCAAGTTTGTTCAAATTATGGCCCCGGGGTCAAAATTGGCCCTGCCCTGGGGTTTATTCTATTTTATATAGGAAATTGGAAAAATCTTCTCCTCCGAAACCACAAGGCCTAGAGCTAAGATATTTGGTATATAGCATTGTCTACTGGACCTCTATCAAGTTTGTTCAAATTATTGCCCTAGGGTCAAAATTGGCTCCGCCCCGGGGGATCACTTGATTTATATAGACTTATATAGGAAAATTTAAAAAATCTTCTTCTCCAAAACCACAAGGCCTAGCTAGAGCTTAGATATTTTGTATGTGGCATTGTCTAGTGGACCTCTACCAAGTTTGTTCAAATTATGGCCCCGGGGTCAAAATTGGCCCTGCCCTGGGGTTTATTCTATTTTATATAGGAAATTGGAAAAATCTTCTCCTCCGAAACCACAAGGCCTAGAGCTAAGATATTTGGTATATAGCATTGTCTACTGGACCTCTATCAAGTTTGTTCAAATTATTGCCCTAGGGTAAAAATTGGCCCCGCCCCGGGGGTCACTTGATTTATATAGACTTATATAGGAAAATTTAAAAAATCTTCTTCTCCGAAACTACAGGGCCTAGAGCTTAGATATTTTGTATGTGACATTGTCTAGTAGACCTCTACCAAGTTTGTTCAAATAATGGCCCCTTGGTCAAAATTGGCCCTGCCCTGGGGTTTATTCTATTTTATATAGGAAAATTTAAAAAATCTTCTTCTCAGTAACCACAAGGCCTAGAGCTAAGATATTTGGTATGTAGCATTGTCTAGTGGACCTCTACCAAGTTTGTTCAAATTGTTGCCCTAGGGTCGAAATTGGCTCCGCCCCGGGGGTCACTTGATTTATATAGATTTATATAGGAAAATTTTAAAAATCTTCTCCGAAACCACAAAGCCTAGCTTCAGCAATGTTCATCTCCAAATAACCTTTTCTCCTGGTGAGCATTTATAGGGCCATCATGGCCCTCTTGTTTGAATAGTTCTTTTTCATGCCTGGTGTAAAGCACCCACCGATGCATGCCTTGCCCTTTTTCCTGTGATTTTCTAGAATCAGTTCTTGGCTCGGTAGTTGGAATGAGGACCTAAAGGTGAAGCTGAGAATTGAACCAATGACCTTTTGTTAATTATAGAAACTAAAATCAAAGTCTTGCAAATAGCTTCATGCATTATATTTGATGTTTTAATGTGAATAATATTAGTCTGAACCGCCAACTTAACCAGAATATGTATTTTCATTTTTAATTATGATGTGGATTTATAACATGCATGCTACATTGTATATCTATGTTCATAGATAATGGCTTTCACCAACACATTAAACTGTTTAGTGTGAAATGTTAAATAATGAAAACCGGTGAATGGCGAAGAATCTGATTTCTTCACTACAGTCGAACATAAAAAATCATCTATTAATTAATTATTATCTTATCTTTATTATGTGTTAATTGTTGTGTTGGACTATTCAGATGTTATTGGAACAAGCAGATTTTCTTGTTGTGGGTGTGATTGGTTTACAAGGTACTGGAAAATCTACAATATTGTCACTTCTTGCTGAAAATACAGAAACTGATACTCCCAGGTAAATGATGGAAGTTGAATCAAATTAGAGACATTAATGTATAACCATGAACTTTGCTATTAATCTGTTATTTGGATATTTTCAGCTTGAAATTTTCAGTTAAAGTCTTTGCAATTTGTCAATCAGAACTCCTTGGCACTTGTCTGAAGAAAAGTGCCTCGGACATAATTGGCAGTCTGCCATTTTGTTATTGTTGTTCACGGACTTACCTTAGGAATCCTAATGATGGAAACAACATGTTTCTCTTTCAATGGGAACTTTAACGACTTTATCACTTGGGAACAATTAACATGTTCGAAATTCTGTAATTCTGAAAATGAACCTTGAAAATAAGTACCTAGTGTAGAAAAAGTAGTGACCGGAAACTGCATTACCAAAATTTGTGATCCTACACTTATGTACGAGGCATATTTCTCAGTTACGGAAATATCCAAGTAATTACTGATTCAATATCCAAATGCCCAATCAATCGATTGGGGTTATTAAGTTTCCATGTTTTACTAATATGTGGACTATTACAAGACTTCAGCATTATTTATTTCCACCTATAATACAGATGACATTGCTGCTTAACCCAAGGTCACAAATTGAATATGCAGACCTACCAATCAAATGACTGCACTTTGATACTGGTCAAAATAAAATGACTGCAGTTTAATACTGGTCCCTGGTTTCAAATCTCAGTCTCTAAAAGATGCTTTAGTTTTCTATGGTTTTGTTAACTTACTAGAACAAATTAAATTTCTTTCTTGTTAACACATTTAAAATGAATGTGCAATATATGTATATTTTTTGCTATGTTGTATTTCAGGAATTTTGTGTTCCAGCCACAATCAAGGGAGATAAAAGAGGAGTGTGGTCACATGACCAATGGTATAGATATATTTGTAACTTCTCAGAGAGTTATATTCATAGATTGTCAGGTGAGGAGTGTAAACATCTTTAACAATAAATCAGTTTAGTATTTATAAGGGATAGTTGATCTTATTGCTAATAGTACACTTCGATTACTAACCTTTTAGATTTGATCAAGTTTGGACTTATCTATTTTACATCGATTGTAGAACAAGTTTGACTACTTTCGATGACTGCGTCCTGGATTCTGACCAGTACTCATGCCTAAAGAAGGGATTGTGAAGGTTCTGGTCAAAGTTCGCCACTGATGGGATTCTTGCAACCTGTACGTTAGGATTCCGACGCTCTACCCCTACACCAATGCTCCTCCCATTTGATAAAATCAATATCTAAAGCTTAACAAATGGTTACTTTGGCTTGGTTGAACTGTCAAAGTCTTAATCATTGAAAAGAATTAAGACATTCCTGTAACTGTCAAAATGATTTTGTGCAATATTTTGATGAAAATGGATTGTAGACAGAAATATACCTAGACAATCACTTTTGACAAATCAGAAGTTAAGATTTTGTATTACAAAGTGCAACATCACAATTTATATACGTATGCAAATAAGCAGTCTAATGATGGTAGTAAAGTTGTGATTGTAAGGCATGATACTTCGGCAATACATCCCAATATGCCTTGTGAAAAGAGGTGATATTTTGTAAATCATACTGTATGCTTATTACATTATAATTACTAAACTGTTTGTATTATATCTGTAGCCATTGTTGAGTGCCTCTGTATTGGATCAAATCATACATAATGAGAAAAAAATCCCTCCAGAATACTCTACTGCTGAAAACTATGCAGAAATACAAGTAAGTGAATCGACAATGTCATGAGAGTCTTAACTTAGTGATAAGTTCACATGAATAGATTTATTATGCCCCAGGCATCAAATGATATACATGTATATAATGATTACCTTGTCGACCCGGAAGATTCTTTTATACATATTGTAGATGTATGTTCTGCTTATGGCTTAATATTGGTGGGGCTAAAATTTGGTGTTATTTGAAATGTTAAAGGGGCATGCCCTGGAACTGAAGCATCTCGAATAGCTATCAAATTGGTATCATTTTAATGCCTAAATCAATTAATTAAAGCCCTGTAAAATATTCACAAAATATCCCGCTAGTTTACTCAAAATACACATTTTAAGATTTACCAAACCTGCCGATTTCGGCCTCAGAAATTATTCGGCATTTTCACAACTCGACCCTTTCGGTATCTGTCAAAACCGAAAACATCACGGAAAAAATGTCAACAAACTGAGTATTGCTCATGTTATGTTGACTTGAAAGGTAGCGCACATGCTTCGTTAAACTCTCAGATGCATCGGAAATATCGTTGTCAATAATAAAAGGCTGACAGCCTTTTCTTCAAACCGACTTTCAAATACCGACGTGAGCCTTATAGGGTCATTTTTGAACGCACATTCTTCTTTGACTTTTCGGTAATAATTGGTTTTACAAGTGACAAACGCATTTTTGGTGAAAGATAAAAAAAGACAGCAGTTCCTGGGCATGCCCCTTTAAATACTGGCGGTGGTCAAGAATTAGCGATTTTTAAAAATCCTCCAAAATAAAACCATGCATTGTCTGTTGCCTGCTAGAATTATATGTATACTTGAACTTAAGAGTGGTAACAGGCTAGTGATTACTAGTCAGAGACCATAGCTACTTTACCTGGAAGACCCTTAGTTAGATTCTTTAATACATATTGTAGATTTATGTACATATACCTGATATTGTCTCTTTAGGTTATGAGGTGTATTATCATGACGTTATTTTATCTCTTTTTGAAGAGTTTACAACATGTGGCATTCCTTCTTACTGTGTGTAACACTGTACTAGTGGTTCAGGATTGGTTCACAGATATGTCCTTATTGAAGTTCCTACAGACAGCTGAGATGTTAAAACCCTCTACACCATCTACACCATCTACGAGTCATGACAGTAATACATCATCAGATGATCACCCAGATTATTATCCTCACATAGGTCAGTTATGATTATGTTTCAACATTTCTGTACTGACTCGTTATTATGTTAAAGCGATAAAGCTGTATCTGACAAGAAATACAGGAATGTCAATATTCTGGAATGTATCTGTCCAAAATGAGCTATAATTTCTGAGCAAAATAAAAGTTATTTGATGAAAATATCTCAAGACATGGCAAAGTTATGGTTAATTTAATCTTCGCTAAAGGATTTTCTTTAATAAAAACTGAGTTAAATAAAGAGACAATATGGTTGAAGGCCTCTTGTGTGACAAAAATGGTCGCCACATACGACTTTAAGGATTTTTAATTCGGCTGTATTGACACCCCAGAAAATACTACATACATTTCAAAAAGTAACAAAGAGTAAAATTACATTGTTTTCACAAAAATTATTACTGTTACTTATCCGAATGAAATGTTTCAGAACATTTTATTTTATTCCACTGTTAAAGTGAATTCAATCATGTACTGCTTGCTTTCACAAAAATATGTGTATTTTACCTTGGAAAAGAGGAAACTATGCCAGATTATGATTCTTATCCTGTACAAACAAATATTCTGTCACTGATAGGACTGTCATATACATTGTATATCTCTATACACTTTGATTAATTTTTTTTTAGAATTTGCATTAAATTTTTGTTTGTCAATAATCTTGTTTGCCCTCCCCTTTTAACCTTACATTTCTACACCATTATTATGTAATAATTATGTAATAACTATAATAGGCTCTTCCAAATAGTTTGATGTTCAAACCCAATTGACTTAAATTCTTAAATTTTGAACATTTTCATCAGTATTGTATATACAGTCAAACTTGTGCTAGTGGACACCTCCAAATAACAGCCACCCTGTGAGTAAAAGCCTTTCTCTTAAAAAGCATCTTTGAATGTTTAGGACAAAGTGACCTCTGAATGAAGACAACCTATCAATAAAGGCTGTGTTTTGGCTTGCTGAAATGTGGCCTTTGACTGTAACTTGGTGTGATCATGTAGTTTATTTTATATTTCAGTGTTTGTCCAGAATAAATCTGGTAGAGAAGAATTCAGTGTGGATAATTTTACAGTCATGCAAAAAACATTGTCAACAATTTTTCAAAATTCCAAATTAAAGATGAAAGGTATGCTTTTTGTTCTATTTACTGTCATTACTGACATATCACAGTAGGACTCTACTCTAATGTTATATTAAAACCTTGCATTTATGGAGAGTTGAATTGATGGTCTTGGGGTTTTCTGCTGGACTACCGATCGTAAGGTTGTGGGTTCGAGTCTTGGCTCTTACTTCCAATACTTCAGGAATGCTTTTTCAATGCCTACATCCTAACTACCTAGCCCAGATCTGTGATGAGAAGTTCACTGGAAACTTGAGAGGAATATATCAGTGCTTTACACCCCGGCCTGACAAAGAACCAGGAAGAAACTACCATGTATTTGAAATAAGAGTAAGGATGTAAATTCCCGGTTCTCCTGTTTCTTCTCCCCCCCCCCCCCTCTCTCTGTGGTGTTGAAATTACCAAAGTTGTCCAATGGGCCGTTTAACAACAGATGAACATATAAACATTGCATTAGTGGTGTGAATTCAGTTCATGGCAGACCATCCTTTAAGAAAAATTGGTTTTCCATTACATTAATTGGTAGGAAGGCATTTTTTATCAGTATATGCTAGCCCCGAAAACAAAAAGCTTGAATGAAGAACGAAAACATTTCTGGTGAAAATTTATAAAGATATTATATAGGTTGGCCTTGCATAATTTTAAACTAACAATTTATCTCAGGATGGCCAAATTACACAATTATAATATACAGTCAAACCTGTGATAGAGGTCACCTCCAAATAAAGGTAACCCTGTGAATTAAGGCCATTCTTTAAAAACCATCATTGATTATTCAGAACAAAATGACCTCCTAAATAAATGCTACTAGTCAATAATGGCCATATTTTGTCATCCTTTAGATGGCCTTTGTTCACAGGTATGACTGTACCAGATGATATTTTATGGTTGAACTTTTGAAGAATATTTTTGCTCAAGTCTATGTGATATGTTTCTTATTGTTAGGTGATGTTACTATGACAACTGGAAGGCAAACATTTGGTTTAAATCCAACATTTGTTAAATCTGATCTGAATATGTTTCTTCTACCCTGTATGGATGCCAAACCAGACAGTCAGGGTAGGTCTTCTCTGTTTTTGTTTGTCTTAAATCTACCATCATGCCATGTACTTGATAAATGGTACATATAAACATTTTGATTTTCTATGAGTCTATGTTTTGCCACTTTAGGATGGCCCATGTTTTGAGCAGAAATTTTGCCTGGGTATTATGTTATATCAGTACCAGCGTGCTAGCTTTGTTTCAAAAGTTGGCTGTGAACAGTTTGAAGTGTCAACAAAATTTCCTACTAAAGTAATAATAAATTTGACACTTTGTCACTTATTCTCAAGAGTCAGAAACTTTATTTTACTTATTGCAATATAAAAGTAATTTTAAGGTTCGGAGAATCAGATACTTCAGATTGATATTTTTGTTGTTCAGTATGCAAGTATTGTACAATTCTTACCATAATTTTAGCTTGCTATGTGTCTGTAGCTATAGGTTGTATTACTGTGAAGTTATGTAGTCAGCTAGGTATTAGATATGATATCTGCAGTTAAATGTCTTAGTGCTATCACGCTCATTAGGTGCGAGAGAGAGATAGCCCTGCTGGATAAACTTATCTATCTCCAGTCAGTGCGTCACGTGATTAAAACACGCGTATGAATACAAATCATTTTAAGATTCCCACGCTCTGTTAAAGCTAAAATAGAGATTTTTATTCTTGTTGTCATATGCAAACTTCATTTTGAGTATTGAAATGAAACCTTTAAATGCGTTGTTTCCAATTTAAAGGATGTAAAGCTCTGTGCGATGTCATAAATGACGTCACAGACGAAAAGACATTAGTGTATGTTATGTCACATATAATTTGGCAAAAAATAAAAAAGAATTTCAGTAAAACATGTAGTGTTGTAGTAAACTTTATGAGAATAGCAGGATAAATGGAATACATGGTTGGTCTGGAGATGGTGAAGGTTTATCCGGTTTGCTGCGAAACCGAATCTTGACTCGCTAAAGCTCGCCAAGATACGTTTTTTCACTCACTGGATAAACCTTCTCCATCTCCGGCACCAACCATGTATTCTCCATGTCTCCATCCTATTGATATTAGTCTTAGTGCCTGTTTGGTATACTTGTCTTAGGTATATAAATACTTTCAAACTTAAACATCTTTCGTATTGTATTCATTTTCACCCCTTTACCATGATCAGTTCATTGAAATGAAATGATTTTTGCTAACGATATAAATGTTTTTAAGTTTCAAAATTGCTATCTTAATTAAGATACTGTATGTCTTAGAAACCAACGCTTGCACAGTACAATCATTGTTGATGGACCGGCTTGTATTTCCATTTCAGACACTGTTCTGACTTCTCTACCAGAATATAGAGGATATCCAAGCTTCCAAACATTAATGAACTCATTTAGGGGACAGGTGCTTTCAATGCCCAGAGAACCAATCACCCACACCACACTTACAGAGAAAAACTGGTGAGTTCAAATTTTATTTGATTTATCTCATTGGAAACTGATTTATAGTTCAGCTGTTTATAGCCACCGCTTGCTCAGCACGCATGAATTTTGATGCGGACCAAAGTATGTGTACTTAATAGTTTTTCTACATGAGCTATGCAATTGTTAATGAGTAGGCCTACTTAGAGTCTTTGATTTTTGGAATGATGATTTTCTATGGACTTGAGTCAATGACACTATTCAAGACTGTGCTGTTGCATTGTAATATATGAATGAAAATTTGGAATGTATGAACTCATTGATGATGTTGACTATCAACTGTAATTAATAGAGCAGTATCAAAACATAGCTAACTATAGTTACTTCTTTCCACATTTGGTCAATTTATGAACAGATGTGTAGAATTTTCATTTGATTTCCTAACACATAAAAGGTTGATGATTTTGAACTTCAGTGAAAAACTTGTTTCAAACACTTTTAATTTTCCTGCTTACTGTATATTTTAGGTTCCATTATGCTGCAAGAACTTGGGATGCTATCAAGAAATCACAACTGATTGCCGAGTATAATCGCTTACTTCCCTAAAACAATCATGACGCTGTTTGGATATGTGTTAGATTCAAGATTATAATAGAGCAGTGGTAGGGACATAGCTAGCTAGTCAGAATGAGTTAACCTATTCAACACTGATTACTTGTACTTGGAGCAGGATATTTTTGTGTAGATACATAGGTCTTTGAGACATGAACTTATACCTGCAATGCTGTGTGGTTTATGAGAACAGGGAATTCTGAATGCATGGCTCTGTGAGGAAGTTTATATAAGCTTGCTGTAGTGACTGTATGTAAAATGCTACGTTTATCAGCACATTTATAAATGTGTTGCAGATTTTCACAATGGTTTTTGCATTTTGTTGTTTTAATGTTAAGTGCATTGATTAAATTCATATCAAACTGAAAATAATTCTATTTCTTGTATGTGTGATGATTATGCATGATTATTAAAATAATTCACTAATTTTCATCATTGGCATGTACAAGTTAGTAATTGTCCTTGGCACTTTAACATGGTGCAGAATCCTTGAAGACATGTATCAGACTTGAGGCATTTACATACATAACGTGTGCATTGGCCATACAGTAGTTGTACATCAGCCAGTTATGCATAAGTGGGTCTGGTTTAGTGATATGCACATCCCAGGTTTAAGTTATCACCTGAATTGTTTATTGAAATAACACCAACCAGCATGTTCAATTTACTTTTTTTTATTAAATTTTGTTCAAGTTAAACATAAACATGATTTTTACAAGAACAGCGGAGAAACACAAAAAGGCAGTTAGTATCAAAACAAAATTACTGAGTCATGATATTAATTAAAACAGTCTTTTAAAACTGTACAATATATCACAACTAGTTTCACAAACCATAAAATCACTAAGTGGAGTTACATTGTAAGTGCAAGTAATGTACAAACAATCTAAGCACATTGTACACTTTAAGTCTAAAAATACAAAAACGAAATAGGAAGTGTTATTACATATTAGTATTAACAATGCATACTAAGTGGGATCTAATGGCAATTGCAGTATGTAAATCTTTACCCTCCAATAAAACCCCAGTAATTTTGATAGATGTAAAGATGTTGCAGCAGTCACACAGGTGACAGCATTAGTCATAAATTCAGGAGAGATTATATTAACTAGTGATCAGTTGAAGATATCCATAGGTTGTTACGATCTAAAAATCTCTGGCATCAGTCTAGCTGCCATTCACTTTATTGTACAAAACAGAACTAAATATATCATTATCACATGTATAATAAATCAAAAAGGTTCAGGAATAATCTTTCCACTCCCCTTTTCCCTAATGATCATAAAATCTGAACTGATTCCAGCCAGTGTGTGTGGCAATTAAATGTCAAAAGTAAGCAATCTTGTATGAATTTAGGCATCTCTTGTTAATCCTTACAAAGACATTTACAAGGATGTAAATAATTACAATGATGCATGTATTATCCAGAAATAACTTAGTGATATATCAGAATATTGTACAATTCTAGTGATAAATGATGCAAACCATTTAGATCTATAACCTTATTTTACATGTTTAGAAGAGTTATGTCCCTTCAAGAGGTTATTACAATACAAAGTAATAGAACAAAAACATGGGTTATTGTGATAGAAATATGCAGTATATTCTCACCAAGTAATAGTACAACTGTATTGAAATTAATCTTAACAAAGCTGATTAAAAATATCATAGATAACATTTCAAGACTCACACTGGCTCAAAACTCACCGGGCCAACACATGCAACAAATTTATGCAAAAATGTGCCATTTGTGCCAAAATGTTTTCATTGATTCACACATGACATTGTGTCACTTTTTTATAGTAACAATAGAGAAACTATGTTCATTTTATATTTACAGAATGAGAAATCTTTAATGTAGTAAGCTTGACTGAAATGAAGGATTTATTACATCATTTGGTTGGCAAGGAACTATATATCACTTCATTGCACTGATGAGAGTGGCTTCATTTCCTTTTTAAAGGCTCAAACATTTTAGCTAACCCTGTGTCTTTGCTCTGCTTTGTTAGTAAACATCAATGGAAAAAATTATGCACTTAAAGTAAAAATTCAACATTATCTAAATGATGATTTTCATACAGAAAAAAGTCCCAGCTAATGGAGATTTCAGCTAACAGTTCATATGATAAACATTCATTGTATCACATTATGATTAAGAGGTAATAAACATAAGGCACCACAATTTAAACAGATATTCAATAAATAAACAGATAGCATGTAGTTACACTATTTAATAATGTTAACATTCCATTTCACTGACACTCGAAAACGACAAAGCTGCAAAAATGTTAACACAACTAACTGGATTTTCATTGCCATCTGTAGTGGTTGTAAACACTAATGAAAAGAAACACCATTGTCATTTTTATGACTGTCCAATTGTTCATTTTCTGTTTTATTACAAAAAATTATATACCGGGTATTAGCGCCACAATCATGCACCCAACAAATTAATTCTGTGTCAAATTTGTAAAATCTGCATCTTTGGTACTGATGCCACATGCCAGTGTGAGCCCTGTATTAGTGTTTAATTAAATAAATGTGATAAGATGTGCACTGTATTATAAGATAATGTTTATACTAAACAATTCTTTACTAGTAGATCTACTCTATAATACGATAGCCATATAAAACCTACACATTGTAATCACTACATGATCATGAATCTCTCACTTATTCAATAAATGTTAAAGTGGTCTATGTTTTATCCTTAAATAAATATTTCTATAAGAAGCACAGCTCCATTTGATTTTAGGCGAATCAGATTAAACATATATAATCATAAAAATTTGCTTAACAATGATGCCTGTACAAAAAACATGTTCAGACTAAATGATCAATGAAAATATATCAAATAACACACACTCCGAAAATGTACAAATGTTTAGATTTCTCATGTCACATTTGGTTATCAGACAAATGTAAAAAAAAAACACAAATAAAAAACTGATCCATCATCTACAAGTAGAGGGCCCCTCAAGAGCATAGCAACAAAATAGCAAACTTTTGGTCCACATTATTGTAAAATGATATATCATTCTTTATAAACAATCTTAACAGATTGGAAAACCCTGCAATCCAACTAACATATTATTGAATAAGAAAATTTTAACCATATACTTCATCTCAAACAATACTTTAAAAATTAAAACTATATACAATGTAAACAACAAAATCATACTGTACTTGACTAAACACAGTAAATCTATGTGATAGAATGATCCATCCTAAATATGCTGAAAGAATGAAGCTTGTACATTCAAGTCACATCTACAGAAAATTAAAGTACCTGTGAACCTAGATGAGCCTTTTTTCGCACCTTGAACACATGTACAAACATCTACACATATACCTCAGAGCCTAATTTAAACCTATCATCATTAAATAAAACAATAAGCATTTTCTCCTAAGGTGTGATGATAATGCCATTATTGTTGAACAGAGCATTTTTTACAGGGAACATTAAGTTCAGACAGCAGCTTATGGAGTAGGCGTGACTGGAGGTGAATTTGTATCAGTAGATTCCTTCCTCTTAGCAGCTGGCTCATCCCCTGAGGCATCGATTGATCTCTTCTTCGGCTACAAATATAAATCAATCGTTGGACAATAATGTTTAAACACTTAAAGAGAGACTTTTTGTGCCTTACAACAAGATGTGTTTTTAAAACACAATGCCCCCTCCGGGTGACCTACTGACCTTAAAATGCACAGGTCCTGTAGAGATTGTCATGAGGAACCAACATAGGAAGTTCGATGACTGTAAGTGGAAACGTTTTGATTTTATAGGCAAGGTTAAAGTTTGGTACAAAAACATTATTCCTCTGATCTATCGACACAGGGGCATAAAAACTGCTTCAATAAGGTATTGACAGTATCAGCAATAATACAAATGTATTACTTTCAGTGGATGGTAGTGATTTAAAATGATATTCTAAATTTGTTAAGCTTATTCAAAATATTCTCCGTCAGTAATAAATCCATCAACTATAAATCGCAATGATTATCACAGACACTCACCCTATCACTTATTTTTTTTTTACTGAATTATGCAGTATTTTAACAGTGATCAATTATATACAGCAGACATGAACTTGACACATGCATTTCATATCATTTTTCTCTTAATCTCTAACTAAGTACTGAAAAAAGGAGATACTAGTTTAATGTCACACCAACAGGCAAGCAGAAACAGTGTAGTAAGACCCTAGGCATACACCTGGGTGGAACCACAACCTTCTGTAAGCCAGCTGGACATCTTCCTGATCTTATTTTCTAACCCTGGTGGATTACTAACTCACAGCAGCGAGGGAATAGTGATTACTAGTCAGAGACCACAGGGGCTAGTGATTTCTAGTCAGAGACTATAACAACCAGACCTTGGAGGGCTTCTGACCCATCCTTGTAACTAACCAAATATGTTCAAATAACATACTGTGATACAGATATGCTCCAATAACATACAATACATACCACAGACACTGGAGGTCCCATACATTCTTGTTCTACATGCATCAGTGATTT
Organism: Lutraria lutraria; assembly: GCA_964023205.1. Taxonomy (NCBI): domain Eukaryota; kingdom Metazoa; phylum Mollusca; class Bivalvia; order Venerida; family Mactridae; genus Lutraria; species Lutraria lutraria. The sequence goes on along the minus strand of OZ026837.1, from coordinate 10,289,166 downwards.
AGCTTTCTCCTTCATCTCATCATCCTGAAATTACAACATCAATCATAAACTGAACAAGTCAAAATACATCATCCCCAAAGGGGGTTATACGCTTTTAAACACTTACGGTAGACTTACACTTACCCAATGACCCTTTTATCTCCTGTCATTAAAACTTTTTTGATCTAGGTCATTTTTTCACACCAATATTTTCAGCTTCATATATTAAAATTCATTGTCTTAATTTATACATATCTGATATAAGACCTGGGAGGCATTTTTGGGAATGACAGTGGAGACACCGAGACGTGTATTTATTTTATTTTTGCCTAAACATGTGCACTGAAAAACCATCAATAGTCATTTTTATAAAATATTTAAATGACCAATCAGGTGAGGTGTTCTTTGTCATGAAAATCATTTTTATTCTTTACTAAAATAGAATAACAGTTAAGTAATTGTTCTATTAAAATGGGAGACTGAACATCTGTGGATAATAGCTATAGTTAATGTTTACTGTTACATTATGAGCCAACCAGAAATACATATTTGTATCTTGCCTCAAAAAGGGCATATTTATCATAATTTGTATGACAAATGATGCAATGTACAATTGAAAGGGGCAGCATGGCATATTGTTTAAGAGGCATGGCACAGCCATCTCCTAATAAGGTCTGAAAGAAACACTACATACCTTAAACCAGGGATGTGTGAGAGCATCAGCTAGAGTTATCCTCTTATTGGCATCAACTGTCATCATTTTTTTTATCAGGTCAATAGCTAAAAACACAAATTATAGATATATTTATTTCGACATAAAATGAACATTTACATGGCAATCATAATATTAAAACATACAAATACAGTAAATCGATACATGTGTAAGCATGAATTAATAAAACAGCCATGTCAAATCAACATTAAATGTCAAGGATAACACAAGAAAGGGTTCAGAGGAGCCCTTATTTCCATTGTGGTCCTTAGTAAATATAGCTTGTGAATAAAAAAAGAGAGTCTACAAAAAGAAACATTGTCATGATATACAATACAATATGTAGTAAACTGTACAAAGCCTGTTCAATGACAGAATAACCATACTACATATTGTTCCACTTAAGTTTTATTGTTTAAATTTTTTTATATAAGTCTCTTGTGTTAAATATCATAAATGATGATGACTAAATACTGTGGAATCATTAATTTTCGTTGGGGAATTAATTTCATGGATATCGTGGGTCAGCTCATTCACAAAATCAAATCCCCACAAATTTAAAAGCAGAGATAAGGCATTTCTTTTCAAAAAAACAAAATCTTCGAATTTATGTCCCCATGAAATAGCCATTTTATTAAATATCATGAAAATTTACCCCAACAAAAATAAATGAATATACAGTATCAATTTAGATCAGTATTTTTAATGTTACGGAATAATACGAAAATATTTCCTACAGAATGAACTTAACCTGACGTTACAATGAACTGAATTTAACAAAACAATAAATAATCACCCACCATCATCAGAGATACCTTTCCAATACTGTTTGGGAAATGTAAAATGTCCACCCATGATTTGCTTAGGCAAGTCCATGTCCTTCCTATCATCAGAGAAAGGTGGATAACCAGCCAAACTGTATACAATGCAAATATAGAACAGATGAAATATTAGTAAGGCTCAAGGCCATCCTTAAAAATTGTTGGTTAGGAGTAACACAACCGACTCAAATAAAAATTTTCTAATCCAATTTTTTTAGCGATCTTGATACAGTTTTTCTCTCTCTCTTTATTCCAGCTTTTTTTTATCCCCTACTGTAAAAAGCTTGGATCATGTAATAACACACATGTTTAGTCTATTGCTGTGGTTTTAACAAATTGGTGTTAAATAATAAATATTGTGAACAACTGATAATAGTAATGTATTGAAGCATGCATTATATTCCAACATACAACAGGTTCCATCCTTTTTTTATACTCAGCCAAACTAAACAAGAGGGCCACGATGGCCCTTTATTGCTCACCTGAGAACAAAGTCAAAATAATTAATGAACAGATAATATAGTTTCCAACTCGTATAACCCATTTTTATGTAGATTTTGAGATCAAAACCAACAATGAAGGTATAATACTGTTAAACAAGCTAAAACGTAGCAAATTTTCTAATCCAAGGGCCCATAACTCTTGAAGTTCTGGTCCGATTCCACCAATAACTAAACTTGTCCAATACTGTAAGGTCATAAACATTCATTGTAAATATGATTAGGATCGGTGAATAAATGCAGGCGCTAGAGTGTAAACAAGCTAAAATATAGCAAATTTTCTAAGTCAAGGGCCCATAACTCTTGAAGTTTTGGTCCGAATCCACCCATAATCAAACTTGTCCAAGATATTTTGGTTATACTCATTTACTGAAAATATTATTAGAATTGATGAATAAATGAATGCGCTAGAGTGTAAACAAACTCAAATATAGCAAATTTTCTAAGTCAAGGGTCCATAACTCTTGAAGTTTTAGTCCGATTCCACCCAAAATCGAACTTATCCAAGATATTTTGGTTATACACATTTACTGAAAATATGATTAGGATTGGTGAATAAATGAAGGTGCTAGAGTGTAAACAAACTAAATATAGCAAATTTTGTAATTCAAGGGCCCATAACTCTAGAAGTTATTGTCCGATTTTGCCCATATTCGAACTTAGCCGAGACATTGTGGCCATATACATTGTGAGCAAGTTTAATCATGATTCGTTAAGAGCTGCAGATGCTAGAGTGTAAACAAACTAATTGTGGCCGGACGCCGGACATTCAACGATCCTAAAAGCTCACCTGATGAATCAGGTGAGCTAAAAACATATTACTTTGAACAGTGGTCAATATATACCGGTATATACTTTTATACAAACAGGCGCCAGAGCCGGGGCAGCAAAATTTTGGCATAAAGAGAAATTACACCAAAAAACTTTGAGGCTTGGGGATCACCTACTCCCAAAAACCCAGCCCCTCCCCTGCCCCTATGTCAAATTGTTTCTGGCGCCCCTGCTATGTAGTTCAGTTAAACACAAGTAATGGTGACATATGACATGAATATACAATGTACCGATAAGACAGACAGTGACATTGTGACATGTTCGGGTATGTATAATTATATCATTGATTGATGAATTTAGCTACTGACCATATAAACAATATTACACCAAGACTCCAACAATCAACAGCTTTAGTGTAAGCACCAGACCCAGCTGTGACCAGGATTTCTGGAGCAAGGTATGTCGGTGTACCACAAAATGTCTTCATCATAGAACCTGCATCAACAAACTTAGACAATCCAAAGTCTGTTATCTTAATCAATGTTTCTTTATCATCTGTAGCCAGTAAAATATTTTCAGGCTGAAAACAGAAATAAAACATAGATGACGATGATACAGTGTACCAATGTTCAAACAACATTTTGTAATTTTTTAAAGCACTAGCCCAAACTAAAAATGGGCCATTGAAAAAAATTTATCAGTGGCTTGAATAAACTATTTGATAAGTTGGTTATCAAACTTTGGTGTACTGCATACATAAAAAGATAAAGGAATATCTGAAAGATCACCTGTTCAGATGAATGTGTGGCACATGAAGAAAGATCACCTGTTCAGATGAATGTGTGGCACATGAAGAAAGATCACCTGTTCAGATGAATGTGCGGCACATGAAGAAAGATCACCTGTTCAGATGAATGTGTGGCACATGAAGAAAGATCACCTGTTCAGATGAATGTGTGGCACATGAAGAAAGATCACCTGTTCAGATGAATGTGCGGCACATGAAGAAAGATCACCTGTTCAGATGAATGTGCGGCACATGAAGAAAGATCACCTGTTCAGATGAATGTGCGGCACATGAAGAAAGATCACCTGTTCAGATGAATGTGCGGCACATGAAGAAAGATCACCTGTTCAGATGAATGTGCGGCACATGAAGAAAGATCACCTGTTCAGATGAATGTGTGGCACATGAAGAAATATAGAACAGCTTGTTAATAAATTTGAAGAGATTAGTTTTGTGTAAATATTTAAAACAAGGCCTGCGCTTCTCCTTAGGTAAGAAATAAACTCACTTTTAAATCACGATGTGTGATACCTTGATCATGTAAATACTGAAATATTAAAGAAAACAACAGTAAATATTTATCACCAAAAAATGATACAAAAAATAAGTTTTGTACAGAATGAAGATTTGTTTAGTCAGGCTTGGAGCAATAAATAAGAATTAATCTGTGGTAGGAAATATCTGATATACCATACACCGCTTAGAAATCATTTCATCACAATCTATCTACAGCAAATTCACATGTCCTTTTATTTAAATTGTAAATGTTGTTTTCACTGCAAAGAAAATCTTGTGGGAACATATCAGTTCTTCATATCATAACAAGAGTGCTGTGAGCAGTGCCAATGCTTTTTGTTCACCGCCTCACTGAAATCTATCCACCTATGAAGTTTCGTGATGCTACCTTTTATGGTTTCTAAGTTATGAGCTACATTAACGTTTTTGCACAGACTCACACTGATCTCAATAGCTCAACTTTTTCTTGGAAAACAGTTGAGCTAAAAATCAATGTCTACACAGGTAAAGCAACAATATCTTTGTCATTAATGATAATAAGATTCTTTCAATCTTGTCCGAAATGGTACAAGCACCTGTCAATCAGATTTTAATGGGTTCATAGTTCATACTTACTTTACAAGCTAATACCATCTGATAAAAGAGAAGTTTAGCCGTTGGTTCATCATATTGACTGAGGCTTACAACTTTGTCAAATAGTTCGCCACCTTCAACACTGTAATACACAGATCATATTAAGTGTAATTTTATTTTGGAATAAGATATACTTAGTGCCCAGGAAATAAACAGATTATTACACACCTGGTTTCATAGTTGAATATTATGTTCATAATTTTAGCCTTCTACACTCCAGATGAACACTTCACTTCTTTAGAATACTGGATTAAGTACCATCACATAAATATTCAATTCAAATGACCAATACATTAAATATGTCACCAAAGATGTCAAATCTTAGCTGAACATTGTACTTTAACCATGATATTATACTCAGGTATTGCAGAAAAAAAAACTAGAAACTAAAAATACACTGAATGAAACTATACAATAAAATCTAAAACAAGAAGTGTTTGTGAAACACGGATGCCCCCTAAAGGCCAACTGGATAGTAAAACCTTGACCTATTTAACTGAGCATCAATAGGGGTCATCTAAATGCAATGACCAACCTCCAAACCAAGTCTGAGGACCTAAAGCCAAATTGTTCTTTAATTATTGTTCAGACAAGGTTTGGCTATGGACTGGTGGCCCGACCGCCAACATGTGCAAAGCAATATACATGTACCTCTTTTCTTCAAAAGGGGGCATAATGATGTACTTACAGTTCTAATACTATATATAAAACATCTGGCGTATCTATAACATCCTCAATACCAATAATACATGGCTGAAATATCAAAAATAATATCAATTACAGCTACGATATTCTCTTGAAAAATACAACACAAATGGTAGAAGGGGGTACACCAAGAGTCCTCCTCCATCGCTAAAGCTAGGAAAGTCACTAAATGACCCTAGCTGTTGATGTGATGTTACACCCTAGTAAATATATTCATATAACACAAACAGTAGTTGTAGCATTTGTTCTTCTTTTAGTAGAATAAAGAAATATCTCGTTTGAAGCAGATTCTCTAAACAGCGCCCGTTGACTTTTTTAATACAAAATGTATAATAATTTGAAATTAAGTTTCTTAAATATCACTTTTAGTTAGAGAAATAAAACTGAATCTTTCAGTAACAATACAATTAACTGCTCTGCATAGATGACTTACACAGATTCAAATAGTAACAAACAATGCCACCTACTCTCTTCTGTCTGCTGTAAATTGATAGTTTAATACCAATAATTCTTACATTTATGAGGTAGATATGAAATAAACAAGAGTTATCTAACTTGTTTGTCCGATACCCATGGAAACTAAGATGAAGTTTAAAGTCAATGCTGTAGGTGGTTACTGATATGTTCATAAAGTAACTTGCATGCAAAACTTTAACCAAATTTTACAAGTCCAAAAAGGGCCATAATTTGGCCAAAATCTAACTTGTTGGTCTGATACCCCTGGACCTTTAATTGAAGTTTCAAGACAATGCCATAAGTGGTTACTGATGATATATGTACATGATAGTATCTTGCATGCAAAAATGTAACCATATGCAATGCTGATGCAGCCACAAAGGCGACTTTTATGTGTCAGTAATAATGAAACCACATTTCAAACCAAATACCATTTGTGACATTGTAGGCGTCAGGTAAATCAGATTAAACAATATATCACAATTAAACTTACATGTTTTAAAGATTTTAGAATTTTCACTTCACTCATCACCTGTTTGCTTAGATTCTAAAATAAAAAATATTAACACTCATTTGCAGCTCAACTTTCTGATAAATTATCTAACATCATCAAAACATTCAACAGCATGGAAACTGTACATAACCCATCAAACAACTCAAGGGCTCAGCGCAACACTGTGTTAACTTGTTCTTATTTCAATATGAGTTACGACACTGTTGCGTTGAACCCTCGAAAAATTTACTGTTTGTTTTAGTGGTATAATGCTGTTTTCAACGATATTTCAGTTATAAATGACTGCTGGTTCACCAAACTAGTTTTCCTGGACTGTATTCTAACCAACTTACTAAGGAAAAGGTAAATTGCCATATATGGAGAAAAAACAGCATTTTTCAGAAATTCGTAGAATGGATGTCACTCAAGGGTATGATCTGTGGTCTTCTTCACACCAATGCACGCTCACTTCGATGACTGTATAGTACTTGTAAGGCTTATGTCTCATTTAAGAGCAAATTTACTATCAATAAATCAAATTGTCAGTATTAAGCCACTAAATATTACAGTGAGTAGACAATATTTTCTGTGAGTCTGAAAAACAAGAGGGCCATGATGGCCCTATAAATGCTCACCAGGAGAAAAGGTCATTTGGAGATTAACATTGTTGAAGTTTTCTATACGAGTCTAAGTAAGATCAAGTGACCCATCTGGGCCGTTTTTTATCCCATAGCCATTATATGAACAGATTTAAAAGAGGACAATTAGACAAAGCTAGATACCAAATATCTTAGCTCTAGGCCTTGTGGTTTCGGAGAAGATTTTTTAAAATTTTCCTATATAAAATAGAATAAACCCCAGGGCAGGGCCAATTTTGACCCCGGGGCCATAATTTGAACAAACTTGGTAGAGGTCCACTAGACAATGCTACATACCAAATATCTTAGCTCTAGGCCTTGCGGTTTCGGAGAAGAAGATTTTTTAAATTTTCCTATATAAGTCTGTATAAATTAAGTGATCCCCGGGGCGGGGCCAATTTTGACCCTAGGGCAATAATTTGAACAAACTTGGTAGAGGTCCACTAGACAATGCTACATACCAAATATCTTAGCTCTAGGCCTTGTGGTTTCGGAGAAGAAGATTTTTTAAATTTTCCTATATGAAATAGAATAAACCCCAGGGCAGGGCCAATTTTGACCCTAGGGCAATAATTTGAACAAACTTGGTAGAGGTCCACTAGATAATGCTACATACCAAATATCTTAGCTCTAGGCCTTGTGGTTTCGGAGAAGAAGATTTTTTAAATTTTCCTATATAAGTCTATATAAATCAAGTGACCCCGGGGCGGGGCCAATTTTGACCCTAGGGCAATAATTTGAACAAACTTGGTAGGGGTCCACTAGACAATGCTACATACCAAATATCTTAGCTCTAGGCCTTGCGGTTTCGGAGAAGAAGATTTTTTTAATTTTCCTATATAAGTCTTTATAAATCAAGTGACCCCCGGGGCGGGGCCAATTTTGACCCTAGGGCAATAATTTGAACAAACTTGGTAGAGGTCCACTAGATAATGCTACATACCAAATATCTTAGCTCTAGGCCTTGTTGTTTCGGAGAAGAAGATTTTTTTAATTTTCCTATATAAGTCTATATAAATCAAGTGACCCCCGGGACGGAGTCAATTTTGACCCTAGGGCAATAATTTGAACAAACTTGGTAGAGGTCCACTAGACAATGCTACATACCAAATATCTTAGCTCTAGGCCTTGTGGTTTCGGAGAAGAAGATTTTTTAAATTTTCCTATATAAAATAGAATAAACCCAAGGGCAGTGCCAATTTTGACCCTAGGGCAATAATTTGAACAAACTTGGTAGAGGTCCACTAGATAATGCTACATACCAAATATCTTAGCTCTAGGCCTTGTGGTTTCGGAGAAGAAGATTTTTTAAATTTTCCTATATAAGTCTATATAAATCAAGTGACCCCGGGGCGGGGCCAATTTTGACCCTAGGGCAATAATTTGAACAAACTTGGTAGAGGTTCACTAGACTATGCTACACACCAAATATCAAAGCTCTAGGCATTGTAGTTTTTGACAAGAAGATTTTTTAAATTTCCTATTTAAGTCTATGTAAAATCAAGTTACCCCCGGGGCGAAGCCAATTTTGACCCTAGGGGAATAATTTGAACAAACTTTGTAGAGTTTCATTAGACAATGCTACACACCAAATATCTCAGCTCTAGGCCCTGTGGTTTCAGACAAGAAGATTTTTTAAGTTTTTTCTATTTGTTGCCATAGCAACCAGAATTTTTAATGAAATTTAATTTTTTGAACAACTTTGAAAGGGGACCACCCAAGGATCATTCCAGCCAAGTTTGGTTGCAATCGGCTTAGCGGTGTAGGAGGAGATGTTGTTTTAAGTAAACATGGACGCCACGTAATCGTAACGACGCACGATGGACGCAAGGCGATCACAAAAGCTCACCCTGAGCACATTCGTGCTCTGGTGAGCTAAAAAGCTAATCATAGGAAATTTGTACTAAACATTCCACAAATTACTTACAACTGCATGCTTCCCTCCAGTAGAGAATTTCTTTTTAGAGATTATTTTAACAGCAAATTTGTCACAAGAACCTTTAGAAAATGCCAGTCTCACTTCACCACAAGCTCCTCTGTAAAAAGCAATAACTAAAATAAATGTTTTATCTAAACATGAATCAGACTCAACACTAACATATTGTTCCACACAATAAACTAAGAAATTTCCTAGGATATCTACTGATTCTTTTACCTGCTTCTTATACACAGGTGCGACCTATACATGAGTGATCACAGTATAAAGTCAAACCTGATAGGGACCACCTTTTAATAAAGGCCACATTTTGTCTTTCCCAGAGGTGGCCTTTGTTTTCAACTTATTGTCAATGTAGGGATCATGGCTTGACAATTTGTTTTTTCAGACTACTCGGCCTGCTCGGCAACAGCTTAAACTTTTATCTAGATCTACAGCAATTAAAACTCATCCTGAGATGATTTCTACTTGTTATCATGAGCAGCCAAGTGGATTTATCAAACCCTGATGAAGTATCACTGCCAACAGCTAAGTATGCACAAAATATTTGAAGAAGAAACAGCCGTAACCTGCCCAATGTCTTCATCAGTGTGTATTTTTCTTTGATTTCTGGAGGTAGATCAGAATCATTAGCTGCCTCTAGATCCATATACATAAATGCTGAAAAAAATTGTACAAGGTTTCTGTATTTGTTAAAAGAGACACTTACTTATTAAACTTCCGAGTTTAACTTACAATGCCACAAGTTCATCAATAATGGTTATGGATTTAAATTCAGCCTTGTGATGTCAATTTTGTTTAAAAGATAAAAAATTGGTTTCACAATTTCATGATATTAATTCACATAAGAAGTGATTTTTGCAACACTTTTGGAAATTTTTTTATTACATATACAACAATCATTTCAGCATTTCCAAATTTACCCTATTTTAGATAAAAGGAGAATAGCTAAATCTTTAATCAATTGGGCTTTCTGTTCTATGGTTAAAAATAAAACATGCTAACAGCTTTTTATTTTATACCTTATCTAAAACAAACAATCCTAATGTCATTTTCAGGAAAGGAAAGAAAATTTAGCCAACAGAAAAAAGGAATAAAAATAAGTTTTAAGTGGTTTTAAATTCTGTGATGTTCCAGATTCTGGGGCAAGGTAAACAAGTCTAATGTAAATAAATCTATTTCATACATCCACAAAAGACTAACACTATGGAATTAAATAGCATCTCAGTAGACGAAAGTACATTAAATACTACTGAACAATTCCATGTTTATAAAGCCAGGATCCTAATTTGAAGTTTTAAAAATGTGGATGAAATACATACCTTTATTTTTCTTCAAAGCCAAAGCAATCTCATCATTGTTATTAAGGGCTTGCTTGCATCCCTTACCTGACAGAGAAAAAAATCACTGGCAATTAATTCCAATGAATCATGATACCATGATATGTTACAGCAGTACGCTAAATCAGGTAAGAATTAAAAATAGCATTGGCATTATGTGGTTAGAATCAATGCTTGAAAAATACAAATGAAAGGTTTTATGGATTTCTAAATGAGCAGCCAAACCTGTGAACAAAGGCCAACCTTAAGAAAGACAAAATACTGCCTTAAATGACAGGTAGCCATTATTCAGAGGTCATTTTGTTCTAAATAAACAATGACAGTTTCGAAAGAATGGTTTATTCCCAGGGTGGCATAAAAATTCAGAATTTTGTCCCCCGGCTATTGAACAACAGTTACTGTGGTAATACATTTTTTGGTTTTGTTTCCTTCTCAACAACCATAGACACAGAAATTTATATCTAGTGGTAGAAAATATTTAAAAATAGACTCAACGGAAAAATGGTAAGCAAACACTTAGTACATGTATATAAACTATTAGGAATTAAATTTCAACTTTTATCATGTTTACATACCAACTTTTTCTCCATTGACAAATGTTCCATTACTAGATGTATCTTCAAGAAATACATGTGTACCAGTAGAAGTATTTTGCTGTAATATAAAATTAAATAGTAAGTATAGATCAAACCAGATGAAACAGTAGCACTTCCACAATTTGATAGTTCGTGAAGATCAAGTATTAATCAGTTATCCTATACAGTTGTACCATAACTGTGGATTACAAAATAATACTGAATTTAACTGATATGTCAGATTAAGATTTGTCAAATCTTAATGAGTGACTAACTGACTATAGACACAAAGTAGACATTCTCAAGACAATTTAATAACAGTCTCCTAATTCTATATTCCCTCTTGAAATTCATAATGTAAAGGTATAATGTTAGTCAAACAAATTTTGGGCATAAAAATTCACGGCAGGTAATTGTTTTCACTAAACTATGCCAGTCAGTTACTTAGTTACTTTATATAACAATAGCAAAGCACTAAGCAATACTCATTACATACTTAATTACAATATCTATTCTGAAGTATCGGTATACAATACAAAACTTACTCGAATAATTTTGAAGTGAACTTTACTGTAAGCCTGAAAACATTGGTGCTTCTTTGATCCATTGTTGTTAAATGGGATGTCACAGTTTTCCCCACGCCCAAATGAATATTCATCTTTAGTCATATCTAAAATTATAATAATGATAAACAGATTAGATGTCAGTCATGAAGGCAAAACTATTTCTGCTGTAAACAACAGTATCAATATTTGAGGAGCCCTTTTTCTTAAAATAGTATTTTCAACTATTTTGACTCTTGAAATTAGTTCAATTAGGCTCTGAGTCTGACTCTTCAAAAACAAATGGAGATTTCAGGCATCATATAAAATGTATCACATTATGAAGGATCAAACACACCATATCATTCAATGTGAAGATCACATATGATACACTACCACCACATAATGTAAAAATACAAAATTGTGTTGTCCGAAATTTGTACCCTTCAAGATAATGTGATAAGTGCTTCTATTTTCCTGAAAACTAACAAGTCTTTAAAGTTAAGACAACCTACATCACAGTCCAGGGCCTTTTTATCTTCTATAACAGAGGCTGAAATTGGTGACTTCCCAATTGCAAAAAGAAATTCCCCAAAATACAATGCTAAATTCTAACTCGGTTGTCTTAGTACTCTTACCTCCTCAAAATTTGGCCAAATATCGAGCTTGAATTTCCCAATATGAAAGGCTAAGGCCCCTACCCAATATTTGGAAAAAAGGCCCTGCAGTCTGTAATAAAAGCTGATACTAAAATAAACATTTAATAAATGCTAGCTAGACATAGGCCTCGAAAAAAATTTCAGAGCCACTCGCCCCGCAGATTTTTAAAGCAAGTCATGCACTTATCAATGGGGGGGGGGGGGATATAGGGGAATAAGATATTTGTGAAATTTGGCTGTCAAATCTTCTTCCCATCTCCCATGTACAGCTTAGTGCATTATAAGGCTGAGAGGATGGCCCTTCAGAATTATTTCATGAACTCAGCCAACCAAAAGCTGAATAAGTAAGGCTAGAGATCTGAGTGAATGATAGGAAATGAGGAATTGCATAATTATCAGGGCAATCTGAACTCCTCAGCGTTTGTCTAAAGAAAAGTTCCTCTCATATAATAGACAGCCTGCCATTTTGTTTGTGTATTTCACGTGCTATTTTCCATCATAGTATTCCAACAACGGAAACAACTTGTTTCTTTTTCAGTGGGAATTTCATCAATCGCGAATGATAAACACGTTTGAAAGGCTGTAATTTTGAGGATTTCTTGAAAACCGAGTACCTTGTTGTAAAAAGTAGTGACCAAAATTTGTTATCCTACACTTATGTATACAGGCCGTCTTACCGCCTACCTAACTCTTTACTAGTGTTACAATGCATGACAGTACAAGTCTGCAATCATACAACCATTTAACCCTCAAGGCAATTCTTCTTCTTGTCGAAAAACATACAATAACAATAAAATAATCCATCAAATGATCGCAGTTCTTGACATACTGACATCCATGCTGATTTTTTGCTTGATGACCTTATTACCGCCTCTCGACCAATCAAATGCGAGATACGTAATAACGCAAGAAATTCCTGCATCAGTACTAAACTCCAACCAATGTGCGGACCATCTAGTATTTTCGGAAATATCAAAACAGTGTTTTAATAGATCAAATGCATAAAAATGTGACTCATTTATAAAGCAGTGTTAATTTGAATTGAATGCAAATGGCAGTATAAACGATGAATTGACTTGACTGTAGGAATGATATAAATCATTAATGATTAATGAAAAATGTTTTCGTGGCAGGCAATGTAAACAATAGTCTGGTTCCCTGCAGACAAATGCCAGGCGGAAACAGAAGTGGAGGCGACATGCATGTCCGAGTTATTGTTATTATCCGGGCATTGGCGGTAACAGGGTCACCGCAGAAATAGGCATACAAGGGATACTAGGTGTATTTCGCAGGTACAGAAATACCCGAGTAGTTGCTATTGTTCAATTTGTTGTCAGGGGTGTCAATAGACTCAATTTAAATATCCTGAAAATCATACACGGCTGACCATTTTCCAAACAAAAGACCTTCAACAACGTAAGTCTCCTTCAGAGCAGATTAAACTGACCGGAGTAACTTTGGCATACTTCCATAGCTCTTTCAGGACTAGTTCTGGGTCCCATAACTAAATTGGTCTTTTTTATTTCGTCTTGTTGACCATTTTAGTTATGGAATTCTCCTCTTACAAAGTCAACAGCTTAAGACGCTTGTTCATGCGTCTATTGAATCAGATCAATTTACATGCTTTCCGGAATGCTACGGACTTAATCCAAAGCATTTACGAGGAAAATTTTGAAACTAAGGGTAGTATGAATCATCGGCAAAGTATTTGATAACTTTCGTCTGTTGAAGGTATATTTTTGGTCATGTTGATAGATTATACTATCATTCATCGAATTGTACACAAGTTTTACGTAAATTTGTGCTTAAATAGGAAAACCAACGCGACTCAGATTGAGTCGTTTACCTGTTAGATTTTTAAGAACAAGTGGCTTTGACGATGAACTGCAATGCAAACGTATCATCGTCAAAGCTCCTTCGACTATTTCAGGACGAGAGGCAGGGACAGGATGGCTTGACATAAGATAGATTGTACTGCACAGGAAAGGGTAAATGGAATGAAATCTAAATAACAAATCGAACTAGCATTATCTTCAATTGTCATAAAAGGTTGCCGTCTTATCGGCTTATTACCCATGGCAATGAAGCTTTCGCCAAGGGGAAAAAGTCTGCCCCAACTGGCAGGCGTTTCTTGAGACGCTTCATCTTCTTCACTGTAATCACCGTCTGCGACATCCTGTGTAGGCAATGCCTCCATAACTGACAACAAAGACTGTGTTATTTCCGATGCAAATGCTAAAATTAAATTAATTCTAAATGTGTAAACAAAGTTCTTTTCAGCATGCAAAGTTGCAATAATCTTGTTTAAGGTATGTATCCAACATATTCCGAATATAGAGCAACATCCAACCGAAAGTATAATATTTACAAGAAATATTTGATAAATGGACACAAGTCACAAAGACGATTTATGTCGTTTCTTCACACGTTATCGTAAATTGTACCAGTAGTAGTGAGTGTCAGACTTTTCGACCCCTAACCTTGTCAACCCCGAAATTATTTGACCCCTACACTTTCGACCCCTAATGGCATTTCGACCCCTAAATTTCTAAGGCATTTCGACCCCTATTTCACACATTGTATTTGGTATGACAAATTAATAGATAATTGAATGGTTGTTAAAAACTCGTTCACACGTTTTTTGTACTCCAATTAAGTGATGGTAAAATTGTACTTTATTGTTTATTTCATATATCAAATATTAGAGTAAGTGATGCATTTTTGTTTATCATATTAAATAACACCGTTTTTTTCATATACTGACTACATGTTTAGGCTATTTATTGCACTTATTGAATGACAATAATTATAAATGTTCTATTCTGTTTTAATGCTAATCAGCATTGTTATAAGAATATATATATATGTCTACTTGTGTACATACGATTGTTCATTAAACATTTGACAATAATATTTGCCAATTATGTGAATAAAAGTTGACGAGGATAGGAACCATATAATAATGACTTTTATTCTAAAAAGGCTTCATAAATATTAATGTTATAATGAAAATTAATGAATAATTTGATAATGATGTGTGTGTTGTTTTTTCATCGAAGACTGATGTATAAAAACATTAATTATTACATTTAAAAAAAAAAATTATGCATATATATATATATTCAGAGACGTATAATACATTATACGTCTCTGATATATTCATAATCGTATAATCATGATGAAAAAAAACAACAAATGTACAAAAATAACAAAATCAAGCTCAATTCTTCAAAATAATACCCAAATAAAGGTAAATATGTAGGGGTCGAAATGCCGTCACAAATACTCCCAAAGTAGGGGTCGAAATAGTTAGGGGTCGATAAGGCTTAGGATAAAAGTGGGGGTTGAAAAAGTTAGGGGTCGAACTGTCTTGCTACCGTAGTAGCACATAGTCACCAATAAATTAGAATAAAACAACATGTACATGTGTATATTGGACATGGTGCCAATATTTAATTACGTGTATACATACTGGTCCCAGATAGAACTTTAATTCATAGTATTTTTCCTCTCAAATTGTTTACAATTTCAGAATTATAGTTATTTTCTCAGTTTGCATTCTTTTATTCTGATATAAATCATCACTTTTATGAATTTAGAAGTAATGAATCGAGTCTTATTTCATTGTGTTTTGCTGCGTTGGGTCAAGGACTTTTATATATATACATGTATATAAGTCCTTGATTGTGATAACTTTTGCTGAGCTCGGCAGTTTCAATTTGACTTTGGCAGTTTTTGTTGGCTACTAGCTTGTTTTGCTGGACATACAGCTTACAACTGAACTAGTTCAGCAATTTCAACTTGCCCGACTGAGATGATTTCTTTTGATAATTACGTGCCGATGAATGAATTTATTTAGTCCTGCAGCTAAGGTAAGAATAGACAGCAGTTCCTTGTCCATACAGGCACACACAATGGTCAGTTTTCATACTTAGTACATTATAGCAAGATGTGTTTTATAAACACCATGCCTCCTCCGGTTGCCCTTTTTGAAAATGCACAGGTCCTGTAGAGATTGTCATGATGAACCAAGATACGAAGTTTGATGATTGCAGGTGGTAGCGTTTTGATTTAATAGGCAAGGTTAAAGTTTGGTACAGGCAAAGAAAGGGACGTAAATCTGCTAAAAATTCGAATCACAAAACCCTGACAATATGTGCTGGTGAACTTGGTGACAATAGTTATATCAAAGTTTGGTAAGAATCCCTTGAGAAATACATAAGTAGTTGCAAACAAAAGAGTATTTCTCTATTTCTCTTTTTGACGTTGTGATGTCATATGTTATGACGTCACACATATGTTTACCATCATTCCAATAATTATACTAGTTGCCTGAGGAAGTACATAACAAAACGCGTAGCAACTTTATTTGAGTTGTTTTCTTTTTTACCATAATAATCTATATATTACATAAGCACAAAATAAACAAAGGGCCATAACTCAGTCAAAATTTATCAAATCATAAAACCTTTACAACATGCATTGGGTATCTCGATAACAATAGTTCCATGAATGTTTTATCAAAATCCCTTGAGAAAACAAGAGTATTCTGCTGTTACAATCACACAAAATAAACAAAGGGCCATAAATCCATCAAAAATGATCGAATCACAAACCCCGGAATATATGTGTGGGGGTTCTTGGTAACAACAAGTCTGCGAAAGTTTCGTCAAATTCCTATGAAAAATGTATAAAAATAAAAAAGTTATAAACATTCAAGAAATTTACGCGACTTTCTTGTTCGCTCAAAATTTGGATCTACAGAAAATAATGATAATAATAATTTGAATTCATCCCAGCCTTGTAAAAGAAGAAGGTGCTCTCATTGCAAAGAAATTATTTCAGATAGCAGTTTTACCAGTTTCAATACAAATAAGACGTACTCGTTAAATTGTTCAACAGATTGTACAACTAAAGATGTTATTTATGTAATTTCATGTAAAAAATGTCAAATTCAGAATGTTGGCCAAGTATCTAAACGAATGAATAGCCACAGATTTGACATTAAGAATTATGATCCGTCCTGTGAAAATTATGCTTCTAATGTTGCCATTCATTTTAATTCTAATAATCACTCGATTAACGATTTCTCATTCATGCCTATTAACATAGTACAAAACAATATGGAACGACTATGCAAGGAGACCTAATACTGGATCCATAAATTACAGACATTGCAACCAGATGGTTTAAATTCTAAAGTTATTTACAATACGTAAACTATAGCAATACTTTGTATCGTTAGTTCCTATTTATCATTTTTATATATATACTTCATAGGAACTTTTGAATCTTTATTGATCCGATATTTTTCATTTTGTGATTAATTCACTTTGTGATTAATTCTTTTTGTATGCTTTTCATTTTTTACATGTTCATAATGTTTTACATGTTCGTAATATGTTATGGCGACGTCGCGCCACATTGTATGTTGATGCGACGTCATTTCCGTTGTTATGATTTATTTATTTATTATCCTGAAGAAGCCAATGCGGCGAAACGTAGATATAATAAATTGTTTTCATGTTTCGTGTTTGGTGATTTTTCATCTTTATTGATTATGAAAAATGTAGGAGTAGTATCCTAAAAGAAATGTCAGAATTTTTTTAAACACAATGACACTGTGACCTTGACCTACTGACCTGAAAATGCACAGGTCCTGTAGAGGTTGTCATGAGGAACCTACATAAAATTATGAAGTTTGATGGATGTAGGTGCAGGCATTATGATTTTATAGGCAAGGTTAAAAGTTTGTTACAAACAGACAGACAAACAGAGAGGCCAAAAACAATATGCCCCGATCTATTGATTCGGGGGCATAAAAAGAAGAATACACAAAGTGTGAAAACTAGTCTCAAAAATCATATAAGTTACCCAGTGACACCAAAATTAAAACTATGACATAACTTACCATTAGGCATAAAATAATTGTTTATATCTGGCTACCGAACATAACTTAATTTTCCCACAGCCCTAGACCAGAGGAACAGCACATCTATTGTCTTTTTTACCTTTTTGCACGCTGTCAATAGTAAGTAAAAATAAATCCTCTGCCTACCTATCCTATTTTACGTATTCTGCACAACGCTACTCAAAAATTATAATATTATAAAAACAGTATTGCCAATTTATCATTACTTCTTTGCCAGTTACCCTAGATAATTTC
This sequence comes from Lutraria lutraria, assembly GCA_964023205.1. Classification (NCBI taxonomy): domain Eukaryota; kingdom Metazoa; phylum Mollusca; class Bivalvia; order Venerida; family Mactridae; genus Lutraria; species Lutraria lutraria. The sequence goes on along the minus strand of OZ026837.1, from coordinate 10,270,937 downwards.
AATATAATATTATTTACGACACATTTTGAAAAATTGGCTACTCCTATAGACTTCAGTGCAAATTCAAAGGGACAGTATGCTAACTCAACGGTATATCATCATTTATTAAAAATCTCACAGCAAATCATTTTCTATCATTGAAACCTTTAAAAATTATTAAGGAAACCAGAATCTGTCTGCTCCATTTTGACAGTATGAGTATAAAACCTTAATTAGCATGTATCCAGAAACAAACACATTTTTTATGACTTAGTAACTACTAACTAATTTTAGGAAAAAAGAAAACAGACAAAATATATGAATGATATATTTTATTTAGGTATCTCATTGGATAAAAGTGAGACACAGCACATGTACAAATATCTGTATAAGAACGAGCTAACTTATTCATTCATTTACTAGAAAGATTGATGTACATTAAGACAATAGTCTGTAGAAAGACCATTAGCTGTAACAAGAAGACTGTTCATTCTAAAAAATATAAGAATTGAATACATGCACTGCAAAATCGATGATGACCTTTCTCAAACAAGCAAACAGCTGATATATTTTAGCACCACTCAATTTTAGAGAAGTTTTTAATGTACACTAATACCAGAGTATAACATTTGCAAACAATACATGTAAATGCATTTGGTATATACATAGTATTATTATTATATACAACAATAGCTCATAATTAACCTGTCTAGAAATATGTATATCTTATAGCAGAATTGTTTTCTTAATTTGTTGTGTCCTCCATGTAATCTGACACTTAGTATTAAACCTTAATTGACTTCTACAACAGTGTTTGATGTAATCTGACACTTAGTATTACACCTTAATTGACTTCTACAACAGTGTTTGATGTAATCTGACACTTAGTATTAAACCTTAATTGACTTCTACAACAGTGTTTGATGTAATCTGACACTTAGTATTAAACCTTAATTGACTTCTACAACAGTGTTTGATGTAATCTGACACTTAGTATTACACCTTAATTGACTTCTACAACAGTGTTTGATGTAATCTGACACTTAGTATTACACCTTAATTGACTTCTACAACAGTGTTTGAACAAGTTTTTAAAATCATCTGTGATAATTCAGCACATCTGAGATTATATAACATTCTGAATAAGGACTGAACCTATTTCATTTTATGTTTCAAATGATTAGCAGAGGGAGCATCAAATTCAGGCAGCCATTCCACACAGATTCTTTAACAGACAGTAAGTCAAGTATCTTCTATCCATACAGTACAACAACACTGTACAGTCCGTATCTGATACAGTTTTATATCACAGACAGCAAACAATGGTCCCATAGTCCATTATCAAACATTCAGGTGTTTCCATCACTGACACCATAATCTTAGGACCTTACTAAGGATGGTCAACTTGTCTACACAACAGGATCATGCAGTCCACTTCAAGCACCTGAAACACACACAGTTATAATATTTTAGCATAAGAGAAACAATATCAGATAATACATACTGAAGTTTTACTCATTGAACTTATTTTGTGATTACAGAATTTAGGTTAGAGGGACTGAACTAGCAGTGGCCTGTAAATTAAACCATCAAGTGTACAACAGTCAGTCTCTAAACAAACATGCATTCATTTGAAAGACCAAATAAACCTCTGTCTAAAGAACTACTATGTATAACTCAACAACCTGTCATATTAACTACCCCCATTTGTGGATAGTGTTCACATGTTTGATTGTATTCATCAGACTTATTAATAACATGAGGAACCTCTGTGGTTGAGTGGTTATGGTCTCAAACTATTAATCACTAGCCCCTGTGGTCTCGGACAAGTAATCACTAGCCCCTGTGGTCTCGGACAAGTAATCACTAGCCCCTGTGGTCTCGGACAAGTAATCACTAGCCCCTGTGGTCTCGGACAAGTAATCACTAGCCCCTGTGGTCTCGGACAAGTAATCACTAGCCCCTAAACATTTCGAGTAGGAAGCCTGCTCTGGACAAGACACAATTCACGTGTGAGGAAGCTGTTCAGCTTGCTTACACAAGGTCGGTGCTTCTACCTAGGTGTACTCATTGAATAATACATGGTTTATCCTTTAACATTGTCTCTAATATCTATAATAATGATTTTTCCATCTAAGTATGACAATTTCTTTTATCCTATCTTTCAATATCCCAAAAGATAATTGACTTGAGGGAGCATGCAATGGGTATTCAACTCAGGATCCTCAACTTGGCTCAAGTCAGCAGAAGTGTTTATTATTAATTACAACATCAGAGGTAAGTTATTTCCATCATATGAGAGATATTATAATAATATACTCAGGGGTGTCAATCGAGCCAAATTGAAAATCCTGAAAATTATATGCGGTCAACCACTTTTGTCAAAAGAGGGGCCATCAAGCACATTGTTTCCATATTTAACTCAGTTTGTATCAAAGAAAATCCTTCACAGTAGATTAAATTGACCGTAATTTCGCCATTTCTTGTGATATTTTTATCAAATAACTTCTATTTTGCTCAGAAAACAGCACTTTCAGGACAGGTAATCCGGAATTCCAGATTAATCCAGAATTTTGACACCCCTGTACAATGTATACTTAAGAACCAAAGTCTTGTACGGTTGGGTTCCTGTGATTCTTTTAAAACCAGTAAAACCACATCTCTTTAATTTAGCTTACTTAATAGAAACCGGTTCAGCAAGTAGTACCAATGAATGACTCATAGCGTCTTCTTTCCAAGGCACCATTTCTTATCAATGTACGGTTAATAACAAAAAAGATATGGCATTTTATTTACCGGGCAAGACCTTGTCCATAAGTGTATTATAATGATTATATATAATATAATATTTCTTAAAATATTTTTAAAGTGGCAAATAGCCAAAAGTATCGATATATGCAATGAGTCATCTCAAACATAGACAGAACATCACTTTATCTTCCAACAGGCTTTTGAGTCAATCTTGTTGAAACTAGGAACACTCCAGAAGCATTTCTGGAGTCTGAAGACTTTTATAAATGATCAGTATCTACAGATATTAATATTATAACAATAATACCTGGTATCCTGGTGAGTACCCAAACATCTTACACTGCAATACCTAGCTCCACATTGTCTACATGTGTATGTAGAAAGATACGTAATATCTAGTTAAGGAACATAAAACTAATTCTTTACTTAAAGTTTTCATACCATTATAAATGTTAGTACCACAATTAAGTCAGTCATTTAAGACAATCCAGTTTGAGTCACTGATACCTAGATGCAATATTTGCAGATACATAATGTACAATATAACCTCTCCTGAGTAGCCCTCTCTTGAGCAACAACCTACCTGTTTTTTTACCCACTCGACTCACTGCACTATTTACTTATTAATTTAACCTCTCTAGAGCAACAACCTTTCAACAACAACACAATTTTGCTACTCCCAAAGACTATTGCTTTGGAGAGGTTACACTGTACATCATAAAAGAGCAACAGGATAATTGATATGATTCTTTCCTCCAATGATGCATAAATTATTTACATCCATCAAAATCACAGACATTAATCCGCATTTAATTATACTTCAGGTTTGTTAATTTATCATATCCTAGAACTGAATAAATTTTAAACCAAGAATGCAAAACAAAGCTCAAACCAGGGACAGAGTTATGCATTTATATCACTTAATCTAAAGAATAATTGTCTCCATACTGAATGTGAACTTCATAAAAACAAGATGTGTTTGTGAAACATGGACGCCCCTGAGTATATATTAATGTTTGTTATTGCTGGTTGACCAACTTAACTTAAAGGATATCCACAAACAGCACAGAAATGTCTCGGTGGAAGTTTTGAAGGTTTTGCACAAGAACTGACATAGTTTGGTGGATCTTTGTTGGTCATGTGCTGAAACGTAATAACAATGTAAAATATTATAATGCATTAATAATATTACACTCACAATTGATTTATACTAGGTTTAAAAAAATACAATTCCAAGTTGCATCAGACGAGACAAAACTTTTAATCAAAATACTGTCAAGATGTTTCACAAAATTTATACATTATGTTTGATGTGCACTTAAATCACTTCATAATTCGCAAGCATGAATACAGAATAGTTAAAATTTCTGTGGTTTGTTGAGATAAGACAGTTTAAGCGATCATTTAAATTTGTTTTGTGTTATCACACTGATATTTACTTTAATGAACAGAAGGAATACAAGAAAAGGTGGAAAAAAATGGTTTCATACCTCTAATGTGACTAAAATTGACAAGATATGATTGGTTGATTCTGACAGTTGCAGGGCCTTTTTCAAAATATTGGGAAGGGGCCTTAAAAAGCCTTTCATTTTAGGAAACTCTAGATTTTCAGCCAAATTGGGAGAAGGCTAGACAACTAAGTTAGAATGTATATTCCATAGAGTTCAGTTCAGAAAATTCTTTTTTATCAATTGTAAGTTTTTTTATAGGAAGTAATTCAAATAAACATGTAAGATTTCAATAAATAATGCTAAATAATGTAAACTTTAATAAATTATTCACAGAATGCGAGGAAAATATTTTAATAGAGATCATACATGTATTTCATCAAATTGGGATTTTCAGTATAGTATTCTTGGGAATATCTTTCACCAAATTGAGAAAAAAGAACCTTTGTGTAATAGGGAAGTCACCTAAAGGAACTGAACTGTTTAGAAACAGCCAGCAGATGAAATTAAACAAACCTCTTCTTCAATCAAGGCAGCAAAACTTTTCTTGAATCTGTATTTCAGGTGATCACTCCGATATTTTTTCTTCTTTCTACTTCCTGGTTGTGAAGCTGCAAGAAACAAAAGAATACAATTTTGTCATACAATGGATGATTTGAGCTGACTTCAAAAACATAATCTGATAACCACCAGGAAAATATAATATACATGTGACAGTTGACACACATCACATTTTACCTTGCTAAGTTGTTAAATTATTATTTATAATTTAACCCTTTCTCACCAACTAGAGTTTTGCTATTTTAATTGTATTCTTACTCGCTAAATGACCATGAACATAATATGTTTATTATAATAAATTATGTACTGTTTTTGTATAATATTTGACAATGTCTACAGTATGTAACATCTAAACTAGAGTTCTGTCCTGTTCATGATTTCAAAACTAAAATCTATGCTATAAACAATTAAGACATCATTCTGTATTAATGCATACATTAAGCAAAAATGGTATTTGTATCTTCAAATTGAAAATGTCAAACTTAACATTGTATCAGTACATAGAATACATGTAATACAGGGTTAATACATTACAAAAAAATGAAACATAATGAGTCATTAATGATGATATATGTACTGTAATAGGAGGAAAGTAATGTACCCAATGCGGGGCTCGAACCCCTGACCTCCTGCTTGGAAGTCAGATGCTCTACCAACTGAGTGAATGAAGCTGGTGAATACCCTAGCTAATTTATAAATACAATATACCATGCAGCAACATTACTCCTTCCTTTTTATTCAAAGTAATTAATCGCAACAACCACAGACTTTTTACACTAACCCAGCCAATGCTTTACCCCAGCTCTGGGATTCCAAGGCTAGTCACACACGGCACCAAATGTAATAGTCTAATAGCAGGGGTGTGACTCACTGACTGCTCCAAGAGCAAAAAGGCTGAAATACCCTAACCCCACCCCTTCCAGGGTTTTTTCTCAGTATTTTGGGAATATGACGCATACCCTTGGGATTGGGAATTTTCGCTGTGTTTTAATCAAAATTGGGAAAAATGTATAACTACAATTTTTGCAATGTTCAACTTATTCTACTTATTCTTCCATTGACACAATAGCAGAATAAGGCATTTACTACCAATAGTGATGATAATGAACTTATAAAATTTAAAAAAAACAAAACATTTTTTGATTGGAAATTTTTATCTGTGAATTGGGAAAAAAAGATACTATTTTCCATTGTGAATATGACCGATTATCGGCTATAAAATCGCCCCAAAAAAATCCCTGCCTTCATGCTAGGAAAAACATCATTTTTGAGTAGGTCAGTGAATCTGGACCCTTTTGTTTCAAAGATTTTAAGACAAAAAAAGAGGAAATCAGCTGAAAGGAGGAAGAATCACAACCCCTGAATAGCAGGAGGAAAATAATGTACCCGATGTGGGGCTTGAACTTGGGACCTCCTGCTTGCATGTCAGATGCTCTACCAACTGAGCTAATCAATAGCCCAGCCAATTCGCGACTTTCCAGTTAAGCGCCCCCTAGCGGTACACCGCTATATGGGAAAACAAAATGGCAGCGTATGGGGTCATATCCTATTCATTACATGCGCTTGACAGATTTTGCTTGTTTGTCGTTTACGTGATTGATAAACATTGATATAATAACCGTTATAGTCTCTGAAATGATGTTGTATTTAAATAGATTACGCATCCCATTTTCTTTCAATTAATTATTGACCCCTATGTCCGTTTTAACCATATTTTATGTACGTATTAGTAATATATACGGGCATTTGAAGTTAGAATGTCTGTCAGCATGCTTATGTATTTGTATATATACATCGAAAGTACACACTTTTCGGTAAATGATAAATTTACATGTATATTATGAAAACTTGAATGTGATGATTGAATAAATATTTTGACAAAACTTTGACTTGTTTATGAGATTTAACTATTGTTTCCACTGGAAGCAGATTCAATAAAACAGTACATGTGGTTAATTATTAACTTCATAAGGTAAGTATATTTTCATTGTGATAATAATTATTAAGTCACAAAATAATTGTCAAAAACTATAAGTGGAATAAATAAGCATTCACGTACAAACAGTCGTTAATTTCTAATAATAATTTGTTTTTTCAGCGTAACACAAATCAAAACCTTAATATATATATACAAGGACTTATATACATACATGGATATAAGTCCTTGATATATATTATATACGTACCTTGAAATACATATTATATGTCGTAAAGACACATTTATACAAAACAATTAATATTCATCGTAATTATCATTTATGATTTAACAAATATAATTAACAAATCGCTTCGATCTTTACTAATTGCGTTTTAATGAAAAGTTTCTTAGATCATACCGAAATTATTACTATAAATGTTTTGTTCGAATGATTAAGGTCAATTTAATTCACAACTTCGTATGTAAATAAAAACTGTGATAAATATACAGCTTATCGATTTGAAGTTATCACAATATCTGGTACTAATTAATGTGATCCCAGTCACAATTTAAACCATGCAGTTATACAAGTGATAAAGTAATAAACAGTATCGCCCTTTGTGCAGTATCTAGATATATACATCAAGCTGTTCTATCAGACCCCTTATCAGTTTTATGGTGTCTGACACAGTTGGATACCAATAAACTTCCTGTCAGTATAAACAGCATAAGCTGCATTGACATTTTAGAATAGGTTGTTGTCTTTTTTACATTTTCAAACAAGATCCAAACTGGGTTCATGTAAGCACCATATATAGTGACAGAAATATGTGTGCGTACGTTTATAAACAACTTTTTTTCCGATATTGAATATAACAGAACAGAATTTATAATTTTACAAACAGGCCATGATTATTTAATAGGCTAGCTTATAATTAGTTTATAAATTAAGTATGCTTTCATTGTAATTAAAGAAGTAAGTAACAAAATAATTGTCACAGTCAGAAACCGTCATAAGTAGAAAAAATACGCATTCTCGTACAAACAGCTGAACATTCATTTCTAACATATATTATATTTTCAGTTTGACACCACAAATCAATATAGCGTAAAACTATACACTACACTATTATAATTTTATACTCGTACATGTATTTTGTAAGGTAACATAAAGACACATTTATACAAGATAGTATTCATCTTCAATATCATTTCACAATAGAACAAATTTTACAAATCCTTTCATTACTTATGTTTCAATGAAAAGTTTATTAGTACGCGAGTTCAAACAGACATTACATTACAGGCCGGTGTTAAGTTTAAATTAATTTGAAGTGTATATTCGCACCCATGTTTGTGACTATATACAGTTTATCGACTTCATGTTACAACAATCAGGGACTAATTAATGTGATCCAAGCCACAATTTTAACCAATTTATAAAAATAATAAACAGTATCGCTCTTTGTACACTTTCTAGGTATACAACAAGCTGACATAAGACCCCCTATCAGTTATACTATGTCCGACACTGTGGGAGACCAATATACTTCCTGCCAATAAATGTTATAAAAGCCTGACAGTTTATATTTAAATGAACGCCTTTATATTTCCTTTTTCATCTATTTGTATTTCTAAACAAGATCGAAACTGGGGTCATGTAAGCAAAAGATGGTGACAGCAAATACTAATTGAAAGACAACATATATAACATTATAAAAGATCCGAGATATATATGTGTGCACATAGTAGGACATGCCTAGATCTTTAATTATAATTATAACATTAATTTTAGCACATCATTATAACGAACCTGTATATGAGTTACTGACGATTATCTACCTTAATGTATTTTCTGAAATATATCAGACTTTAAAAAAAAGATTTTTTATGAATTTAAGTGTTTTTTTTTATCTGATAAGAATATTGAAATAGATTTACGCACAAGCTATATATGAATTTTTATTTATATTTGTCTGTGTCTCTACATTAAGGGGACATATATAAAGACTATATGTGTTTTTACCGATATGCATGTACATCTGAAGTTTTGTATGTACAGTATACTAACTTAATATAATATTATAAATTTATAGCCTATTTTTACAGTTTTCAACCTTAGGTTATCCATTCTACACATTTAACATATCGGTTTGAAGAGGCGATCCACGGCGATCTAAACTATATAAGCAAAGACCTATACATACATATGTATGTATAGGTCTTTGATATAAGTATGAATAAATGTTTATACATGTATTTCTATAACAAACTGAAAAATAGTCAAGACAGTAATGACCCGGGGAGTATTTCACCAGTATTAAAACGTATACATTTGGTCATTTGATTTACAAAATGTTTTTGAAGTGTGGATAAGAAGTGTGCACTTTTAACTATAAGTTAATTGTATTATTTTATATAAACTCGCAGCTGAGAGCATTTCTACAGGATCACTCATTATAATAGACCCTGATTTCTATAAGCAAATATAATCATGTCTATAGTTTGATGTAGTTTAGTCTATATTAAACTATCTGGTGTAATATATATTGTCTATGTGTAGATGTGCGATTTAAATAATACATGTATATAAGCATGAAATTTGTGGCACATATAAGAAATGACTGTTCAATTCGTAGATGTTTTTGTAGAAAATAACTCTCAGTAGATGATAAAATATATCGACTTTCCACTGCTTTCCGCATGACCCCATACGCTGCCATCTTGTTTCACCATATAGCGGTGTACCGCTAGGGGGCGCTTAACTGGAAATCAGCGAATTTATAAATACAATATATCACACCACAACATAGTACATGGACAATGAACCAGAGTGAAAGGTATCATCTTACGTTGGGTATCCATTGACTCTTCGAACTTTGGAGCTTTTTTACTCATTTTAAGATCTGCGTGAGGATCATCCTGAAAGTTGTCTTGTTCTAAGGCTTCAAGAGCTTTTCTTTGACGACGACGTCGTGCAGCTTCGTCCAAAATCCTCCGCTGCTCAGCATCCTTTATTCTTGCTGAAATTAAATAACGTGTTTAACTTTTTTCAAATATAAAATTCGAGATAACCAGCACACAAAACCTAGATTTGCCTTAAGAGTTATAATTTAGAAAGTTGATAAATCGTTTTCAGAGAAAAATGAAACTGGTCAGTGGTCTTGGGACGAAATGAATTAGGGACGAACGTCAATGTATTCTACATGATGTATACGAACACCAAATAGACAAGTGAGCGCAAAACAACCATACAATTAATTTTAGATTAATTATATTTGTACCAATAAATCAATGCCAGACAATATCAAAAGCACATTCTTATACAAAATTTCTCACCCGACTCTTTCTTTTCAGCCATTTTGATAAACTGGTTCTCGTTCTATGTTTCAGTGCACTGCTAGGACAAGTCAACGAGAACCAGTTTACCATTTTGAGGTAACAATATAATCCATTTCGCCCGGTTCAATTATTGTGCCGGTATCCCGTTCTATACATAGCGTGACGTCACTACGTTTGTCTAACAACACAGGTCAGTGCATAGCGCTACCGTAGTGTACACATTGCCGGTATCCACCTTGTCTGGTTCCGGTCAACGAAGTGATAAGGGGCAGGTATTTAAAAAAACACGTACCTTTTTATCGGCGCATAAGTAAAGGAATGAACATTAATCTGAGAGAGTGAAATGGACAGAAAAATACATATGTTTTCCTTACCCCCAACACCTAAAATGTTAACAAGGCGTAAAAATAAAGCTAAATATGAACCGTTTTGATTGGAATCACTATATTTTATATATTAATTAAATGCGCCTTCTCTCACCCAAACTAGCATCCTTGCGTAAGTGTAAATATGTTGCCAACATAATTCTATTTTTGTTACCTATGCTCCATGTTCACATTTTAGGTATTTGACAACAAGCATGCAATGTTTATCCATGTAATGGTATATTAACGGATTATGTCGCTGTATTAAAATGTCTAAATATACATACAGTCAAACCTGTGTTGTGGGCCACCTCCGTATCAAGGCCATCCTGTGAATAAAGGCTATTCTTCTAAAAACTGTCATTAATTATACAGAACAAAATGGCCTCCGAAAAAAGGTCACCTGTCAATAAAGGCCACATTTTAGTTGTCTTACCCACGGGTAGCATTTGCTGACAGGTTTGAATGTATGCGTTTGTATTTTTGTTACGTCTGTTTTCACATAACTGTATACAGGCGGCCGACAGTTAACCAAACTATGTGATTTTCCTGGATTATATACCAGCCTTCCAGAATCTTGATCTCCGCGAGTGTACTGTCAACTACAACACATCAATGACCAGCCGTGGAGGACGAATTAATGACCCTATAGACGCAATATGACTTTAATCAAATGATCACAGAGAACACGTGTCGTGAAATGGATTCAACCTCATAGTCATCTATATCCATAGGTGTGTTATGTTAATCCTCCTTCCTTTGAGCTAAGTACACATGTATGCAGGTTTCCCTGTTCTTAATAGTCGGTTTGAGTACAAGTGTAATGTTTGTGTTGATGTCTTAAATAACAGAAAGACATTGCGACGCCATAGAATTATAAGGTCGTAAGTAAAAAACTGCAGTTTTGGGAAATCGAGAAAAACAAATTCTTTCTTTTTTCCTTTATTGAACCATATTGGAGTTAATGTCTTTAAATGATCAAAAAGTATCAATTCAACGTGATAATGACCTGATTAATGCTTTTGTTAGCATATTGGAACAATATTAGAATTTAAACGTACGACTTTTTACTTTTGACCATTTTTCATACAATAACAAAAAACAAAAGGTCGTATCTGCAACTTACGACCTTTCCTTATACAAAGCAATCAATTTTTACTCAAAGTAAAACGTCGTTAGTCATTTAAAATACATACTTAGTTTCGGCAACAGATACGCCGAGGTCTTTACATGTTAATATTAATGTTAATTTTATTACAATCAAAAGAGACAGGAACACAAAACCATGTTTTTACTCATGAGTGCATGTTCAACTCGAGAACTGACGTAATCGTGGAACTGACATTACGTAACCTAAATATGTATACAATATTCAGATATTAGAGTGAAAATACATAAACAGCTGATACATAAAATACAAATTACATGTATATGATAACAAACTGTTAAACATTGCAATGGACTTACATGGTATGCTCAATTATGTATTGTGCAATATTTCAAAATGAACTGACAAAAATGTTTTAAAAAGCTTTCCATCCCCTCAAAGTATTTCCCGTGGTACATAACTTCAGTCTGCGTATCCATTTCTGAAATGCGTCAGGCTTGACTGCATTGTGTATACCTCAGAGGCACTGGCAGACATCTAAGCAAAGGGATTGTCTGTAGTGATATTGAAACCAACTTAGAACCTTTTCGTGATCACTTTATACCGATGGCCTCATCATCGCAGACTCCATGGAAGAATGTGTCAGTAGACAGTTGACATGGAAGTAGGGAATGGAGAGGGAGAGGCTCAGAGTGAACACCGGGAAGACCAAGATCATGATCTGTGGTACAGGCCTGGGCGAGTTCCCATGTGCCGTCTGTTGCACCGGTGTAGGCAGCAACAGTATATACTGCAACGGATGCAAGTACTGGGAAGTAGACAGCCTATCTTCCACATTCATAGTGATGAAACATTGGCACGAGTCAAAATAATGACAGACGCAATGGAGTACAGCCATGTTTAAGTTGTTTGTAAAGGAATGGTCTACTTTGTAGTATAATGTCAGTCTAACACAATTTTAAAAAGCCTTTATATTTTTCGTCAGAAACAGGAAATAACACTGAATACAGTAAACCAAACTCATAACCTTGAATATTTTTAATCTGGGGCTTTCTCCTACCGGACTTAATGAAGACAAATGACTGTCCATCAGTATTATACAGTTACTCATAACTAAAGTATCTTTTACTTGAATCACTCATCCTGTAATGAAATGAATGGATTTTATTCCACTTTACAATGGCTCAATCAGAGAGAATACGTTATTTAAATTGGTACAGTTCATGTACAATATACGAGAGGTAATGCGTTAATTCAGTCGGACGGCGCCATCACGTCATTACTTCTAGCGAAACGTTCAAATGTTGCGTGGATCGAGCAACTCTCCATCTGCGAATGACCACTCTCAAAACACTAGTAATTATAAGTGATGCAATCAACAGGTAGATAAGCAATACTGTATAAACACATTGCAGCAAAATTAGCCAGTACAACTATCCGAGGACAGCACTAGTTTGGCGGGACCAAGACCTTTAAACTAATCAATAAGCAAAGGAGCATCTACGTTGTTATGACCTTCGGCAGTAATGGTATTGCACTGTGAGCAAATGTTTTAATGCATTTGTGTATCATCAATGATTTTGATTTTCTAGACGAATATTAGTCATGGGTATGAGTTTATTCTAGTTGTTTGTGGGTATAAAGTATAGTGTATATTACTAATTTGGATAATCCTGGTCATTTGATTGGCTAATGGTGTTCTTTGATTGGCTAATGGTGATGTCGGTCATTTTGATAGGTCAGTAAATGGACTGGCTATTCGTTGCTTAACCTGTCATGTTTGATTGAATGTGTTCGTCTACTATTTTTGTTAATATTTGAAAGGTAAGTAAGTCATGTAGGCATTGTTCTGTGATGTTGACCTTGATAAGTTGTTGTGGCATAATATCGGAAATGCTATTTGAAGTAAATTCATTGTGGCTGTATCATAGCGGATTATGGTGAATTTGGTAGTATCTAGGTTATATTTTACTTAACTGATGTATGGTATGCCATGGTATTGCCATGTGCTTGTGAACTATATACATGAATTTATTCATTTGTCAAATTTATACTCATGTTTGTCAATATATATACATTTTTTTGTATCATTTATAACTTGTAAATAACTATGGTATACTCTCCATAATGGAGGATTGAATAGATATACTGCCAATATCCTTTATGAAAACAGCAACTTTTTATAAACTTGACCAATGCTTCTTGTAATTCGTCTACCTATAAAGTTTCGTTATAGTTTTTCTTGTTATGTCAGTGAGTGATGATTTTTTGTGAATGTTTGACGGACAGTTTTCTTACCAATACAAAGGGCACTTAAGAAAACGCTTGACAGAATTGTGATATAGCAACATAAGCAGTGGGAAAATAATATTGATAAGTATTTTCCATCTAGAAGAGTCAGAAATCATCCAGTTTTACTTGCATATTCTTCACCTGATTGACTTTGGTGTTTACTGACATTTTGCATCCATTTATTTGGCTTTTTCTGGCGAAACATAAACTTTCGAATAATTATGCAGGGCAGAACATGCATTACTTTGATCAGTAGATTAATTGATATAATATTAATTTACATTTAAAATCGTTTATATGTATAAAAGCGATGTATGGGAACGAAGACGAATTTGACGCCGTTATGTCGTCATGCATATGTTGGTTGTGAAATAAATAGGGGTGCAATGTATTGCCAGTATATAGGTATATTGCGATACGTACAGCACCGGGCCGATACATACCGCAATATGGCGTACATCCATGTTCCTTAATTATTAAGCACATAATCCATCGAAATCCTGACACAATTTTAGTGTTGTTTTGAACTATCAAATACCTATTCATCCCCCTGAATAACAAATTAGTATTTGCAGTTTTGAAGTAAACCTAATAGTATGTTGGTATAAGTGTATAAGATGATCCATTAATGTATATGAATGAACTACCTTATACAGTTTTACCTCTATGTGGTGCGATACGGTTCGACGGTATTGCAATATATCGCAATAAGGGTTATGCCATATCATTGCACCCCTAAAATAAGATCTTTCAACAAACGTTTGGGAAAGAAAAATGAATTAAAGATACTAGTAATACTCTTCTAACTGTAATTGAATGTCAAATGTAACATATATACGACGTTTTATCATTGAGTCAAGAATGAAGTTTCATGGGGTAAAAAGTCGTAAGTAGCAGATACGACCTTTTACCTCCACAATGCAGTGTAGATACGACCTTTTACTTTTATCATGTGGTATACTTTTTACTTACGACCTTTGATTTCTGGCCCCTTTGGTTCAATAAACAGGGTCTTATGGAAATGATATTGGTATCAGCGGATGGCCCATCGAATGTAGTTTCAGAATATGTATAGGTCATATAAGGTCGTAAGTAACACTTACAACCTTATAATTCTATGGCGTCGATTGACGTGCCATCCATATTGTTTACAGTATATATCTGCTACCTGCAGATAAAGGCATACAATTATCACCCATCTATGTATACATATATACTTACAATTAAGACAAGAGTAAGTCATCGTGTAAGCAACATGTATATTTATTTTTTAGTTGAGTATGGGGAATGACATACAATACTACCAAGGACTTAGATATGTATATATATAAGTCCTGGATACTACTTGGAAATGAAAAGGGTAATACAATCATACATGTAATAATCAAATGATATGCCGGTATTCTGCCGGTATTTTGTAAGATGTTATAAGTTAAAACAATCAATAGCGATAAAATCACCAAACACGAAAAACAATTATATTATATCATTTATTTCATTCCATCAACGTCTCGCCGCATTGGCTTCAACAGGATGAAAACAACAAATAAATAAATATATAACAACGGAAATGACGCTGCGTTGACGTGCAATGTGGCGCAACATCGCCATGACATCATGATTATGATGTCAAAAAATGAAAAGCATACAAATATTACTGTTTGTCCTATTTTCTCGTCCAATGAAATGTCCGCATTTCATTTGAAATTTGAAAAATATATCGCATAAAATTTGCCAAAACCCTGATACGGAGAAAATAAGTCGAATTTGTGTGCTACGTGACCAAGCGCAGAATAGGGCGGTGCAAGTTGCATCAGTTTTTTTGCAGTAAAGTAGGCGGAGTTTAAACTACCCATAGACTTCGAGGGAGATTGCGTCATTCGAACCAGGTCGTACAGCATACGAATTTTCCATGACTTTCGCTATTTTTGTTGAATTTAATGCCCGTTTACAACAGAATTTTAGTCAAATACAAGCAGGCAGTCCATCTTGCCATCGTTCCTTGGTAGTAGTACAAGGTTCCATGGTTGTAATAATTAATCATAAATAAATGTAGATAATCATCATAATCAACCTGAATGTGCATTTTATAAGTCAACCAGCACCTTATATGTATTCAACAATAATACGTTGAGAATGGAATGGATTTGATGCTCAGAAGTCGAGTGTAAGTTGTATAGCATCTGGGCCGGTGCTAGACACCACATGTACACTTGCAAGGTTTTCCTATCTAAGCCGGACTCGAACTTAAACATGTGCAAGAATCCAAGAAGTTTGGCAAGAAACAGAACGGCCGAAAACTGTAAATAGCGCTGCATAGGCCTAATGGACCAAATTGAAAGAATGGTCAAACAGTACGAAACATTGAAATCATGCATTTCTGAGTATTGATAATTTATATAATAACTAAGACAAAACCCGTTCCTCAAGAATAAAACAACCATAGATCTAGAATTCGTCGTAAGCTAAGTGAAAATCCGTTGTTACAGGTAAATGATGGCTTGTATCTCTTATTAACGCATATAAAGCACACTGAATGCCCCCGCCTTCTTTTTAATTTCCCTCTGAACGGAGGTATTTTGTGGGCGGCGTCAAATTACATATATAGTGATGATTGACAGTTTTCGTCGAGACAAAACATGCATACGTGACAGAAATCAGGACAAACTGTAAATCAGTTATCGTTCATATTATGAATTTTATGCGACATATCACTGCGCTCCGCTTCGCGTCGCTTGTGATATATCCCATAAAATTCAAAATATGAACGATAACTAATACTAATTAATCACAAAATGAAATCATGATACGTCTTTATAAGTTAAAACACGAATACATAGACTAATACTAGTAGCCGACAGAATACTTGAGTCCGTCAGTTTATTTCGTTTTCCAAACCATGTAATTCCATCGTATATATTAAAAAGATTTTCTGCACACTAGTTTACTCATGGTGAATAATTCATATTTGCTTTGTGTCTATATTCCATCCAATGATCACAAAACTATAATCGTTACCCACCATGCAAAGACTGGTAAGGTAAAAACGATATATTAGCGCAGTGCGAGATTTATTATACATAATTTTACACATGTTCATTACTAGAATATATAAGCGAGCAAGAAACAAGAAACTTGATTTACTATGACAGGGGTAAAAGTCGGGGAAAAAATGAAAATTTGACGTGAAAATCGCAGTAACAAAATGCAAATTACTGACGTTGTCTGCATGCATCGATCTAATCAAATAACGTATACCCCAAATTCTCACTGGACTTACGTGATTTGACCTTTCCGAACCTTATAAAACCTTAAACCAGGCAAAAATCTGAAAACTTTACCTCTGCAATAAGCTATAAGTAGTAAACAATTTTAAAACTTGGAAGTTGCTGTTATGTAGAATACCGAATATCATCATTTGATTTTTATGAGTGGAGGTACAAAATTTCAATACTATCTCAACATTGCTTACTGTTCAATTATAAGTCTCATGCACATATGCATGTAGTCTGCTGCAATAGCGTGATAAAGACGCGTTGTTATAAATAACTGTTATAAATTAAACTCACAAAATACCAACTTCTAAATAAGTATGTTCAAATAGATTCTATACACAAAAATATTAATGATCTCATGATAGTCCCTTAAACATACATACACGCACCATGTACGCTCTCTCTGAGTATAAACTTCACTATTCGACCAACTTATATTCACATGCATAGTGGTTTTTGTCCTTGCACCTGACACTCCTATAATTTGGGATACTACTGGAATCTACAAGACAATTCGGACTGATATGCCAAAACCAAGAGTTCTTTATGTCAGTAATTCGATACCAAACTGGAAATGCTTTTGTCATCTGTGCTAGAAAAAGGGTTTCAGCATAACTGTCTAAATCAACTAAGGAAGCCCCAATTTTAGTGCATTCATCTCCTGCCTTGGACCGATCTACTTTATGTGTTGATAATATGTAAAATGAATTTTCAAACTTTTTTAAATCTGTCAACGCGACATTGGCTATAAATCTCACAGATTGCTGCATGCTGTCCGTCTTTTTTGTACATTCGTTCGACATATCTTTAACTTTATCAATCAGTGATTCAAACTCGAGTGCCTTACTGGTAGCAAGTTCCTGAGAAATTCTGGCTTTTTCCTGTTGTTCATCAAAGGTGACCTTGAAGCTTGTGATCATTTGATTCGTCTCCATCATGAATGAATCCAAATTGTTCTCTTGTTTAACTTTCATTCTGTCAAAAGATAGTTCCAACGATTCCATAGAGCGTTTATTCTGTTGGAGAGATACGTCTTCATGGGTTGCAAATCGTTCCTTTATATTTCTGCTTAGCTCTACAAACTCATATGTTTGTTTCTGTGTCATGTTGGCAACAAGTTGTTCTATCATGGTGTTTGTTTTGCGAACTTCGTCATTCAGAGTATTATTCATCTCTATAGACAATTTATACGAAGCGTTTTTTAAGTCAGATAAAGCCTCATTTTGCTGTTTTCTAATTTCTTCTAAATCATTCTCAAACTTTTCAATGTAGTCCCTAATCATCGCTTTTTCTTTAGCAAAACTGCCCAACATAGTCCTACTTCTGTCTTCAATCTTTCTAAGTATTTCATCAGCGCCGATGTTCTTGTAAGCATTAGTATCAGAAGAATCTGCATCTTCAGTGTTAGCGACATGATTCCCATTCTCATTTGATGCATTAAACAGCAAACGCATGTTTTCCATTTCATTTCGTAGTTCTAATGCGTCATCGTAAACCTTTTCTTCTAAACTTGAGAATCTATCTCTCAGTATAGTTATCCCTCGTTCCAGTTTCTTAATTCGGTTACAATCAATCATATAAAAACACAACACAACAACGAACATGCGTATATCCATTTTCATTGAGTACATCTTGCTGGCAATAAGTGATGTTAACGAATGATCATCTTCGTGTAAAACGAAAAGAAGT
The DNA here is from genome assembly GCA_964023205.1 of Lutraria lutraria. Lineage (NCBI taxonomy): Eukaryota > Metazoa > Mollusca > Bivalvia > Venerida > Mactridae > Lutraria > Lutraria lutraria. Next base: position 10,252,209 of record OZ026837.1, on the reverse strand, counting down.
ATCACTAAAGAGGACTGACCAGTAAGTTCTCAATTCAGTTTACGGAACTTTTCCCGGCCAGCCGTGCGGGCTTTATAAGCTAGGAATATTTTTAGACACTTCTAAGTTTCAAGATTTCATCCACAGACCGAGATATTTACTTTATGTGACCATTATGTACTTACACAATGACGTAATTTCAACACTTCCATTAAACAAATCTTTTTTTCTACGTTTTGGGCAGATACAGGAATTGCTTCGTTATGGAATGTAGATTAAAAATTGCATTCTCAAAAATTATTCACGATGGCATGCGTAGCGAGATGAGAACAATAAATAAATGGACGATGAAACTTTAAGCGTCGAAATGCAAGAAAATGCAACCCGATATGAAATAGTATGAGCTTTGAAAAAGTAGCCTGACCACCAACTTGCAGCAAAAAATGAAAGACAAAACAGTCTACTTGAAGGTACTGCCTTGGAACGGTCTCAATAGTAACAACTCGGGCATTTCCATGACTGAGAAATACACCTCGTACCTATAAGTGTATTGGAATTGAATGTTTCATAACATTCTTAACAACCCACACGTACTGCTTGCATTGCCTAGGTAACGGTTTTCGGAAAATACATGAAGTATTTTCAGGAAATTGTTTTTATATACTCAGGGGTCATGACAGAAAACTAAGCGATTATCTGGAATTAGGTGTCCGTGTAGGCTTTTGATTGATTAACTCTTGACCTAGGCACGCGTTAACCGACAAAAGAAAATATATTTTAGTAAGAATAGAAAATAAAATAATGTAAATAATCGGACAAGATCCAGTAAAGTCCTTTAGAATTGACTTTTAGAATGTTTCTGTACTTCGCATTATCCTATATAGATTATCATAAAATGAAATAAACATGAACTATAACCTATATATATTTTTTGTACCAAATTATACGAAGAAATTGTAATATTGTAAATATACAGTGCAACCTCTCCAAAGCAACACCCCTTAGGAGTAGCACACTTATGTCGTTATTGTGAGGTTGTTGCTCTAGAGAGGTTAAATTAATAGTTAAATAGTGCAGTGGGAAAATTCATGTTGTTGTTGAAGGAGGTTAAATTGTTGATTACTTGAAAGAGAGAGCCGCTCTTGAGAGTTTGTACTGAATATCTCATTTAAAATGAGGGACAAAATAAGAAATTCTTACGATAAACTAGTTGTAGTAACTTTAGTAATAAAGGGTACTTTATTTTCACAATATGGATTCAACTTCCATCAAAATGTAAAAACAACAACACGATATCAGTCAACTTATTAGCCTATGCGCTTACCTCAGTAAGAACTGCAGCCGTTGTTTATGCACCTGTCAATATTTTGCCCGCCCAGACTTTGGCTGGATTTTACATCCTAGTCGCATTTGATACACCAAGTTGACTCTAGGGTTGGGATTTAGACAAAGACGGTTGTCTGTAGGCTGGGCATTTAGACATCAAACTGTTAAAAATGTCAAATTCCCTTGGGTCAGCCCGCCACCCTCGGACGGGCAAAATATTGACAGGTGCATTAGTGGTTAGTGCGCTAGACTTGGGTACAATTCCCGGTCCTGGTAGGTCAAATATCCTTCCTTTAAAAAGTTGACAACAATGTCGATTTTCCTTCACATGAGTCGAATACAGTCCAGGAAAACTAATTAGGTGAATCAATCGCAGTATATAATTGAAAAAAACTGTTGATAAACGGCGTTAACCCAAATAAATACAGTACAACTTCTCCAGAGCGACCCTCTCTTGAGCAACAACCTCCCTTCAACAACAGCATGATTTTTCCCCACTGCACGATTTAACTATTAACGTGAACTCTTTAGAGCAGCAACATCTCAACAACAATACATTTTTGCTACTCCCTAAGGTGGTTGCTTTGGAGAGGTTGCACTGTATAAATAAATGGATAGTATCTGCCTTAGCTTACATGTATGACATTCTTCTATGAACGGACTGATATAAAAGGACGATGTCCGCGTGACCTCAACCGATTTAATAGTTGACCATTAGATGCATGGAATAGTTTTATAGATAGGAAGACTATCAGTATATAATTCACCCCAAAGAGACCCGATTTCTTACTATTTAGAGACAGTTATCTTTCATCAACAGCTGTGCGCTAAATAATGGACTCGAAGAATTCTTATCTTCACTGCGTATTTCAAAATTAAGCTCAATAGCTATCTTGAGTTCATATTGTTAACAGTTTAAATTTTAATACAAGACAATAATGAAGGTTTTCATCTTAATTGCATTAGTGGTTCTAGGTAAGATTGTTCAATTTGTACATTAAACGTTTCATTGATGTATGAATACATATGTTTGAAGATAAATTCGGTGTTATTTCATTCCGCGTGAAATTGCTTTAAGTTCCACGTTTTACGTTATGTCGGATTTAATTAATATTCAAATCAGTACCGGTCAGAACTTTTGGTCATTTTATTTTCCATCTACAGCGTGTTATCGCAGACACAGCGATAGTATTATGCAATGAAGTTAGAAGTTTAGAATATGTACTCATATTCTGTGCGGCTTTCAATATAATACTAGTAACTGTATGTTATATCATATTCATTTACGATTCACTCTCTATGTCTTAATTTCATCTCATATAATGTCGTATATATTGTACTGTAAACGACTCACTCTAGCATTGGTTGTGGAGTGGTATATTATTGTAGAGTGGGTTAATCGTTCACCGGCGTACAAGCGCAGTAAATTAATTAGCCAAATTGATACCCCCAAAACAGTCCATAATTAACACAGTGCGTGTGCACTCGCAAAAGCAAGACGCATTTGGAGAAGCAGTATTACATGTATAATGCTGTTGAGAGGTTGTTGCTCTACAGAGGTTAAGTTAATAGTTAAAATGTACAAATTGGAACATCATACCGTTGTTGAATGGAGTTTGTTAATTACTCAAGAGAAGGCCGCTGTTGAGTGGCAGTACTGTACATACATGTGGATCTGTACGTTAAACATGTTGAAGTTAAGGTTAATTCTATGTGTATTTTTTCAGGTGTAAGCAGTTTCCCACAGGAGAGAAGCACTGGATGTAACAGTTTCTGCCCAATGTATGTGATACAATTCTGTGGATCTGATGGTGTTACTTACAACAGTAACGAATGCTTCTTGAAGTCACAGTGGTGCAAGTAAGTAAAATCAGTGTGCTACGGTTACACGTGGTATTTGTATACAATATGGTACTGTTATAGATTGGTATTGTTATAGAATAGTATGGTTAAGGAAAGGTTGTTATAAGTTGTTATTGTAGTGATAATGTATACGAGGTGTACTGAGGAGTGGTACTATTAAATATTACTTTTGTGGTAAACCGGTAATGTTCAAGATTTCTTAATTTTTGTAAACCTTGTCATGCAATTACGTATATACAATAATCGCTAGACCAATTAAGTTACCAAAATATATGCCCAGTCTTAAATACGTGTACACTGTATTACAAACGTATATAAAATGAACGTTGTTTTTATTTCTTCGTAGTGAGGGCAAACACGAACTTATGGACAGCTTCCACACTCTGCATTATGGAGCTTGTACCGGAGATGAGCTGACCGGTACCGAAGCAACAACAGAAAAATCTACATAAGTTGTGACCTTGACATTATAATGTGACCTTGACATTATGGTGGCTCCTTGACATTAAATCTACATGCAGTTATTATGTATTAATGTTACATATTTAGTGTAGTAAATATAATAAACAAAACTGAAATGGTTCACTCTTTTATAATTCAACTGTAGGACTTTGAAGACCAGTGTCACTTAAAGAAACACGCTTAGAAATTACGGTGGCATAAAGGGGACATAGGAATTATTTCATTTATCTTGCCCCCGCGTTACGCGATACCTATTACGTACGTGGGTTCATATTATAGTTATTACATGGGCACGCCATAGCTACCATACGTGCACACGCAATAACTGCTAATAATAATAGCTATCGCTAAGCCACGTATAATAACTATATATCGCGTACACACGTAGTTAAAATAAAATATTTCCTATGTCGGAATATGTCCCCATTATGCTACCGTAAAAGATAACCAACACGGAAAAACATACTAAACATACAGATAAGAACATGTCATCAACATTATTATCTACTGTATATAGTACGTAATTTTATACATGTATGCACTACGTACCATACAGATAAGAACACTAGCTAATCTTACAACAGATGTACAACATTCGTATACCGACAATGGACACATTTATAAGCTGATTTGTAAATTCCTGAATATGAAAATGAACCGTTCTTCCTTCGCCCCCCCCCCCCCCCCTTATTTCTTGAATCATCGCTCGTACACCTACGATTATGTACGTCGTAAGTACAATGTACGTCACGAACTTAACGTTCGTTGGTAGTTTCATGCTTAGACAATCCATCTTGCATTACCTTCATTTTGCGCCGAGAATGGCCTGGTTACTGGGCAACTGTACAAATACACGGATTTCCAGGTATATCTTTATAGTTATACTACTGGAAATGTCGAAACTACATGTATTAGACGTACATTTCCTGTAAATTCACCAAATCATTCTATTTGTTACAATATAATTACAATATTTATTTCACGACATGTAATTAGTACACGAGCAAAACTACACTGAAAAATAAAATTATCGTTTTAGTTCGTTTCGTAAGAAAAGGTAAAGGTTTAAGCCAGAGTCAAATACAATGTACACACATTACTCATCAAATACAATTCTGAGTCAATTTTCCAAAAATGCCTTAGACTGAATTTCAGACATTGAGACCGCAGGTTAGAAATAAGCAATGATTCGCCTTGATTTCATGAGAGGCATAGATAACAGAGATAAGCAACTTCAGTTATTACCTATGTAATACCACGCATGACTGTTACTTTTCCCAAAAATTGCTTATTTTGTAGCAAGTAAAACTTCTTACCTACTAACAACACATGCGTAAATTTTACATTTTCTGAAAGTTTATTATTTAAACATAAGCTGCCGAGTTTTTCAAATATCAATTTTGATTGATAGTTTAATTACGCCCATGTTTATACTACCTACTTATGCAATCTTTCTAAAAAAATATCAACTGGTACCATTTTTTTCTGGCTGATTACATTCTAGCGGGTATAGCTATAAATTAACTTAGAAAATGTAATAAAATATTTTTTCCAGCAGATACTTTCAGAAAATATATAAGTTCTATAGATCTATGTAAGTTATTTGGTTTTTGAGTTTTACCTGCTACAGAATCTACGAAATAATGCCATGCTTGATATTTTAAGTTGCCAATCTCTGTTATCTATGTCTCTGATTTCAGACACTGGACCAGAATAGTTTGGTAATGTTTGTACTTGATCAATGCGTTTTAAATACATATTATATTCTATACTCGTACACCTGGATATTGTATATTCTACTATCGTATCTCATTTATTCACGATTCTTATACTTACATTATAGTAATTTTGTATGCGGTCTATGAAATTACAATTATAATTTATATAATAACACATCAGAATTTCATTAAGCTATTGGTGAATAAAATTCATACCATTCCTTAGACACCATACCTTGTTTTATATGCGTTTTAATAACGATTAGTCTCGCATTGAAAATAAAATCATTACAATATTTTATATAAAGAGACAAGGATGTTGTAAGATTAAAACACAAAACATGCATTGACTAGATTTAATTCTATATTATACATTATCATTCTATTACAATAATTTTTTAATGATAGATAGATAAGTTTATTAATTCCTGTGCATTTACAAATACATGAGGACATTATAATTACAAAGTATAAACAGACAGTGTGACATAATCAAAATCAATTACAAATATAATTCACATAAATGCTAATACATACATTGCTATATTAGTATAAAATAATTAACTATGCATTTTGCGTATATTAAATAACGATTCAAATATATATATATATATATATATATATATATATATTAACAATTACAGTTACAATATCATTACATGTTAAATTATTGTATATGCATTTAAAAATATATACATGGAGAAGGTCATATTGTTTCACACATATAATGACATCAAAATAAAATAAAATATGATCTACTTTCTTATATTAATCAGTCATGAACATGTAATACAGAATTTCTTAACATAAAAGCATTGTGAACAAAGTTCCTAAATTTCTAATGATCTTTTTATTTTCGTATTTAATTAATTCAATGAATTTAAACATACTTGGTCTAACCCAAAATTTTCTCAGAATATATTGTTTTCTCAAATCCTTATAAATACTACATTCTAACAAAAAATGATATTCATCCTCTAACCTTACATATTACACATTTTCTATCATCAACTGGAATTTTTACTGGTTTAACCCATCTACCTGCTTCTATTAATTATTTATGAGATGAAACTTTGAGACGACATAAAGCTTGACAAAATTTATTAACTGAAACACATTCCATGTAAGGTTGACATCTAAAATAACAAATATCTTTATAAAATCTAGCTCTATCTGAAGTGCATAATCTTGAATTCCAGTCTTGTATAAACTGATCATTCAATCTCTGTTTAACAATAGAAAGAAACATTTTGTCATTACCTACGCCCTGAAAAATCCAAGCATCTACTAAACCAAGTGTACATAATAAACTTTTAACCTTTGCACACCAATTATATTTATTAGGATATTTGTCTATGTCTGATTTTAGTAAATTATACACAATATGAACATATTTATATTCTCCCATTCTTCTGAGTGTTTTTAACCAATACTTAATTATCCTTGACATGTGAATAGTTTTAAAAGATACACATCCTAGCTCACCGTAAATAAAATCATTCTGTGTAGATTTCTTTACAACCTGAAGTTTTTTACAAAACTTTAAATGAACTCGTTCTATAGATAAATCATTAGTAAAACCCCAAACCCCACAACAATAATTTAAAATTGGAGATATTAATTTATCAAATAATTCTAGTTTATGTTTTGGGGATATAGAGGTAAATTTATACAAATATTTATTCAATGTAAACAAGGCTTTTTATGCCTGACAAGATAGTTTTTTTGTGCTGTACATAAAATTAATTTGGATTATACAACAAAAACACAAATATACGAACTAGTATTATTATTTCATTTGTCTACGTTTCGGCGCAACCGCCTTTATCAAGACATAACAATAAAGTAATAAAATAACGGACGTGCTGTACATAAGGAACCCCCTGGAGTGAACACAATGCCTAAATACGTAAATTTAGAAACAATATCAATTGGTTGTCCATTATAATTAAATCTTAATCCATTTGGGTTAACCTCACCCTTTTTGAAAATCTTAATTTTAGTTTTTGTTACGTTAACACGCATTTTCCACGTTTCGCAATAATTATGCAATAAATTAATACTTTCTTGTAATTCTGAGATCGAATTTGAAAATATGACAATATCATCCGCATATAGCAACATAAATATTTTAAAATAATTAGTATCAATACCTTCAATATCATTGCTAATAAATTTTTCCTCAAAATCATTTATAATGAAAACACCGAGATTCGAAAATAGAAAAAATGTCAAATCTTGATCACTGATCAACACAAGAATAATAAAATAGGTGCATAGCCTAATACTAGGTTTATTCTTTATCACTATTGTGTGCCTTTCCATGATACGTACTTAGTACTATACATCTTATCGCAGTTGTAGCTAAATCTATAGTAAAATTGTCGTTTTAGTTCTCAATTTGGTGTTTTGTAATCCATATTTGCTTGAGAGATCGAAATGAAAATATCTTGGGTGATATTCACCGTTTTACCAGTGTTTGTGGGGTGCACATGCATTATACATGTATATATGTTATTGGACATCTTGGGTAACCTGGTCAACTTGTCCACGTACACGCGGTGGAAAGGGTACACAATCGCAATACACCATTTAGATAATACATGCATATTTCGCATGGCGGCTCTTCAGTGCATCAACAATATTTTAACCTCATGTATACCTGTAGTTGAAATCACTTCAAATATGAACATGGTATTTGTTTCTCCAATCGCTCTTTTATCTACAATTAAATTGTTCCTCGACAGTTTAATTTTGGGTCATCAATTTACAATAAATAACAATATGTATATTAATTTTGGTATCTTTTTGTTTTCATCCTTTTGTTGCTTTTTTAAGTTTATTGGTGGTTTATGATGTTCGTGTCTATCATTTTCTTTTATCGATACTGCTGGCATTTTATGACTGATCTGCAGCTAGTCCTATTCATGAACATTTACTTATCTCTCTTAATCTTGATTATACTTCACTAAAGCTTTAAGGTAGATTATTATAACAAGGGTCTCATAAGCTTACACAATACGTATCATGCTACCATTTCTGCACAACAACGTTCTGTTAATGTCCTCTCTTTTCCTGATAAAAGAACGAACCGTGCCGCTTTCTAGCTTTTTTAAAAGCAACCCTTAAGACTTCTGATTTACTATTTGACTATGTAGATGAAGAAAATGGAAACATTCCATAAAGCCACAACGCCGGTTCAGTTAAATACCCACCACCGCGTATAATATCAAAAATTGCAAATGTTGACGAATAATGCCAAACATATTCGCGCTTCTATAATTTCGAACTGTTGATATTTTAATACAGTTGAATTATTGAATTGTATGTATCATAAATCGCAAGTATTTTATGCACAGTAATAAACATGGTCCATGGCACTTGTAGTTTGTGTAGTACCATATATTTTATGCAGTTGCATTTATAAATTTACAGCTCACTAAATTCTGTCGCTAAAAACGAGGATTGTCTGAATTTAGTATTTTAAAAGCCATATGTACTTGAGAGATCGAGATGAAAATATCTTGGATGATATTCAGCTTTTTACCAGTGTTTGTGGAGTGTAAATGCAGCCCCAGATGTGGTTGGTTGTCTTGGGGGTCTTGGTCAAATTGTCCACGTACATGCGGAGGAAAGGGTACACAATGGCGGGATAGGTTGTTGTGTTGTAACGTTGATTGGAGCGCGAACGAGTGTTTGCGACATTGTCACAAGGATTACAGTGGCTTTGACGAATCAAGACCATGTGGTAGCGATATTTGCTATAATGGGGGAACATTATTACCTGAGAATGGGTGTGATTGTTTGTGGAATTATGAAGGATTCTGTTGTGAGACTGGTATGTTATATTTAAAATATGTGTTTTTAAGTTGTATTTTACTAGAACGTATTCGATGCAAATATACATGTATATAGTTGAAAACACCCCAAATACGCTCGTATGTTATTAACGGTTTGTTTCTCAAATTGCTTCCTTATCCACACTTCCGTTATTCTTCGAAAGTTTGTTTCGTCATTTTAAAGTAAAACAATGCTGGAATTCGGTCTCCTCTGATTTCTTCCTTTGTAATTTTTTTAGGTAATCCGAGTTTTACGCCGTTCATGTTTGCAATGATATTTAGGTAAAAATTACACAATGCCTGCTTACACATTGACACTGCTAACTAGTATGCTTACTGGTATAGTCAGAATGCATGATGACACCTTCACCACGCTTGTTGACAATGATAACATGCTTGCTGGAAGTTACATCGACACTGATGTCTATATCATAATTTCATCTGGCCAAATGACTGTAAGTATGCATCGACATTTTAAAGCCCCATCAGCTTTTTGGTGTATAAAAATTTATGCAAAAACATTTAATTGCTGATATTATCCCAAGATAATTATTACCGACGAAACAAGCCAGTTTTCGTCTGAAAACACTCATTTCACTGTGATTTTTGCTTTTGTAAACTTGAAATATGTAGAGCGCGTGACGTCACTTTACTACGTGTGCATAGCATGACTGCTGGAAAACACAGCTGTTCTATAAATAGTATTTATTTCTATGATATTGAAAAACGTCGGTCGTCCACACTGTATAAGAAATGAAATATATGTATATATAAGCATTAAACATCGGATGATTTATTCTTTAACTTATCATTGATGTGCGCTTTTCCATGACACGTGCGTATAGTACCATATATCTTATCGTAGTTGTATAGTTAATCTAGAGTACATTTGTCGTTAACAACGGGGTTTTAGTTCTCACTTTAGTGTTTTGTAACCCACATTTGCTTGAGAGATCGAAATGAAAATATCTTGGGTGATATTCACCGTTTTACCAGTGTTAGTGGAGTGTAGTTGCAGCTCTAGATGTGATTGGTCACCTTGGCTGTCATGGTCAACTTGCTCACGTACATGCGGAGGAGAGGGTACACAATTGCGCCGTAGGCCGTTGTGTTGTAAAGTTAGCTGGAGTACGAGTGAGTGTTATCAACATTGTCACAAGGACTACAGTGGCCGTTATGAATCAAGACCATGTGGTAGTGACATTTGCTACAATGGGGGAACACTATTATCTTATGGGTGTCATTGTTCGTGGAATTATGAAGGGTTCTGCTGTGAGACGGGTATGTCATGTTTATGTTGTCTTCGATCAGATTTACATGTATTTTATGATAATATATACACACATATATAAACTAGTATATGTATGGAAAATAAATTCTGAGTGCCTCTTAGAATTGGTTTTTCAATATTTAGGTAATACATACATATTTCGCATATTTCGCTCTTCGGTGCATCGACAATATGTTAACCTCATGTGTACCTGTAGTTGAAATCACTTCAAACATGAACATGATATTTGTTTCTCAAATCCATCTTGTATCTACGATTTCATTTGTCCTCTACAGTATCATTTTGTGTCATCAATTTATAATGCCAGTAAATTGTTGGTGCATCTTGTGAGCGATTGACTGAATTTCCCCGTACATGTGGCGGACAAAGTACACAGCTGTGAAAAAGGGAACTGTTTTGTCCAAGTACTAGTACCTTGACTTAAAGCGAGTGTTTAAAACATTGTCACACCAACCCTCATGACACGTGGGGGTATAGACAATGTGGTAGCGATTCTTGCTGTAATGGAGGAACATTTTTAAGGAGTAAATGTCAATGTTTGTGGAAGTATGAAGGATAGACTGGTATGCTATTAACGAGATATTACTAGCAACATTAGCTTTATTTCCTGCAATGTTTTAAATAAGAGCATTTTGACTTGTATTTGTTGACTTTACAATACCCACAACGATTACACAATACAAAATATGAATGTAGTGCGACTTCAAGAATAAACGTAATTTTTGTGATGTGTTTTTTTTCACCGAGTTCTGTGTCATGTGCTTTGTTTTTACCACGTTTTGTGCTGTCTGGTTTTCTTTTCGTTTTGTGCAGAAGTTTTGTATGTTTTGACCCCTTCCGAGATAACTAAAATATCAAGAAGAGGTGTCCTTTATATTTCTTTATTTTGAGAATAATAAATTAAACCTATGTAAAGTCAATTTGAAGTTGAAGAGTGATTAATTAAAGTACAGTGTATATATAAAAATATATAGTTACAATTTCAATAACAATAATAACTATAATGAATAATAACAGTTACTAGATGAACCTAAAAATAATTATTATAACCATAAGATTGACCAAATGTCTAATAAATGTAGATCATGATTTAAAACAATACTGTTTAATAATAAATATTTAGTGCAGAAACAACTACAGAATTTAAACCTTACGGAATATGAATATTGTTTCTGCCTTAATCATTTAAGAAATATATGTTAACTGTATCAGTAAATTGCATAATTAATAAAATGAGTAGGCAAAAAGTTTTTAACGCCAAAACAAATCAATATGACAAAAGATGTGATTTAATAAATCACCAAATATGTAGAACCATAGATAATATCTAATGAAAACTATTTCCATTTATTAAATTAACATGTTAACATTAACACACTGTTATCTACAGTTAAACATTACAAGAAATATTAAACAAAAAATTATCAAAATGAAATTACTTTCACAAAATAATACAAAATTCTTACCTAGAATATCAAGAAGATGTGTCCTTTATATTTCCTTATTTTGAGAATGATATATTAAACACATGTAAAGTCAATTTGAAGAGTGACTTAACCATGGAAGGACACATCTTTAAACAAATCCCTAAAATGGGTTGGAACCAATGAAGAACTGCGTTACAAAATTTTTATACCAAGGTATCCAATCAAAAATGGACACCGAAAAAATGAAATATTAAAATATCTGATAAGTCTGCAGTCAGTTTTTTAAACAATAAAACTATTGAGCTATTATTCTGAACATTAGCTTATTTATAAAAAATATGGCTACAAAATGCTTTTGATGCATTGACTTTAACAAGAGTCACAGAATTACATGTAGAGAAAGAAAAGATATCCAAATTATATTAATTAAAATTACATAATTCTACCAATTAGTATCTAAACTGGTTAAAGAAAATTTGTTCTAAAATTTACTGCATAAAATAATCATAAAAACTTCATCTAACTCAATAATGATGTTTAAAACTTCATGATTTGATAACGAGAATGTATTTGGACAGGGTGTACAACCAAACCATTCGTAAGCTGATAATTTACCATAAAAAAGCAAAACGTATCTTAAACCACTGATATTTACTAATGAGGTAAAACGCTGTACTGATATGACATCAAACCAGGAAGAGTTAAGAATTAAGGCTTACGGAGAGTAGTGTTATAATCTATAGTGTCAGTATATCAAGAATGGTGGTAAATTAATCCCAGGTTTCTTTGGCTAATTTTGTTATCAATTTTAAATTTTACTGGGAAATCAGCAACATATTTTGCCTTTTACTATAGAAGTGAAATAAGACAAAGACGCAATGTATAATACATAACAAACCTATATAAGTGCTATCAGGTAGTTTTATTTAGACAACTACCTGGTGCTTTATTAGTATGAAATAATGAAAGTACAATATATACAAAAGCATGTATGTTAAGAAACAGTAATACTTGCTAGGGTATTCTCATGTTTGATCATATAGCTTATTTAATAAATCTTATAAATTGTAAAGAAACTTTCTTTTATTATTTGACACCGATATAGCCGTTACAATAGAATATATATATTAATTACTTTTGCAGCGTAAAATAAAAAAAAGAACAGCCATTTCAAATATTACCACAGATTATAAAATCACGCAGATGAAAAGTGTACCAGCTTGCACGATATTAAAGCAAAATGTAACACTTATCAACAATGGTAGTACACTACGTCATCGCGCACCTATCGTTTCTAAGAAGAAATGTGTTTTTACTAATAAAAGAACTCGTAAAAGTACAGGAAAATAATATAGCGCACCAAGAATTGACTAGTGTAACCAAAAAAAATGTAAACACAGTTTATGATGTTCATGTGAAAACGGGATAAAGTTTTTTTTTCTGAATGGTCCCGCCAAGATGTTTATCACCAACTTTATCCCGTTTTCAGGCCTTTTTCAAAGATTCTAACTACACACTTTCTTCACATCATCAAAGCATAAATTTGTAAATCCTTGGTACATTACATCATTTTAAATTGTTTAAAAGATTTCATACAAAAACAAGGCAATATGCTGGGCCTTATTAGTTGAGAGATGATGTTTACAGACAGAAGGTCCGGGGGAGATCAATTAGCAAGTGCGCGATGAAGTAGTACACTACCATTGTATCGAGCGTGGTTTAAGCGGGACAGATTAATGAATAGTTATTAAATTCGGCCGTATGCCAGATAAAACTGCTTTAAACAAAGATAATACATGTATAACTGAAACAATGATGATATCCGCCGTCAACACAGTACAAAAACTACAAGGGGTCTTGCGCAATAAATTCGAAGAGAAAAAAACCCATTTAACCAAAGGTTTAACGTTTCTTATGCGATGAACTGTGCAATGTATTCAAGAAAACAAATGCATATACAAAATAATACCTCATGCGTTGAAATAAATTTTAAATCGCCCTGTTTTATCTTAATGCTTTCATCTATGCTACTTATGGGGCTCAATCTTTTTGTCCTGCATCTATTATAGCAGAGATTGATTCTATAAATCAGTAACAGGATACGTGATGTGTGCTTACTGACGTATTAAGTTATTACCGCGTACTGAACTTGTGTTTAATACTGCTTGTGTCTATCGATCTTAATTTATGTAAGACGACAGAATGAAGACGACTTGGATAATTTTTTGTCTTGTATACTTAAGTACCACTATTGTAAATGCTGGGTCATGTAACAATAGATGTCACTGGACATCATGGGGCTCTTGGTCATCTTGTTCACATACATGTGGAAGTTGGGCACACCAGTCACGATCTAGAGAGTTGTGTTGTAAAGATTCTTGGAATATTGACGAATGCAAGCAAAATTGTAACAAAGACAGCAGTGGGTTTCATGAATCAAGACAATGTGATAGCGCTTTCTGCTTAAATGGAGGAACGTATTCTTGGTGGTGTAACTGTTTGTGGAATTATGAAGGATTCTGTTGTGAAACTGGTATGTTATTATATCTTCTGTGAACTGTTTATTATGATTCCAATTTATTTAGTGAAAATTCTATTTTTACAGTCATGATTCCAATTTGTACACAGTGTGGAATGTACCGACGAGTATTGTTCAGAATTTAGATTTTGTTTTGAATACTAGTACAATGCATTGGTACAGTGCAAAGTGCCTGGCTGGTGTCTTCCGGCAACCGCCACATTTATTTACATTTTGGGATGAAATTGTGGCGGTTATATGAATTCATGACCTAGCTTACAGACACTGGTTTAGTCTGTATCACGATTGAAGTTGACAAAAGATATACATATAGAAATATAGTGCATGAACCAGCTATCACTCTTGGTTACCGATGTTCTTATTTTGCACTTATTCTTTCATCTCTTCGGGAATGGGTGATTGGGAATTTCTCCATTCAGATTTGGGAAAATTGAAGCATATATGCTATTGGGAAGGGTTCGTTTACCGGAACCAACAAAGAAGGCAAAATCGTTGTTTAATTGAATGTCGGTCATAAAGTGTTAAAATCACTTACATGTAATTGATATATCTTTTAAGTATGTTTCACTGTATAGTTTGACTTGATTGGTAAACGTTTCAAGGCGTTAACGCAGGTTTATATCTGAAGTCAACTGTTTCAGCAAGGACGTATGTGCCACGAACATCTTTTAAGATACACTGAAATATTATAAACACAATTGTTAAATATTAAAACACATTTGAATACAATTTGGATCCATTCTTTCAATTGTAAAAGCTATAAACTAGGAAGTTAAAATTCAAAATGGAAACGCGTGATAAAATGTACGATTGTTCAGGTTGGCTGGAGTCGTTAAGGGGTATAATTGGTTTTGCGAGTTAAGCTACGTAGTTATTATGTATGGAGTAGTCATAATAGTTTCATTTGACATTAATAATAAGTTCGATAATAAATCAATAATTTATCATACCGTAATAAAAGGCAAACGTGTGTATCGTCGTCTTAATGTTTATAGCCTCAAATAAAAACAATGTATATACACGACCGCTTATAGGTCACGTATTTAACTTGTAAAACTGTGAGCGGGAAATCTTTATAAAATACATGTATATAAAATGTTATTAATAATGTGTGCAGCGTTTGGTGTTGTGTTTTGTTTAAAAGTTCGGTACGTCCGATAATCTGTATATATAACGAAGATGATTTTTCGCCGGGGACTCCTACATTATTCCGGTTTTAAAAGGTACGGCTCTCTGTACATGTATTTGTCGGCAAACAAATTGCATTCGTCCGTCGAAGTTGACTCAGATCCACAAATTGGAATCAATGAATTCTACTATTGTAAGTCATTCAAATTACATAGACTACAATACCAATTATGACATGAGTGTGAAAACAACTACAGTGTTTGTGTCTGTGTGAATATGACTACCCCTGGGTCACATTGGATGGACGCAGTGACTACTGTCAACTGCCACTATACTAGTATCACTCACAAATCCATTCCGTTTCCCCTTTTTGAACACTGCTTTTGACAGACATTCAATAGATAATGTTGATAAAGCATGAAGAAACGCGATTCAAATATTAGGTAGGCGTAGAAAATGTTTGTTTCTGGTTCCCAGATCTACCCTGAATTCCACGCGACCCCTTGTCATTTTCATTAGACCCGAGGTACGGTATATCCACTTCCTCTCACTTGTTTATTACCATTCCAGTCACTTTCAAGAGCAAAATAAAATTCCCATACCTACCTGAACAGATTTTATTGAGAATGTATAACCAGAAACAAACATGTTTAAGGTTTACAGGCGATTGGTTACTAACATTCCACAGATGGCGAGAGGGGTGGAACCGTGGTCTAGTGGTAACGCGCTAGAATACCAATCGAGAGGTAGTCGTGGGTTCGAACCTCGGCGCCGGCTTGCGATATTTTAAGGACGCTTTTTCAGTGTCCCCATTCGCACTACCGAGCCCAGTACTGTATTTAGAAATCCCAGGAAACAGATTAGGCGTGTATTGGTGCTTCACATCGGGCACGATAAAGAACCATGAACTCTTTTAGAAATAAGAGAAAGAGAAAGCCGGGCTGTTCTGTATCTTATCTCCCCAACATCTGGTGTGGCTCTGAAATGACCATACTTGTCAAAACTAAAACAACAGGTTAACAAGATTAACAGGTAAAGACAGACATTGTGAAACGACTTAATAATGTGGTGTCGACAACAATTGTGGTTTTCTTATCAATTGTTTTTGTATTTTAGAGAAAGCCCACATTGGACTACCTGGTATCACTGGATGTACGAGTGGTTTATGTAATTGGACACCCTGGGAATCGTGGAGTTCGTGTAGTGTGACATGTGGTGGCGGGGGTACACAACAAAGAGAGCGATTTCTATGTTGTCCAGAAGGATATAGCTATGAATACTGTTTGCAGAAATGTGGAATTTCCACGAAAGAAAATGAAAGAATTGACAACAGAACATGTGGGGATACCTGTGTGTTTGGAGGTTCGATAAAACCTGAACAATGGGGTTGTGACTGCTTAGATAGGACATTTGGTCACTGTTGTGAAGAAGGTATCTATAACCCCCTTTTATAGCTCTTTTATGAACATAAAAAACTAAATGGTCAATCTCTTTTTAATCATACTTGATTTAATTGTAACGTTCACATTACATGAACGGGCATCTTAATTACCATAGCAATGATATATTTTAACTTAACCGTCTATTTGAATTTATATGCACATGACTGCAAATTATATTACTTTTTTGTATTTATTTGACGTTTAACCACCCATTCGACAACTATAATTATTTCAGAGTCGCCCAGAGAGAGATGAGAGAAGATACAGGAGAATCGAACGTTTATATCTCTACTTTTATTTCTAATACGTGTAGTTTTCCTGTTTCTTTTGCCTCACCTCCAACAGCACTGGGCTCGGTAGAAAAGCAACCAACAATTAAAATTTATTGATTTTATACGTACTTATTGGATAATGTATTTCAGTTTTACCTGGTTGTTTACCATGGCCTACTGATGTCATATTTGTGTTAGATTCATCAGCTAGTCAGACCAAAGTTCAATTCAAACGCCAACTTGACTTCATCAACAAATTCATCGACAATGTTAACATCAGTTTCGCAGAATTCCAAATATCTGTTATAACTTTCTCATGGGACGCTAACATTGAAATTCATTTCAACCAATCTGAGAGCCGAGCTGTGCTGAAATCCCTAGTAGATCAGATTCCGTTTAGACCAGGCATAACTAACACACACGAAGGTTTGAGAAGGGCGATTGATGTAGCCAGGAATAATGAGCGACGTAAAGGCATGGTCAGCTTTACGTATGCGATTGTACTCACCGATGGAATGTCATCAAATCGGTATGAAACAAAACAAGCAGCTAAAGAATTAAAGTTATTGAATATTCAAGTTATTGCAATAGGTAGGTCGTGCATTGCTTTCAATTTGAAATTCTAACTCGGTCTGCGCTATCTTCCATTTGGGCTTAAAAGAATAAAATTCCTACAATAATTAAGAAATATAATTTATGTAATAGATATGATCCCATATTGTATTAGTTGATAAAGTATAAGAAGTCGGAGTTCGGCTACACATTCATTAAATCGATATTTTTTGTTTTCAACACGTACAGTGTATCTTTTTCGATATAAAAACTATTTTTTAAGGTAAAAATCTACTTTGTATTTGTGAATTCGGTCTTCAGAAGGTGTTAAAACTGTTTGTTTCTAGTAACCCAAGCGACCCTATTTTTTTCTCCGCGACACCAGACCTTTTTATCCCGCCCGAGAAACAATACATCCACTTGCTCTTCTTTTTACTATTTCACACGCTTTTAAGGGCCACAAAAGCACCGGCTTACCTACTCTGTCTTGAATCAGTATGTACACAGAAACAAACACTGTTAAACAATGCCACGTGGGTGTTAATGTGTCACATGTCCTTTCCAGGAATTGGTCACCAAGTCTCACAGCAAGAACTTCGAGATATAAGTTCGCCCAGGGACTCTAAGGCTTCATCATATGTGTTTTCTGTTGGAGATTTTAACGCACTGGATACTATGCTGAAACAACTGGTGGATGTGACGTGTGATGAATGTATCAAAAGTCACCGTTCTGATGTAGTATTCCTTATAGATAACGAAGGCCTAACTAATGAAGAGTTTCAAAATATCACAGATATAGTGACTCACATGGTCAGACAAACGGATCACTTTGAAGAAGACAATGGAATTCGTATTGGAGTAATGAGGTCCTCGACTGAATTACAAACAGTTAAATCATTAAACGAAAAGAAAACACTGGATGAAGTTTTAGTTAAACTCCAACGAACTGTATCAAAATCGGACACTATGGTTTGTGAGAAAGAAGATGACGATTGTGGAAATCTGAATATCACCATATCAATCAATAAGACACTGAGTGAAATGGAAGAATATAAGAGAGAAGATACTCGACAATTTATAGTAGTTCTTACATCTGGGAGATTTCCTAATCTAAAAACCGTTGAGGAAGAAGTTTCAACTCTCAGAAACCAGTCATTTGTTAAATTGTTCGCTATTGGCCCAGGGCTGAATGTGAATATGGAAGGACTTTTGTCATTGGTGGACGAGGCAAGCCATGCATATATCATTAAAGAATACGATGATTTGTCAATTTTAGATATTCTTCAAACAGAATTTTCATATAATGTCTGCACAAAAAGTGATGAACAGACCTGAACATTTTGATAAATAAATAAGGTCTACAAATTGATTGAGAACTATTTCAACAAAGCTTTTTTAAATAATCTAAGTTTTGACCTATATTTCTTGGCATGTACATTTGTATAGATGATGCAGGGCAAATTCCACGTTTTAAAGGATACTTTCAATAGCACGGACAGTCGGATACTGACGTGTTTATTTTGTCAATATGTATACAATACATTGCAGTTTTATCTACTTTATAAATTTGGAATTATACATAGTGCGATACATTGTGCGATATTTTGTAAAATTGAGTATAAGACATTTTAAATGTTAGTACTATACAAATATGCATTGGTAGTTTGAAAATTGAGTATTAGTCATTGTTATTTTGTAGTTTGTTTAGTATTAAAGATGTGTTTACTTTGTAAATTGATTATAATGATTTTTTCCTACTTTGTAAATTTAAGTATCAATAAATAATCGAATTTGCCAAGTAAGCAAAAATGAATAGTTATACCCCAAGACATGAATTATATGGGGGCTATATTGGATTCACGTCGGTCGGTCTGTGCGTCTGTAGACACAATTTGTCTGGACAATTTCTCAGCAACTACTGTTTGGATTAATTTTCACTGAGTTATAGCCCTTTGTTTTTTATGCAGTATATATAACAATTTTTTTCCGGACTATTTCTCCGTAACTACCTACAGGAAGGAGGCCAAGTTGTGCATGCAGAAGTTATAAAAGTAAGTTGTGCGTGCAATAACCAGGTTTTCTTTGGATTTATTTTCACTGAGTTATGGCCCTTTGTTTTATACAATAAGTACATTTTGTCCAAACTTTTTTTCAGCAACTACATGCAGGAATTCAGTTAAACTCCTTAGTAGTAATAAGTAGTTTGCCAAGTTGTCCATGTCCACAATAGGTTCTGTCTAAGTCAATTTTAATGAGTTATGGCCTTTTCTTACTTTTTATATAATGTGTATTTAGAAATTAGTCAGGATATTTCTAA
The DNA here is from genome assembly GCA_964023205.1 of Lutraria lutraria. Taxonomy (NCBI): domain Eukaryota; kingdom Metazoa; phylum Mollusca; class Bivalvia; order Venerida; family Mactridae; genus Lutraria; species Lutraria lutraria. The sequence goes on along the minus strand of OZ026837.1, from coordinate 10,232,054 downwards.
GCAACAATTTGCAGGTATTAAAAAATGAAAGTGATATACATTGTATTTCCTTTGGAAAAAGTAACAATAACTGTGTCAAGGCGACATCTGGGGGTATTCATCACCTTTATCTATAGCTTTAATTCATGATGTATTATTTTTTAAATACCAAAACTTATGATGATTTATTATACATTTTCGTTACTTTATTAATGAAAACATGTATCATGCATCGCTTTTTTTGAGGAAGTACAAATCATGCGTTTGTGTGAGAAAATACCAAAACAAATATTCCACAAAATTTCAGTTTAAAAAAAAATGTATAAATTACGTTTATTAGATATTTTCCTCGTTTGTTACATGCTCCATAAATCTGAGAATCTCATTCTTGTTGAATTGATGCTGCTATTTGTTACTTAATTTTTCATAATTTAATAATAAATATGTTTTAACACCAAGTTATGTGAAATATTGCTTATGTCAATACTTAGGCCATCCTTTAAAAATGCTTGTTTGAAGTAAACCTACCCAGAGAACATGTCAGAATGAAACGTTTTATATTGACAAGAAAGTTGAACAAATATTTTCGTTATGCCAAAATTGGCGACTTTTTTTTGGATTTTCTGTTAAAAACATAAGCATCAGTGTCGGACTGGTAGTTATAAACACAGCTATTTTAAGAAATATAAAAAATAGATAGCATAAGTCTTGGTATAACAATTTAAACAAAATATCAAATGTAAGATTTCAAGTTAATTTAATATTAATAGAACACTAGATACACAATACGTACGAACCTCTCTTGTCAACCTTATATCAAGTTAAGATACTCTCACATTGTATGTTGAAATATTAAGAATAATTCAATTAAATTGATTGAAAAAATGATCAGATTTCAAAGCAGTGCCAGCTGAACATCACTAATTAAAACAGAACAGCCCACTGTAAACACAAAGACAAAAACACAGTCATGAAACAATATTCATCAATTACCTCTGATGTTATCACAAAGAAAAAATTATTTAACTGCCATACAGTTTTATTTTTAAAAAAAAAACACAAAAAAAATACAGAAAGACAGTGTGATGAAAAGATTGCATGGTATCCGAGATACGACGACTAGTTAACAAAAAACAATGTCTACCCTGAATTTCATCAAATTATTTTTTTAATGGGTGTTAGCAGACAATAAGAAGTTTCGTGTTTAACACATCTTAACAATTTGAATGTTCGGTCCTATTTTTCTTCAATGTTTTACAATGTTGATATTTTTAAAATCTTTATTATTTAAGACAAATTAATGATTAATTGGACACCATTTTATGTTTTATGGTAGTCTCAAGGCTAATTCTTGTCATCCATCTAAAAATCTAGTTGCATGGTAAATATATTTAACACAGTTAACACATGGTATAGATCATCGATATAGGTGTCATTACAATATTATCACAAGTACACATCATTTATTATACTAAACAAATTGATATTAAGTCTTTTTGTAAATAAAGAATAACAATACAGTAGTTCATCTGTGATAGCTTGTCTATAGTAGTATCCCTTTGAAATGAAAAAAAAAAAAACAAAAAAAAAAAAACAATAAATAACACACACAATCTTTATGAATATCGCATTGAGTATGTAGAGTGGTATGTAGAGGTCAAGAAACAATAGATATCATATATCTTCAAATCATGATCTGGCACAATACATTCAAAATATATCAACATCCATGATCCAACAATAAATAATAAATGATTTATCATAAATTCACATGATATATCGAAATACGCTTTCATGTCTGGTCAACAAATTATGCAATTCCTTTTTTGATTTATAATCATACATCAATGAAAATGGTACCGCTGGGTAGAAGACGCTATGTGTCATTCATAGGTACAACTTGTTAAACTGGTTTCAAGGTTTCAATATGAGACTATACAAAATAAGCACAATTACAGTGACTTAGCTTTACTGGTTTTACAAATAATCACGGAAACCCCAAACAGACAAGACTTGGTCCGTATGAGAGTATAAAATCTTACCCAGCTGGTTTAACCACCCAGATTTCATGCATGCTCTTCTTTACAAGACATATCTAGAAAGTTTATATCATGAATAAACCTACTAAAATGTTAAGGCAATATCTGGTGGAGGCTAATCCACATACCAGAATCCATAGGGAACCAACATCCATCAAATGTCTAGTTCATCAGACATCTCTGTACCATGTTGCACTCATAGTCTTCACTGAATAATCAACAAGTGTACCTTCATGTCATTGAATAAAGATGAGTTGAAATAATTCTATAGTATTTCTTTTCTTCGTGGTGGATTTTGCGGATAATTTGGGTAAAAAATTGATATTTTGAAATCGTGTTTGGTTGCATAAATGAGGTTAATGTTTGCTACCCTGAATTGAGACCGTGTTGACTGACGTAATATCATCTTAAAGACTAATGCATGCAAAACAAAATATTTCCATATGATAGTATTCTGTGACTTCATTGCCACAAGTAGACAATATGCACGGTCTCCATGTTTTACGAGACTGCACCCAGAGGGACGTAGACACCAACAAACCAACACAGTTATCTTCACTGGCTTGAGTAACTATTAACAAAACAGCACGGACACGTTTACGCTAACTGAACGTGACTCTGTTGACAAATCTTCTTACAACTGTACGCTTAGTGTTTACAAAATGCAAAGGTTTGTAAGAAATTTTGCCCTGTGTTTGTGACCTTCCTGTGTCGCTCTTTTCCAGTCGTACAATGATTATAAATGCAAAAAGTAAACATGCAAGCAATGTTACCATGATCATAAATAATTCACTTAATGACGTTGGTTAAAACTTCCTGATTTAATGACGAGAATGTATTTAAACAGGCTGATAACGCCATGTTTGGCTGAAATTTACTATCACAAAAGCAAAAAACATTGATATAAAATTTAAGAATGAGGTAAAACACCGTACTGACATGACCTCAAATCAGGAGAGAGTTTAGCATACTTAAGGATTATGGAGAATATTATTAGTTTAATTAACTTGTCAGCTTACTAGTATTAAGAATGGTTGTAATTCAAGTTAATGTTTCCGAAGTTTGTCTAATTCAGTGTACAGTACATGCTCACTTTCCCAGCTAGCCAACCGATACGCCTGGTTCCGTTTCGAAAATATTTTGTTTATGCTTGGAGCATATACTATAAATGTCGTTACCAGTCTTCGACCCTTTTCCCTAATTATTCCCGAAATCACTGTAAGCTGACATACTCGTATGGGTTCATTTATGACCGAGGATGGAGAAATGTAAAGACATGTTAACCAAAATGCATGTAGTTTTTTTTCATATTTATTGTACATGTATGTTGTAAAATTGCTATGTACAATATACATATGCAGGCTGTGAAATATATTCATGAAAAATTATATACAAAACAAAAATGTCTCGGAGACTTGTTTGTTTTGTATACTTATTTACCACGCTTGTAAATGCTGGGCCATGTTACGACGTATGTCAATGGGCTTCATGGAGCTTTTGGTCGACGTGTTCACATACATGTGGACTTGACGAATATCAGTCTCGACACAGAGGTTTGTGTTGTGAGGATTCTTGGAATTATGATGAATGCTATCAAAAATGTAACAGAGACAAGAGCGGGTCTTTGGAAATCAGAGATTGTGGTAGTGCTTTCTGCTTAAATGGAGGAACTTTAAGATCATGGTTGTATTCTGGGTGTAACTGTTTTTGGAGTTATAAAGGATTCTGTTGTGAAACTGGTATGTCTGATATATTTTCTGTTTTGAATCCAAACTGAACAGTGATGATTCCTGTGCGTAACGATGATTCTAATCTGTACTACGTGTGGAATGTTGTACTAGTATTGTTCAGAATTGAGATTTTGTTTTGAATACAATTGTTACAATATATTATACCTGACTGGCGTCTTACGGCAATCGCCATATTCATATTCTGGGTTAAGAATCGTCGCAGTCACAGGAATTGCTAGGTGTTAACTGCATGCCTTTTACTAAGCGTACAGACACATTTTCTGGTTTAGTCTGTATCAATATCAAAGTTGAAATATGATATAGAAATACTTCTGTTCTATTGAATGTCGGCCATAAATTGCACTGACACTTGTTTAGTCATCATTGAGGGTCGCTCTTATCACTACTTTACTCGTCCATATGCAATGATAGTGGTAAGAGCGAACGTTGTTGATGGGCTTGAATTCTGACCAAACAAGTGTCTGTGATAAAGTGTTCTAAAAGTATTCGCCTTACATACGTCATTATGTATGATGTAGTTAAATTACAAGATTTGTTGCGTATTAAAGTAGTGTAACCTAGTGCCTTAATACATTAAATCAAAGCTCTGAAGGTACTGCTGTTGTTCGGAACTACAAAGCAGTCAAAAGTTGAATTTCTTTGTAGGGTGAGTTTTTGAATCCGAACGATAGTTCGCACATGAATTTCGATGCAGACTTAAGTACTACTAACGCTTTTCTACACCCGCTTATATGCAGTAACTGTTGTTAAAGCTGTTCCCGTTCCTTGTGCATTCAGTACTTTGATTTATGATTCCCATCTGATCACAAAAAGTAGTTAAGCAAATAGCATAATATCATATAGTCTACATTACCTGCCTCTTTGTATACTCAACTTTTGCAGAATGTAATATCTCACACATGAAGACACACTCGAAGAAAAAGTTACACGTTATAAGCATTAAATCAATCGATTACAATTTCCCGATGAACCACTTTTTTAAAATATCTGGTTGACACACAGTATTGCTCGTTTACGATATTGCATAGCCATCTGATTTTGACTTATATGCACGTAATATTTGAATTTGTATTTATGCCATTGAACTGAAAAAAATGGAACTATGGCGGAAGGTTAAATTAATGAAAGCTGTTCGGTATGCAGGTTTTCAATGAAAACTGAGCGATTTCTGAAATACGGTAATAACTGTATTGTTCGTACCGAACAACAAAAAGAAAAAGATACGTTTAAAGTATTAACAAAGATTAAACACAACACTTTCATATCATGCAACAAAACATCTAACAGAATAAGTGTATAAGTGCTAACCTAACAAAAATAGTGTTTCATTGCGATAAACACTGTGCTTCACTTTATCAGTGAAAACCATCTACAGAAAATGTCATTGTAGAGGCTCCGTAAGGTACAAATTAGTACCATTCGATATATTAAGACATGGCATTGCTCGCGTAATATTTAATTGAAATATTAAATTGATTTATTCTAGTGTCACTTACGTTTCAAATATATTTTACACGATTGATAGAACTACGCCATATTTACATTGCCATTATAATAACGCTGTAAGACGTATGAAACGAATCATTTTAAAAGTAGTAAATAAAAACAATAGATAAATTGATAATAAAATATAAGAAATATATTTTATTCGAACCAATCTCGATGTACAACAATATTTTACACAATGCCTTTTTTAGTCTCATCTAGTAAAAATGTTGTCAAATGCTTTTTCTTATTTCTTTGCAATATCATTTAAAAAATACCGTGCTATATTTCTATAATGTACTTCATGATTGAAAAAGAATATTAAGAAAATGCATTCGCGTGGATACGTTTTATTATCTGATATAGATGTGGCTAAAGCCTCTGACCACTTTTATGACTGATGATATACAATTAACAGGATGTTACGTAATATGTATTGATTTTATCGCCCTGTTAAAGGGATATTGCTCATTCATGCAGTATCGACCGGGTGTTAAAATTGACATACAATGTTTGATATACGCCATTTCAAATTTAAATACCAATTTATTATTATTATTGAAAGTGCCGTTTTAACTTTTTAAAGTCCCAAGAGATTTACTAATACAGTTCTACTAGGACAGTAACCAATAAATATCTAAATTTAAAGACAGATAGATAAATCTTTATTTTTGATTTATGCCGATGACTCATCATCACAATAAATATATATATAGACATACATGATATTGTACGTAAACAGTGAATGAGTAAGACTTACAAACAATCCCTGATTCTCGCGCACACACTCGCACATACATACCCCAACACCCTTAAACTATCAAATAGCTAAATTTAAAGACATTTGACAGCTCCTATTTAAGTGACCCCAAAAGCAACAGGAGGTCTATTCTCTTGATTGTTTTATTGCCCCTTATCTGTCTAATCCTGTCTGGTCACGGTCAGCTTAGTGTCTGGTTAAAGATTTATAGTGATAATTAGTTTATGAAAAACTTTTGTTGTTTTTATATGCTTATAAATACAACAAAAGTTTTTCATAAACTAATTATCACTATATTATAATTATATTGAATACTGATATTATTTAAAATATATATTTTTTTCCAGAGTTTACAATATCTTGTTTGCCTTACTTAGCACAGTCATTAGAGATCGCGTTCCAACAACGACTTGTATCTGGTCGGGAAATAAGAATCACTATGTCAGTTTTGCTTGTCCCCGAGCTGTGTAAAAACGAAAGAAATGCGAAAGTTGACAAATTAACCGTGCCCGTAGAAAAACTCAACATATTTTGTTCAGTCGAACGATTGAATTTTTGAATTATATAGTCATATAATTATTTCCTTTAGTAGTGTGAAACAGGGATGCTATATATCCCTGTGTGAAATGGATATATATACACGTATAGAACTGAGTTCTGTAAGGTGTTTGATTCCGAAAAATCAAAAGATATTACTGCTGTAATATTTCATCTAATAGTATAATTTTATGTACTTTCCTTGACCTTCTGTAAAGTCATTAAATTGGAATCAAATAACAGCAGTTTATTGCTGGTTTGTTAATGTTATTCACATCAATATTCATTTAAAGATCAACATTAAAATATGTAATAATGTATTTTAAAAACAAAAATATGACATTTTTATTTTAATTATTGTGTTGAAGACCATGATCCTTCACCCTCGTGAGAAAAATAATACTCTCAAATTCCCTAAAACTCAGATCGCACAAAAAACGACCAGGAGATATAGATCTCGGTTTAACGCTAAATAATCCATATTCGATAAGGTTAACTTGCTAAAATCAATACTGACCACTTATTGTTTTTTTTGGCGTAAAGGGAAACAACTAGTTTATCACACAGGTAAAAAAATCAATAACGACAGGAGTTGTCTTTTCATAGGGAAATAGCGTCAATGTTCCGCATGTTAATATTATATTATTTCGATATTTCATTGACATGATCAATAAACAAATTTCATTTCAACACAACTTTTGATTTAAACTAATCTCCACATCTTTGGTAAACTAGTGAAAACTACACCAAACAGACAATATTGTAAGAAAATGTACCTAACTCTTACGGTCATTGGACATATTTTTCAGATTTTTTTTATTCCGGTATATGTATCCAATAAGTTCGTTTATCAATCAAAATAATTATGCTGTACGCAAAGTTATAATCATAATCTTTATCTTTGCAGTGTAAAATAAAAAGAACGGAAGTAATAAGTTTGTACTTTATTTGTCTAGCGAATTTTTTAGGCGTAGTTAGTAACAGATAAATATGCAATGATTATAATTATAGAGCCGTGTTAAATTCATGTTCAACTGTTTGAATTACATATAACAAAAATGTCTCATTTTCCATGAGGAATTATCATTGCTGAATATTCTTAATATATTTGATGTATAAAATTGTTTGAACCTGTGCGGGAACTACAAAAGTATAAAACACAGCGTATCGGAAACAATATTATATACGCCGACAACACAGTACAATACCTACGAGAGGTCTAACGCGATAAATTGGCCGAGCCAAAACGAAACGTTTACCAAATGGTTTTAAGTTTCTTTATTTAAATATATTCATTGCATATTGAAAGCCTCGCTGGTATGAACAGTATTCATATGTGATGACCCGTGCAATACATTCCTGACAAATGCATATACAAAATAATACTAATGCGTTAACATTTTTTAAATCGACCCGTGTTATCTGTATGCTTTTATCTGTGCTATTTTTGGGCTCATTCTTTATATACAAGATACAAAGTTTTATTTACCGTCGGTTGACAATTTTTCAATATTATAACATTTTTTTCTATAAATCAGATTTAGGACACAATGTTTGCATACTGACGTATTAAATTAAGTTATTACCGAGTACTGACTTTGTTTTTAATACTGCTTATGTCTAACGATTTTAATTTATATAAAGCGATAGAATGGAGATGACTTGGAGAATTCTCTGTTTTGTGTACTTAAGTACCACGCTTGTAAATGCTGGGTCATGTGACAATTTATGTCACTGGGCATCATGGGACTCTTGGTCAACGTGTTCACTTACATGTGGAGGTAACGGATACCAGTCACGATCCAGAGGGTTGTGTTGTGAGGAATCTTTGAATATTGATGAATGCTTGCTAAATTGTAACAAAGACGACAGCGGATTTAATGAGTCAAGAGACTGTGCTAGCGCTTTCTGCTTAAATGGAGGAACTTATTCTTCGTTATGTAACTGTTTATGGAATTATGAAGGATTCTGTTGTGAAACTGGTATGCTAAATATTTTCTCTGATCTGTTCATTATGATTCCAATCCGTTTCGCGTAAATTCTCATTTGTACAGTCATGATTTGTACAAATGTGTGGAATATATCGACGAGTATTTGGTTTGTCGAAGTGTCCGTTTTTTCTGTAAAACTGGTTTGAAACTGAAATAGGTTTTGCTTTTCGTTTAAACAATCTATAACCAGTTTGTCAAACCTTCATAACTACCCATGGAGGCGGTATAGTCGGGTCCGAAATTACATGCAGTTGAGCACAGGAAGCTGGCGGACCATGTTGACCATTACTTGTGTTTATATCATACACAATTTCTTATCTTGAATTTCCAAATATTACATCTTAAATATTATACATATTTCTGATTCATGTATCGTAGTTTTCCTAGTTTTATTTCAGCACATTTTACAGTGTCCTGTTACAATGATTGAGTGTCAACTTGCAGTTACAAGACTTAATTGACATGACTTAGCGTGGTGTGACCATGATTTCTACGGCCAGATAATATATTCCAATCAGGAAATAACAAAATATATAATAACTTCATTCTTTTTCATTAGTTTTCTTTATACGCGTGTGTTCCTATTAATATAAGAAAAATGTAAAGATCTTTTCCGTCGACAGTTTGCTTCATCAAACTGTCATTTTCACTACCCATTTAATCGAAACCAGTTTCAGTTTACTGCCCAAATCTAAACCGTAACCCGATATTTTCAACAAAAGTGGAAAATTGGATAAAAATTGTGGTGGTTACACAATCAATTGCAGTTATTGAATTCATGACTTTTACCTAGCATACAGACACTGGTTTAGTCTGCATCAAAATTAAAGTTGGCAAAAATATTTTCATATAGAAATGTGAGGCATGAACCGCTTAACATTCGTTTTTGGTTAGTGTCTTCTATTGTAGTTATTCTTTCATCTCTTTGGGAATGGGTGATTGGGAATTTCTCCTGAAACCTAAATGCTAATGGGAAAGGTCCGTTTACCGGACGAAACAAAAGAGGAAAAATCACTGTATAATTGAATGTCGGCTATAAAATGTTAACATCACATTGACATAATGATGGTGTCATATTGGAGTAATTCATTTTATTCAAAATTATCGTTCATATATGTTTCGCCAGTATAATTTGACTTAAAATGTTTCAAAGGCATTAATGTAGGTTTTTATTTAAAGTCAACCTTTTCAGCAATGAAGTATGTACTACTCACATCTTTTAAAATACATGTACACTGAAATTGTTAGATATTAAAAACATTTGAATGTAATTTGGATTCACTCTTTCATTTGTATAAACTATAAACTAGGAAGTTGGAATTCGCAACGTATACGCGTGATAAAATGTACGATTGTTCAGGTTGGCTGGAGTCGTAAATAGGTATAATTGTTCTTACGAGTTAAGTGACGTAGTTTATTATGTATGGAGTAGTCATAATATTATTAATTTTACATTAAAAATAAGTTCGATAATTAAATCAAGAATATAATAGTCCAATATAAGTTAAGGTAAAAGTATATCGTCCTCTTGATTGTTACAGCGTAAATAGAAAGAACGTAATTACTTGACCTCTTATAGGTCATGTAATTAATTTGTATATCAAGTCAAGTAAAATAAATAAGCGATAAAATGCGATAATGATACATGTAATAATAAACCAGTGCAAAATACAGTTTCAATAACATTTAAAAAAATGTTACTCATATCCATGAGCAATTGTCGCTGTCAAATATTTTAAGGTAATTGAGAAGTTATGCTGTTCAAGCAGGAAATCTGTATAAAATACATGTATAGCGTTTGTCCAGCCTTGGCAGGTACCTGATCTCAGTAAAATTATCAAGCGCCGGGCAGGCTGACATGATACATGGCCATCAAAAGATATATAACCGATAATTAGAACAAGCACAAACATTCGGAGTCTGTATCAGGTAAATGCCTGTTTGTCCTGTATCTTCTCTCCCTCTCTCTGTGGTGGCTCTGAAATGACCATAGCTGTCGAATAGACAAACAAGATAAACAGGCGGTTAGCAGCGTCTCAATAATGTGGTGTCGATAATAAGTGATGCTTTCATGTCACTTTTACTTGTATTTTAGAGAAAGCCCACGTTGGACAACCTGGTAACACTGGATGTACGAGTGGTTTATGTACCTGGACACCCTGGGAATCTTGGAGTTCGTGTAGTGTGACATGTGGTGGCGGGGGTACACAGCAAAGAGAGCGATTTCTTTGTTGTCCAGAGGGATATAGCTATGAATACTGTTTCCAAAAATGTGGGATTTCCACGAAAGAAAATGAAAGAGTTGACAACAGAACATGTGGAGATACCTGTCTGTTTGGAGGTTCGATCAAACCTGACCAATGGGGATGTGACTGCTTAGATAGGACGTTTGGTCACTGTTGTGAAGAAGGTATTTAACACCCCTTTCGTACTCTTTATAAACATAAAAAACTAAATGGTTAATCTCTTTTGAATCATACTTGATTTAATTCTAACGTATACATTACATGAACAGGCATCTTAATTTCCATAGCAATAACTATTTGAATCGCCCATTCGACAACTATAATTATTTCAGAGTCGCCCCAGAGAGAGGAGAGAAGATACAGGAGAATCGGGCGATTATATCTCTACTTTTATTTCTAATACGTGTAGTTTTCCTATTTTTTTATCGTGCACGGTGAAGCACGGATACAAGCCTCACCCGTTTCCAACAGCACTGGGCTCGGTAGAAAAAGCAACCAACGATCCACCCCAATCAAATGTATTGATTATTGTATTTCAGTTTTACCTGGTTGTTTACCATGGCCAACCGATGTCATATTTGTATTAGATTCATCAGCAAGTCAGACCAAAGTTCAATTCAAACGCCAACTTGACTTCATCAACAAATTCATCGACAATGTTAACATCAGTTTTGCAGAATTTAAAATATCTGTGATAACTTTCTCATGGGATGCTAACATTGAAATTCACTTCAACCAATCTGAGAGCCGAGCTGTGCTGAAATCCCTAGTAGATCAGATTCCGTTTAGACCAGGTATAACTAACACACACGAAGGTTTGAGAAGGGCGATTGATGTAGCCAGGAATAATGAGCGACGTAAAGGCATGGTCAGCTTTACGTATGCGATTGTACTCACCGATGGAATGTCATCAAATCGGTATGAAACAAAACAAGCAGCTAAAGAATTAAAGTCATTGAATATTCAAGTTATTGCAATAGGTAGGTCGTGCATTGCTTTCAATTTGATATTCTAACTCGGTCTGCGCTATGTTCCATTTGGGCTTAAAAGAATAAAATTCCTACACTAATTAAGAAATATAATTTATGTAATAGATATGACCCCATATTGTATTAGTCGATAAAGTATAAGAAGTCGGAGTTCGGCTACACATTCATTAAATCGATAGTTTTTGTTTTCAACACGTACAGTGTATCATTTTCGATATAAAACTATTTTTTTTTTTTGAATATTTTAATTGAAAAAAGGTAAAAATCTACTTTGTATTTGTGAATTCGGTCTTCAGAAGGTGTTAAAACTGTTTGTTTCTAGTAACCCAAGCGACCCTATTTTTTTCTCCGCGACACCAGACTTTTAAAAAGGCCCCAAAGCACCGGCTTACCTACTCTGTCTTGAATCAGTATGTAAACAGAAACAAACATTGCTAAACAATGCCACATGGGTGTTAATGTGTCACATGTCTTTTCCAGGAATTGGTCACCAAGTCTCACAGCAAGAACTTCGAGATATAAGTTCGCCCGGGGACTCTAAGGCTTCATCATATGTGTTTTCTGTTGGAGATTTTAACGCACTGGATACCATGCTGAAACAACTGGTGGATGTCACGTGTGATGAATGTATCAAAAGTCACCGTTCTGACGTAGTATTCCTTATAGATAACGAAGGCCTAACTAATGAAGAGTTTCAAAATATCATAGATATAGTTACTCACATGGTCAGACAAACGGATCACTTTGAAGAAGACAATGGAATTCGTATTGGAGTAATGAGGTCCTCGACTGAATTACAAACAGTTAAATCATTAAACGAAAAGAAAACACTGGATGAAGTTTTAGTTAAACTCCAACGAACTGTATCAAAATCGGACACTATGGTTTGTGAGAAAGAAGATGACGATTGTGGAAATCTGAATATCACCATATCAATCAATAAGACACTGAGTGAAATGGAAGACTATAAGAGAGAAGATACTAGACAGTTTATGGTAGTTCTTACATCTGGTAGATTTCCTAATGTAAAAACCGTTGAGGAAGAAGTTTCAACTCTCAGAAACAAATCATTTGTTAAATTGTTCGCTATTGGTCCAGGGCTAAACGTGAACATGGAAGGACTTTTGTCATTAGTGGATGAGGCAAGCCATGCATATATCATCAAAGAATACGATGATTTGTCCATTTTGGATATTATTCAAACAGAATTTTCATATTATGTCTGCACAAAAAGTGATGAACAGACCTGAACATTTTGATAAAAAATAAGTCTACAAATTGATGTATAAATGTTTCAATAAAACTTGTTTAAATAATCTCAGTTTTGACCTATATTTCTTGGCATGTACATTTGTGTTTATGATTTAGGAAAAATTCCACGTTTTAAAGGATACTTTCAATAGCAGGTACAGTCGGATACTGACGTGTGTATTTGTCAATATGTATACAATACATTGTTTTACAATTTTCTGTACTAAGTATTTTCTACTTTATAAATTTGGAATTATACATAGTGAGATACATTGTGCGTTAATTTGTAAAATTGAGTATTAGACATTGTAAATGTGAGTACTATACAAATGTGCATTAGTAGTTTCGAGTTTGAAAACTGAGTATAAGTCATTGTCATTTTGTTGTTCGTTTAGTATTACAAACATTGTTAAGTTTGTGAATGTGAGTAGTATGAATTTTTCTTATTCTGTAAATTTGAGTATTAACAAATAATCGAATTTGCAAAGTAAGCAAAAATTAATAATTTATAATGTATTGTGTTTTAAATAACAAAAAATATAATTTATTATTCGTTTTCGTTACTATATTAATGAATATGTGTACCATGCATTATTTTTTCAGGAAGTACATAATCATTATACGTTTGTGTGAGAAAATACCAAAAACAATATTCCCAAAATTTTCTAGCATAGGAAAGTTCACTTTTAAAAAATATGTATAACTTACATTCATAAGATATTTTCCTCGTTTGTTACATGTTCCATAAATCTGAGAATCTCATATTGTTGAATTGATGCTGCTATTTGATACATAATTTTCATGATTTAATAATAAATATGTTTTAACAAGTTATGTGAAATGTTGCTTATGCCAATAATTAGGCCATCCTTAAAAAATGTTTGTTTGCAGTAACCCTACCCAGAGAACATGTCAGAATGCTATTTTCTATTATCATTTTTTTACCCATGGACAAATAAAGTTGGGTAGGGGCTTTTAGGTCAGTAGGTAGTGTTACTGAAAACACAATATTTATTACAGATGGCCGTATAAGGTCAGTTCATATTGAAAATTACATTCTGTATTTGCACAACACCTCTAACTTACCAAACAGAGCGTAATGAGATTACATGCACATAAAGTCAAAGTCACATGTAGTATAAATGGAGTCTAGTAGAATTGAAATAGATATCAATTTAAACGAAGTATTCTGTGAAGATTATATTTTTTTTATTGAATTAGGGTGTTTTAAATAATATTTATTTCAAACATATATCATGCACAGAATGAAACAGAAATCTGTGAAGTTTTAAAATATCTTTAATTTTCTTCTGTATGTAATAATCTTTAACACAATGAGAAAAAGCATGCAACATGTATTCAAGGGCGAATTAGTCAAGAACAAATTACTGGGCCTTGAGATTTGAGATCAGTCTCCGAACTCATATCTTGTCTTTGAATGTTTCTAAGTTAATTATGATCAGACAATAATGACATTGATACATAAGTCAGACAGCATAATTTATCATGCATTTAAACATTAATCAGCCATAAAAACTTTGAGAATGGAATGGAGCTCTGAGACTATTTTCAAGTTTGATAATATTTGGGCCTGGTCATCAAAGTTGCAAGTTCTTGAGGCCAAGTTGAGATAAATATTGACAAGATAGTTGAAAAAATATTTTCGATATGCTGAAATTAATGACAATTCTTTGGATTTTCTGTAAGAAAGTTTAGCATCAGTGCAAAAATAATAGGGTCGGACTGGTAGCTAAAAACACAGCTATTTCAAAGAGATATAATCAGATAGTATAAGTCTTGGTAAAACAATTTAAACAAAACATTAAATGTAAGATATCAAGTTAATTTAATATTAATAGAGCACTAGATACTATCTATTCAAACTTGTATCAAGGTAAGATACTGTCACATTGTATGTCGAGATATCAATAAAAATTCAATTAAATTGATTGAAAAAATGATCAGATTTCAAAGCAGTGCCAGCCGAATATCACAAATTAAAATATGTAACAACCCACTGTTAACACAAATGTATAACAGTTGTGAAACAATATCCATGGGTTTCAATTACCCCTGGTGTTGATTGTAGGAATAAAATATCCCTGTCATACTGAGTTTTACTTCTCAAAAACAAAATAAAATAAAAAAAGACAGAGATGAAAAGATTGCAAGATGAAACAACAAGTAAACAAAACAATAACTTCAACCTTGAATTTCCTCAAATTGTTTTTTAATGGGTGTTAGCAGACAATAATTTCAACATAACTTAACAACTTCAATGTTCAGTCCAATTTTACCTCAATGTCTTACAATGTTAATGTTTTTAAAATCATTATTTATTATTATTTCTAATGCTTTTAAAACAAATAAATAATTAATTGGACACAATTTGATGTTTTATGTTAGTCTCAAGGCCAAGTCTTTTCAATACAATTAAAAAGTTTAGTTGCAGAGTAAACACATATAACACAGTTATGGTGTAGATAATCAATCTAGGTGTCATTGCAATATTATGGCAAGTACACATCTTTTATTATACTCAATAAAACAACACAGTAGTTCATCAGTGATAGCTTTTCTACAGTAGTCTCCCTTTGAATAAAAAAACCCACTAAAAAACACACATCTTTGTGAATATTGCATTGAGGAGTGGAATATAGAGGTCAAGTAACACTAGATATCATATATCTTCAAATCATGATGTGACACATTCAAAATTACATCATAAATTCATATAACATACATGATCCAACAATAAATGATTTAGTATTTATCTATAAATTTGTACATATGGTAAAAAAACACTTAATAACCATACATCAATGAAAGTGGTACTGCTGGATAGAAGACGCTATGTGTCATTCATTGGCACAACTTGTTAGACAGGTTTCAATGAGAGACTATATAAAATATGCTAAATTACAGAGACTTAACTTCACTGATTTTACAAATGATCAAGGACAAGACAGACAAGCCTTGTCCTTATGAGAGTAAAAATCTTACCCAGCCGGTTGAACCACGCAGATTTCATGCTTAAATGGCTCTTCTTTACAAGACATATCTAGAAAGTTTATATCATGAATAAACCTACTAAAATGTTAAGGCAATATCTGGTGGAGGCTAATCCACATACCAGAATCCATAGGGAACGAACATTCATCAAATGTCTAGTTCATCAGACATCTCTGTACCATGTTGCACTCATAGTCTTCACTGAATAATCAACAAGTGTACCTTCATGTTTCTGAGTAACAGTGAGATGAAATAATTCTATAATAAAAATAGATTTTATTCATGGTGGATTTTGCGGATGATTTGGGTCAATCACAGTCGTGGAGAAACCAAGTCCTACACCACGCTGCGTATGTGTCGTCATTCTAGCAAACTGGTATTCCTGATCAAGTCTCTGAAATAATTCTGCTTGTTTACGACGTTGTTCCTCAGACATTTTCTGCATATCTTCAGGCATTTCTTCCGCCACTGACTGACCTTGTTCTCCTTTCATCCCCATCAACTTACGGAATTTAGAAACAGCTTTACCGTCCTCACTACCTCCAATGAAGGCTGATTTCCACTGAGTCTCAATTTGTTCCTAAAAACGGAAATACATAGTAGTTGTACTTATTGCATGTTACAACACAGCCCCTTTTCTTTTACTGTTTTGGGAACAGGTATTCTTTTCTCTCAGTGGGAAAAATATATACTTTTTTACTTGGGGAACAGGGGATAATACCAGACCCAAAAATGGCAAAAAGGGGCTGCAACAGTTGTTTTTTTCGAACAAGAATTGTAAGGAAAACTTGTTCTTTAGTACCTCTACACCTTAATCGCAGGACAAACTCATTAAGATATATATTTAAGAACTTCTATATTATGCATACATATTATGATAATGAGACACTGTAATTAACAATAAACAAATCAAATATAAGACTGTCTTTATAAGAATGTACCTTTAAAAAATTAACATAAATTGTAATTTAATGATGTGCTGATTAAAAGCTATAAATATGTATTTTATATTCATTCTCAAATCGGCTGTAAGCTGACTTACGTTTTTATCCTTTTCTTCAGTTTTCTTTGACCAGAGAAGTTTACGTTTCTGTACTTGTTCAGCATATTTCAGTGGATTAACAGCAGCAGGATTATAATACTTAGGGACTTCTACACCAGTTAATTCTTGAGCCTAAAACACATGTTTTGTTTAATTATTTAATAATCATTAGTACAATACCTCATAGTTAAATATTTCTTTTACTAACTTCTCCAATCCTACTCATTGGAGCAATCATACTCAAACAATAATGGTGCATCAAATCATCAACCTAACCAAATTACAACTGTTTTAAGCATTGGGATTTTTATTTAATAAACAATACAAGCAAGTATTAAAGGGGCATACCCTACAACTGACAAACATTCTGTGAAAGTGTAAAAACGTGTTAGATGTATATGTAAAACAATATATAATGGATAATTACAAGAAGAACTTGGGTCATAAAATGCCTAGTTTAGGTACTAGCAGCAAAAGTCATAGCTATGAATAATAAATCACTTCCACCCAAAATTTGTACAACAAATTCCAAAGAGTTTCTGATCTTTTATGGAAACTAATATTTTTTGTGATTTTATTTTTAACTGGATGAACTTTTGGCTGAAACTTTCTTCGGCAGCTTTTTTCTTTACAAACTTCTAATTTATCATTATTTTGCCTTGATTCTAGATGCACCAAGTTGTAGGGTATGCCCCTTTAACAATGAGTGACAATAATGCCAGAAAAAAAACGTCTTAAGATAATCACACATTAGATGATGTTAGATGGTTGATTTTGACACTACAAAATAAACTTCTAGTATTAAGTCATGTATTACCTTCTTATGCATAGCTGCCATAGTCTGCATCAGAGCCATCTGAGGAGTTACAGAATCCCCACCAGTTAATTTAACACCTTTCAGTAAATCTGAAGGTCTGAGAGCTTCACCAGGTTTGCGTAATACATCAAGGTCTGAAACAGCTGTAATGGAAACAATACAATGATAGGTTTATTTCTCCTCCAGCTGAAAATCATTAAACTTAAATAAAGAAGTGTTCATGAAACATGGATGTCCCCTAAAGGCAAACTAAACAGTAAAACCTTCACCTAAGACCAACTGAACTTAAAAGTCAATAGGGATCATCTACATGTGATGACCAACCTCCCAAACAAATCTGAGGAGCTTAGACTAAAATGCTGTCTAGTTATTGGTCGGACAAGGTTTATATTTACAAGGTTTGGTAATGGATGGACCAAAGGGGTGCATAATTAAACACAGCCTAATGGACAATACTGAATAAATTGAGAACTTGATTATGGAAATTAAAATTTATAACTGAACCCTCCGACACAGAGATGAACAACATTGCAACGTTTCTTGACTAATATTTTTGCAGTTGTTAAAGAGGACACTGCAGATCTGATCTTTGCAAAAGTAAGCAGAAATTTAGAAGCCTTATGTAAATAATCAAACATGAACTAAATTTCCAATGCAAGTCCATACTATGAATTACTTACTTTCCTAATCAACAGCATCTTAATTAAATAATAACTGCAATTAGCAATACAAATTTGACCTAACAACATGTTTACATTATACTGACTAACATTAATAGTCTTCATGCTAGCCCACAATCTAAAGCACAGGACTAGTACATTTCTATTCTAGCTAATGAATATTCTCATAGTTATATAGTGTACTTGGGCTAGCCGTAAATTTCAATTGGGCAAGTGCTTAAAAAAATAAGTTCACTTTTAATACCTTTATTGTCCTGACTCATTTCTTTGCTTGCGTTAATGAATTCTTTCCTCATCTGCTCTTTAAATGTTAATTTTCTACCAAGTACAGGACTACGACTTCTTAACCTTTCACGACTTCTACTTCTACTGTAACAATAACAATAAATTAATCAAAGCAACAACAACAACAAAAGAAACTGTGTAACAGAACAATATAGAAACAATGACAGGAAAATAGGAGTCATTTATCATTAGCTCCATTAGGCCAGAGGTAGATTGATTAACTGCCTAATTGATATGATATGATAATTTGATAAAGCAAATATTGAAATTTATTCAGAAACTTGAGAAAGCGATGGCCAAAGAAAGCAGAATATACTACAAAATTTCACCTTCATAAAAGCAAAGAGAAATTTCTATATCTTATCTGAATCAATTTCTTATCTTCTATTCATCGAGAAGTACAATATATTAATATAACCTGGTACAAAATATGTTTGATGGTTACAATTAAAAGGTACTTATCAAGATTTTAGTATGAATATATCAATGAAAGACATTTCACCTAGAATATCTATCCCTGTGACGACTTCTACTCCTTCTCTCCCGACTTCTGCTGCGTTGCTTCCTTTTTCTGTCTCGACTCTTACTTCTTTTTCGCTCTTTGCTACGACTCCTCTTCCTTTCTTTACTCTTTCTATCCTTACTTCTATGTCTGTGTCGAGATCTGCTTCTTCTGCCTTTCTTTCTTTCCTTCCTATCTCTGCTTCGACTTCGTCGTCTATGGCTATCACTTTTAGAGTCTTTATAATCACTTTCCGACTTTCTTCTGTCACCTTTTTCATGACTTTCTGAGTCCAAAATTTCACTTTTACTGTTTTTAGTATCATGACTCTCAGATTTACGTGATTCCGACTTGCTGTCTTTTCTATCACGACTTTTACTTCTTCGGCTATCCTTCCTTGATTTTCTATCTCTAGACTTTTTCTCTTTTCTTCGATGCCCATCCCTTGATCTTCTCTTCCTATCTTTGGAATGTGATCTACTTCGTTTTCTTCTAGATTTAGATGAACCATGATCATGCTACAAATATACAATATTTTCTTTAACATATGAAGGTAAACATATATTAGTAGTACACAGAAGTATTGTATATTCCACTTTTAGTAAGTTTTTGGCTCATAACACGGAAAATATAAAATCAGAAGGTGTATTGTCTTTCAATAATGTATAAGAATTTATTTTTGCAAGAATCATATCATTATGGTGTAGCATAAGCGATTTAATGATCTTCGGCATAACTTCTGCCAAAACAGTACAACCTCTTCAGAGCAGCTCTCTCTTGAGAAACAACCTCCTTTCAATAGCAGCATGATTTTTCCAAAGTGTACCATGATTTAACTATTAATTTAACCTCTCTAGAGCAACAACATCTCAACAACAACATAATTAATTTTGCTTCTCACAGAGTGTTGCTTTGGAGAGGTTGCACAGTACTTATTCAACTGACAAAATATGGGTACACATGTATCACTGTAAGAGTTATATCATACATTAATCTGTTTTAACACAAGGTTATACCTGTAGTACCCTTCATGTTCAGTAATTTATATGTATGCATGGATAGGTTTGTAATATGCTTCTATCAAAACTACTTGGATGTTAGATACTTTGTTAATTTATTAACTTATTACAAACATTACCAATTTAAGTAAGTGGAACAACTAGACATGGTGAAGCTTTTAAACAGTTAAACATACGTTTC
Organism: Lutraria lutraria; assembly: GCA_964023205.1. Classification (NCBI taxonomy): domain Eukaryota; kingdom Metazoa; phylum Mollusca; class Bivalvia; order Venerida; family Mactridae; genus Lutraria; species Lutraria lutraria. The sequence continues at coordinate 10,211,488 of OZ026837.1, read as the reverse complement.
TTCTAGGAAAAGATAAGTTACATAACTATATTCAATCAGTACTAACCTTTGATGAACTGTCTTTATGTGACCTTTTTCTATCCTTTGACCTTGATCTATGCCTGTCCTTAGACTTGCTCTCAGAAATGTCAGTTTTATCCTGCAAAATGAAGACAACTATAAAATTCTAATGAACAAATCCATGCATCTCATGATTCAAATAAACCAAACATTAAAGCTTAATAACCAAGCAGCTTAGCATAAATTTCTTAATTATTCCTTAAGATGGTGTATTTATGTAGATCCTAAACCCTGAACATGGCTCTGTATCCAGATTTTTATAGGAAGAGAAGACACTGGGTGCTGGTAGAAGGGGGATCCGCGGGGGGGGGGGGGGGGGGGGATTACACCAAGTTGAAGTAAATTTGGGGGTATTACTGCCAAAAAATACTCCTGATAATACTATCAAAATGTTCAGGTCTGCAACCTGGACGAGGCCTATTTACCTTGGTTTTGCCTTCAGTCTGATGTTTATTATCAGAAACTTCCGTGAGTTCAGGTGGTTCACTTGTGTGTGACTTGATACTATTCACAGGGGACAAATGTGGCGGCGATGGTGACCTTGAGGATGATGAACTTGACCTTGATGACCCTGATCTGTCTGAAGAACTGGATTGATCGCGCTCCTTCACTTGCTGAAAGTAAAAATAAAAGCAAAGGCTGAACAGAGGAACAATACAGCAAAAAGCACTAAATAATCATGCATATTACATCATAAAAACTCCCTAGAGCAAGAATGTTAACTTATTAAAAGGAACACAAGCTTAATGTACCTATAGATAGACAGATCGTCAAGGACTCTGTCCAGCTATAAAGCCAGGGCAATGAGCAACACCAGTATTAAGTGTGAGATGTTTTTTTCTAAGTAACGAAAGAGGAGATACAAGAATACCATTGAGGCAAACTTGATAACAAACAAACATTTTAAACACAAATGGTGTTGGAGGTTGTAGAAGTATAGATTTTGTTGTAGTCAATATACATCCATAAGAAAAAAGACTTTCTATGCACTCCACATCTAATAATACAATTAGACAAGCAGAGTTATACATTAAACTAATTAAGTAACATGTTCATTTCATAGTGAGAAAATTACAACAACCATTAATAGGAAAATATAATTCTTTATACAGTGTACATGAATAATGTCGAAGGTTTCTTCACAGCACACATGTAATGCATGTATATTTCATAATTTACAAAGCATATCAGAAAACATGTGAAATAAATGGATGAACTTAAGTTCACTTTTCACTGCATAATGGATGATAAAAAATCATAATACCAAAGAAGGTTAAACTAATATTTGACTCCTTATTTCACCTCTGTATACAGAGAATACAGAGATCAAGATCACTGTAAATTGTGTATTTATAACATCTTAGTAGTTTGTACAGGTATTTTAATCCAACTATTTTCTGTTTTCGTGAATAAATATTAAATCAACTGTATACCATAACATCATATTGTAACATGCATGATATTTTTTTATAACTTTGAAATAAAGTTTGACTGTTTAAAGTCCAGGATAAAGTTTAACATAGTAAATTGACACTACACATTTCATTGATCATTGCTATATAAATAAAGGGATAGATTAAACCATGAATTTAACCATTAAAGTGTACACTATTACCCATAGCAAGCCTGATCCTTAACATACAGCAAGGGAAGTTTATAACTTCAACATATATGTGAAGTTTTACAGCTTCAAAAAAACAGTACCCATGTTTGCCTACTATTACTTTCACAGAACAAAGATGTCTTGGAACATTCTCTCCTCCAGGTCCGACGTCAGCCGGCGTACTTACCCTACTCTCAGTGGCATGTCATCACAATTTGACAGGGGCAGCTCTCGAACAATTTATCTTTTCTGGTTACCTATGATATTATATAAGTAGTCGTGTCAGAACGTGATTTTGCTTTTTACGTGAAATTCAAACCCTGGCAGTAAATGCCGAAACAAATTTATGCATCAATACGGACAATAACATGTTAAATGTACAAGATATTCTACCCGACTATGACTTTATAAACATAATTCTTATTCACTGACTTCAACTAAGATACCAAAACATGAATGTTAGAACCACAAGCCATTTTTCTGCAATAAAGCAGTTTTATATTTTATGTTGAAGTCAGTAAGAGCAACTGCATAGAAATGAAAAAGGTGACAATATCAACACATTAATTATAACCTTATTTTGGTCAAAGTACAAACAAAACCTTTACCGTTACATATTGAAGACAAAAGCTCTAATCCCCAAAGAATGAATTTATTACACCTCATTTCTATGCAAGTTGTCATTCAAAGTCCAATTAAATTCTCTCAAATGATACTGCTTGAGTCCAGTATCAACAAATGTCCCTGGAAAGTACATTGCACACAAATATACACTATAATCAAACAAGGGAACAGCTTAGAGAACTGGACATGGTGCAATAACTTTCAAGGGCGTACTTCCCATTCGTACCTTTCTCAACCTGAAGAAAGCATCATCATCTTCAACAGCAGCACCATTGTTTCCATCTGGATTCAGTTTGTTTACTGCTCCTAAAATTTATATAAAATCATTCTAATTAGTATAATTAGTTACATCATACAGCATGATAAACCTTAGAGTTAGATTGACAATTAACAATCATGCAAAACAGTCTAAGTGAAAATCTATTTGAGCACTGGACATTCGGTCCAGTGAAAATGTCAACTTTACTAGATCAAATGAACTTTTAACGGAACAAAATAAAATATGTATTTTCATTGAAGTGCAGAAAAAAACAACTTTTCATTGAGTGAATTAAAATATTTTGTTTTCTGTTCTTAAAATATGACAAAATTATCACTGAAATTTACTTAACCATCGGACCAGCCATTTTCAAATTTACTGGACTGACCATTTTGATGGATTCAGTCCTCGGTTATATTCGAAGACTGGCTATATATTTATGATATACCATAAAGATGGTATTAAATATCATATTTATTATACTTTACTAAGAGTAAGAATATCTGAATTATTGTTCACACCTGTTTCGTTATCACTACTAGCAGAAGACTGAACCTCCATAGCAACATCCATGGTGTTAACATTTCCTACAGACTTCATTCCTGGGTAGGCAACAATGCCATTCACTAAAAACTCGCTACTCTTCACAGGCTCTGTGTTACCAACAACTCCACCTGGTGCAATCATCTGTTCAAATGACAACCATTCATTTTCTAGTACAGTTGGAGCCTTGTCTAATTCTTTTTTGTCCTGAAGCATAGAGTTTTGAAAAATCAAACATTTGTTTTATTACATAAAGTTTGTCTACAGTGAACTAGTTACAGACATTAAAGTATTACTGGGCCAGAGGATTAACAAACTTTTTAGGGGGGGGGGGGGGGGGCATAATTTTGTACAGGGAATTTTGGGATGAAACTGGGGAATCTTAGAACTAATGAAAGCATACATCCCCAGTGACAGATCATGGACGGACAATTTGCACAGTAAGGCATTCACCATAATATGCCGACACCATAATCGCACCTAAAAGTCAGTGAATTCATTACAGACATTACGTAGCACATTCTGAATATACAGCATTGCAATTAATCTTAAATATCCGAAGTGCTGATTGAATTTGAAATCACTATTCAAAACATTTGTCCAAAAAGACCAATTTAATTTGGTTGTAACATGATAGTGGCAACGACTTATATACACACATGGATTTGCAACTTAAGGATAATACTAAATGTCTGCAATGCTGGAATTTAAAAATGCTCGATTGATACCCTTTTTTTTAATGCATATATGCTTACAAGTGTATTTTCAATTTCGGTGTATTTTTATGAAGTTTGTAGTATCCCAACCAATTTTCTGTGCACAATTGCCATAGTTCTAATATTCTAAGTTTGTAAAAGTACACACATCATGGGTTTTCCAATTTCCACCTGTCACGGTGGTGACGAGTCTGGGTGACAACGCAAAATTTGTCACAGTGAATGCACCCAGATTCAACTAGATCTTTAAATTATGGTGGACGGCTACAGTGACCATTGCCACCGTGATTCACGGTGACAACACAAATTACGGTGACAACACGGTGGCGACACAATCTACGAAAAAAAAGAGATTAAAATCAATAAGATCGCGGAACAATTACCGTTTAAGTCGACTAAAATTAATATGGGTCCTGAAATTATCCGTAAAATCCAACGCAATTAGTGTTGAAACTGAAGCAGTTTGGTCTAATTTGGTGACAAAACTTAGCGTAGTAACTATACGTCATTTTCTGAAAATCACTTCATAAAGTTTGTAAGAAAATACTGCCAACATATTTTCTATATTTATCAGGGCACGAAAAATCCACTCGTCCGCTCGTATTGACGAGTGGATTCATGGTTCAGACGAGTTGAAAATCGGCTGCGGTCGTCTGATGGGACGAGCAGCTTTTTCCCTATAAAGCCAATATAAAAAGTCAATGAAAAATAATTTCTTGTAGCGAAAAACGATACGAAATGTCTTAATACTTAATTAAATTTATTCTTCGTATGCATAGCGTAATTTTTTACGTAACATAAATGTGAAAAGGACCTAGTTAGCCTTTGAGAAATCTATGGAGGTACTTAATATTAATACTCGATTAGCCGGTTCGTGATACCTGTAAAACGGCCCGGTCTGGCATTTATCCGGACTGTTCTCCAGATGTTTATCAATTATCAGTTTGCTGTCGTCTGTTTCAATTACATATTCAGTTAATCAGCTGTCTTTAACTCCATTCTTACCTGATATTTTTAGTGGGACAGCTTACAATCTTTAAGCATGCATTACTAAGACGTTGTAACTGTCAATAATAAAGTTGTTAATTGGCAACCTTGAAGAGTTGTAAGATAGTGTAATGTCAAGATGTCATCCAATGCTCCAGAAATGTACTACATTAGGTTGTATATTCGGCTGTTTAAATGATCAAAAAGGCTCAGTAAGTGTTTGTATTACTATCATATACATTTACTGTTTAAGTGCTTGTTTAATTTACCACTAGTGGTAGGACGAGTGACATCAAGGGCAGGACAAGTGGGTTTTATATGTAACTCGTCCTGCAGGACGAGTGACCCTCAAAATATTTTTCGTGCCCTGTTTATGATTCAAATTTGGATTTGAAAGTAGCAGTTTAGTAATGCATATAAATCAGGCATGTAAGTGCTTAAACTTCTGGTCAATAATTCGCTTTCTCAAAAATATATATATACCAGGCCTTTTTTTCGGTATTTTGGGAATATGACCCATACGCTTGGGAAGTATCAGTGTTTTAATCAAAATTGGGAAAAAATGTATAACTACAATGTTTGCAATGTTCAACTTATTATAGAACAGTAGTAGAATAAGGTATTTACTACCAAAAGTGATGTTAATGAACTTATAAAATTAATTTTAAAAAAAGTTTTGCTTTTTTTGGATTGGGAATTTTTGTCTGTACATTGGGAAAAAAGATACTAAGGTATACTTTTATTTTTGACACTGTGGCTGGGTGGAAATGGAAAACCCACAATGCATTTACTGTAAAACACATGATTACAGCTGTCGGTAATCTAGTCGAAGGGGCTTTGACGATGATACGTTTGCATGGCAGTTCATCGTCAAAGCCACTTGTTCTTTAAAAGCTAACAGGTAAACGACTCAATCTGAGTCACGTTCGTTTTCCTATTTAACGCACAAATTTCCGTAAAACTTGTGTACAATTCGATGAAATATAGTATAATCTATCAATATGACCAAAAATATACCTTCAACAGACGAAAGTTATCAAACATTTTGCCGATGTTTCATACTACCCATAATTTCAAAATTTTCCTCGTAAATGCTTTGGATTAAGTCCGTAGCATTCCGGAAAGCATGTAAATTGATCTGATTCAATAGACGCATGAACAAGCGTCTTAAGCTGTTGACTTTGTAAGAGGACAATTCCATAACTAAAATGGTCAACAAGATGAAATAAAAAAGACCAATTTAGTTATGGGACCCAGAACTATCGGTAATCATGAATAGTTGAGTATCGCAATAGATTTGATCGTTGGCTTTGTTGCATGATATTGTTTTAGCTATTTTTAGCAGTTGCCAATCCATGTATCAAGTATAATAATTATAATATCGATACATAATGTTTTACTGTCAGGGCTTTTTTTCCTTCTATAGCAGATAGGCGTCTTCCCCTTTTGAAAATTCTTAAAAATCATGCAGTTTTCCCCTAAAATTCAATTTACATCAAGTTTTTTCTTCCACTTTTGCAAAAATCATGCGCTATTTCCTTCCAAATTTAAGGAAAAGGCCCCTTCCCCTACCTGTGACCCGAAAAAAGCCCTGACTGTTAACTTGTTCATTTTTTTCATGGACTGGATTTTAATAGCAATGCAAATGGTGACGGTCAACGGAAAACACACCTTATTACTGTTTAATACTATATTGAGGGAACCGCCATATTGATTATGACCACAAATAAAAACGAATGAAAATCGAACTTCAAAGATGGCGGCGAAATGTATAGATCTTCCTGTTTTATCTGGTGTCTTTAGACAACAAGAACACAAACGACTTCGCGATTTTCAAATCATTACATACAGCAGTACAGACTAGGATTATACCTCCGTGTGATGGTCGGGTTTAGGACTGGCTGTAACGGAATTTTCACCAGTATTTTCATCTCCATAACTCGCCAACAAATCCATGATTTCGCAAGGACTTGTTTAGTCACGTGATATAATCTTCACGTGGTGAATAAAGTCCGGTTTGTGTCGTACCGAACCGTAAAACGGTTTTAGGTACACCGTGGGCCTTTGATACTAGATGTAATATCTTTGTCTTTGATCTGAATTCTTTTAAATAAAGTTATTTAAAAATATTAAATATTATACTTTCATATCATATAAATCGTGTCAAATTTTCTCTGTTGTTATGACCTGTGGCGACCGGGATTCTAAGACGGGCTAAGACAAGCTCATGCACTTACCATGCACTGGACCACGGTATAGCAGCTGTTATCAAAACTGTGTATTGAATAGATCATAAGTTGGCATGATTTCTTAATAGAGGCTTCAATACATAGTTCCCACATCTACAATATTTACTTCCCTTGGCGGCCATCTTGTTTGGCAAATTTCTTATGCGCTTAATAGAAAAAAATCAGAAAATTGGTTATTAAAAATTTTTTTTTATAAAATATAACTTAACCATGAAGTTGTTGAGGCCATTAGCACACCAGGTTTAAGAAAATATAGTTGTCACATATGAATATCCTTTATTTAGAATTATCAAAACAAAAATATAAATATCTTCTATCAATGCTTGTTGAATTTACCAACCAAGGTGGCTGCCAAGGGAAGTAAATATTGTAGATGTGGGAACTATGTACAGACGAGTTATCGTCTCTGACTTTTAATTAATAGCCCTCAACGCTGTGAGTTCGAGTGACGTAGTGCTGCTAGGCTTGAAAACTGAGTCACGTACGACGAAGCTATCCAAGAAGCATACGAGTATATTTACAGAAGACTACTGGTTCTTCACAGAAGTACACACGGGGTCTTCGCCACCTTCGAAGATGGAAAACTCGACAAATGACCGAGCTGTTGGTTAATTTGACGTTTAACCATAGGAGTGTTTTGTCCTTATTCTACAATTAGGGACACATTTCTTCAGTTTACAACAACATAATTTTAAGAATAGAGTACTCGACGTATTAATAAAGTAAAATATATTTCTAAGAATGAAGAAAATATAGATACAGTAAAATGTATAAAGAATGCATTTCTTCACAGTTTAGGCTCCAAACAGGTTAAGCTCAAAGTAACATTCAGCACTCAAGATTCTTATTCATACTTTTTATGAAAGAAAACATTGATTGGCTCTGAAAGATTTATTGATTATGATAAAGGAAATTTCCATGAAGATTGTTAAGACTATTTACAAGAATCTAGTCAAATAATTGATTGTTAAGTTCGTTTTTGAGAAACAAAATATCTAACACTCTAATCGATGCTTCACACTGTATTACTTGTTTGATATAGACCTTGTTTCGGTCGACATTTGTCAATCGCTAAACAAATAAGAATTTTATAATTATTAATTAAATACGACAGACCGAGGTAATCTAAATCGGTCTCAACATTCTGTAATAGTTGTGACGCGGTAAATTGTGGTGGTTTATATAAAACAATTAAGAACTTGAAATTAATTAACTAGATGTCACCATTTAAGTTTTTATATCGTTACGAATGGTAAACTATGGATGGTGGAATGTATGGTGTTTTTATTATATGTACGCTGGTAATTGTCTTTGGTAAGATTATAAGTAATGATTTATACACTTAAAATTTATTTGTATCATAGTGTGCTGGACAAATGTATGACCAAAAAGTTGATTATCATTTTCTAGTGTGAATATTTGAGTAATATTAGAATTCAACACAATTGGTAGACACCGCCTTATATCATTTATGTAAAATATTTACGTATGATTCTGTAGACCGTAATATATCATATTAATTAATGAACGAAAATATCATATTCCACTCACTTTAGTTAAGTTAGAGTGGATTTCTTTGCAAAATTCACATGTTTCTTTATTACATTTATCCGTGACGTAGAAACGTATCTTCGTCTTTGGTATACTATATATCTTCTTGAACTTTACTGTCTCTGTTCAAGAAACAAAACGTGTAAGTATTACTTCTATCGACCACATGGTTACAGAACATGTTTTCAACCCTTACTCAACCTATTTATCACACAATGACGTCTTTGGTATTTATTTGTAATTTAGCTCGTTATACATGTACAATGCACACTCTCCAAAACACCAACTCCCTTTGCGAGTAGCAAAATTATGTTGTTGTTGAGAGGTTGTTGGATTAATAGCTAGAACGTGCGGGGGAAATCATACTCGTCTGTTGTTGAAGGAAGGTAAATTGTTGCTCAAGAGAGGGCCGCTCTGGATAGACTGCACTGTATATACAAGTACGTACATCAAACATGATCATCACTTTACTCAGATAACATACATAGCTGAATCTTAAGTACTTATACATACATGTATATCATTTTATTTTATAGATAAGTTAGTACAAGCTAATGAGATATGTAGGAATTATGCAGGCTATGCCACAATTTGTGATTCTGGTTATCAATGTTGTGATGATAACACAAGATGTTGGTAAGTATGATTGATCTAACAGTATTTATAATTATTTAACTACGGACTGATTGTAATTTTTCGTTTCAGTGGGTTGAATGCATTTTTTTAAATAGTACGTATTTCAACAAATATATACGGCGACCAGTTCACCTAATAAGTTTTCCTGGATTGTATTCTAACCAGTATACTAACTTAGCTAAGGCAACTTCCCTGCATATTATGGAAAAAATCGACATTTTCGTCCAATTTTCATAGAAATTAAGGTATGATCTGCTGCGACGGACTATTTCTTAGTTATCGTCGTCGACCTACATGGCAGACAAGGGGTCCTCGGGTACATTTCACCAGTAATAACTTAACGTGCGTAATACTGCATATAAATATTCGCATAAAAATCACTATTTATTGGTATGTTAACATATTGTTAACTTAATAGGGGTTTTTGATATAAAAATTATTATATATTTAATTAATAGTTTTCTATTCATGATACAGTTACCTATGGCTTTAACGTCCAACCCACAGTCGGGATCATTTTGCGAGCTTTCCGACTTTAACGATGGAGAAGGGACCCGGGGGGGCTCGTTTTATCAACGTGTCTTACGACATCTTAATTAACCGAACTTTTGTCGTAAATCAATCGTAAGACCAAAGCATTTTATGTGCGTTTGTCGTTGTTGCGACGTTGAGAATTGTCTTGTTTTTGTCGTTAGTTTCTGACACAAGATCAGTGACACGTACGTGTTTATAAACAGGGTCCCATGCGTACACCTCAGGGTACAACCATAGACCATCTATGAGTCATCTGAACAGCTTCATCACACGCCACGGATATTTGTTTTGTTCCGGGTGGAATTCGAACTTACTGCGGTGAGAGGTCAGGGAATAATAGTCATGGATGATAAAATTAGTGTCATAAATGAATAGGAAATTAAAAATCTAGTTGACCGAGTATAAAGGCTGAGCAATACATACACAGAGACTATGGATCTTTAATTAAGGATTTCATGTGATGGTTACTATGACGATACCGACAGTTCTTATAATGAACCATAAACTACTATAACCTCGCTGAATTAGATACATGTGTATTACAATTATTGGTTTATATATAGTGACTTAATACAAATAGTATTTGTAAGTTCATATTTAGAATTGATTATTTTCTTATTTATTCATGCAGGTTAGCAGGAATATTTATATTATTCAATGTGTGCACATGTAATTGACGTGTACTAACAATGCATGGTTTTCAGCAAGTAATGTTTCACACTTTTAATCAATGCTAGATCGCTTACAGTGCACGTGATCAAGTGTCAGCCTTTTGTGTGAGTTTTATTCTAAAATAATTCTCGTTGCGCTACTTGATTCCAAGACAAGTACAATACGGCACAATATTGACAACATTGAACTAGGGGGGGGGGGGGGGGGGGGGGGGGCATATATAGTTTATATACAGTACAACCTCTCCATATATGTATGTATATAAGTCCTTGTTATTATCAATGAAGTCAAAATATTTGTATTGAAAACTTATAGCATGGTTGTTATAGTAATCAATATAGACGGAGTGCTAGCTAATATCGAAAAAATAAAAATATTATCAGGAAAATAAATGGTTGTAATGGCGGATTTGGTCATAGCATTGAGTTGCTCGTTTTGTGAGGTTTTCAAGAAGTTTAAGTTGTGAAATACTTAAAGCCCTACCATCAGCATTTTAGATGTTAAAATTAAAGTAGGTCTTATTTTACCTAGAAAGATGTCTTGTCAGTGAAACTGTCTTTTACTTACAATAAAAAACAATCCAAAATTACGAAGTACTTACAGAACTTTAGCACTGTATTTTATTTCAATGATATTGCAAAAAATAAGAAAAAAAATTTGTCTACATTTCTACAAGATATGGCTAAAGAAAGGCATTATGTAAATATTGTTTTAGAGCAAATGAAATATTTCTTATATATGTTACTATCATTTTTAATTATCTATTGTTCTGTATTACTAAATTCAAAAATCTAATGGGCGTTGCAGAAATTAACGTATGACTTTAAGTTGCGATTATCCTGTCAAACAAGACCGATGGTTTAAATCAGTCGCTTAAATTATGTTTTTATTATTATTGTTTTTACAGTTCTACGGGTCTTACCTTCGGAGCCATCATTGGTATAGTGTTCGGTGTGTTGTTTATATTGACGATATGTGTCGTTTGTGCTGTTATTGTCACGAAGAAGAAAAACAAGAATAATGTCGTGAGAGCTAGATTATCTAACCATCCACAACAACAAACTGTGACAAGTAAGTAATTTTCTCGTTTACTAAATTCATAAGGTGCGAGTTATAATATGGCTGAGTGGTTAGGGTTGGGAGATTGAAGATTCGAACCCCAGTGGAGACTGGGTTAGAACTGATGCGGTCGGTCTGTGAGTCGCTAGCTAGTTAAATAATGGTTACCGTAGGCCCATCTCAGCCAGGCGCCCGACAAAAAGAGAAGGGATTCGGGACGTACTGTGAACAAAAGATAGGTGTCTCATAAGCCAACTTGGCTGCTCCTTTCAAAGGGGTGAAACTAAAATAAACAAAAACATCTACATTTACCTTCTTTAATATCAATCATAGTTTCTGGCTGGTAATCACTAGCCACTCAGCACTGTAAGTTCGAATCCTACCAGAACCAGACAAAGTTCACAAGGCGAGGGAACTGTCCAGTTAGTTTAAGGACGATTGGTAGTTCTATCCTGGTGTACGAATGAACAAATGACCCTGTCTGATGGTGAGACATTATAATAAACACCAATAAGAATCGATGATCGCGACATATTTTTTTATATACATGACGATTGGTAGTCCTCATTAGTGATGAAAACATTTAATACGAGTACAAAACATTATGCGCGAAAATATTCTCCTACGTGATACACAACTTAAATACATATAATGTCATCGGTGTCAGACAATGTTGACGAAAATGCTTGATGTTTGTTGATTTTTATTTTTCGAGTTATCTCCCTTCCGTGTCAAATCTATAATTGTACAGGTCGTTTCCAATATTCATTACTTGGTTGTAATTATAAACAGGACTGTCATATATGACTTTATATTCTTTAATTACCGTGTTATATGTCATTGGGTTATTAAAACAATTAACAAGATTCTGTCAATGTTAGTTATACTCCGGCTACGATACTCTGTCAATACATATTGTCTATGTATTTCAGTAACAAACATAGGCAATAATCCAGGCGGGTACGGCACACATGGGCAACCCGTACATCAATATGGTTACGGTTTTGGACAGCCACAACCTGTTCACGTAGGAATGATACACGCAGCTCCCCCACCATACAATCAGAATGGAGTTTATCCATTTAATCAACCTGGACATCCAATGATGCCTACAAGACAAGCAGGAATGTCCGGATTAGCCGCAGAGTCATCACCAGTACCGATGTTTCGACCTTTAGCTCCGGCATACGCTATGCCGGCAAGATCTATGTTCAAATTGAATGCACACAAATCATCGAACACTGACTAACATGACACGATTCATTAATCTTGTTTCATGTTAGATTAGCCAAATCCGAGGACACTTGCACTCGGTTGTATAAGTGGTTTCACAAAATCTTAAATTATAAATGTATCAAATTAGAACAGACAAATAATAGTGAGTCCTAATGGATTTCGCCATCTTTTGTAGCAATTATTCGAAGGACAAACGCTATTGCACAATTTTACAAGGTTAACTGCACATTGACAAATGTTTTAAAAGTGAAAAATGAAAAATAAGATAATGAATCAAGTTGTATTTATATAAATGTTCCTTCAAAAATTTCATTTAAATTGTAATATTGCCTGTCATCACTCGATAACGATAAGTTTTCAAATTAAAAGTGTGTCTCAACGTCGTGTGGATAATATAATATACAATATCGTATCAATATTTATAAGAGCACGTGTCTAAATGAGGAAACTGACTTAATTGACAAAGTTTGTTTACTAGTATTGTTAATGTAGGATTAACATAGCGGTGTAATACATTTGTATATTATACAATGTAGTACGTGTACTGAATTAGATTAAGACATAAACAGGAAGAAATATTAATGTAAACTATTTACTTGGAACCTGTTCAAGTCAAACTTGACATTTTTGTGTTTTTTATGTGTTGATTTGGTTGCGCGTGCTTGATTGCATTTCTTAGGCAAATTTTAGAGTATCGTTTGACAATTAATTGATTACAATATGTGTACGGTGCTGGAATTTCGAACATCCCATACAGACTCGTTGGTGTGCATTTAGAACAGAGAAACGTGGAAAGATTATGTCTTTAGCTAGTGAAACATAAAGATAAGTTTTAAAAGAAAATGTTTATTTGAGCTACTGTATATACATTGATATATACAGTAGAAGAAGCCCATACTAAATTAGTGCTTATTAACTGCACTTGCTGAATTGCTTAATAATAACCGTCATGCATGCATGTGTGTTTTTGTAAATATGTGCCACTTGGGTCTATGACCTTTTGGTTTATTGAAAATAAAACTGTTTCTGACTGTTCTATTATGTATACATGTCAAGTAACATCCATTCACCAACCTTTTACATGCTTTTGAATGAACATGTTCAACATTTCATGCTAGCTGGATGGTGACAGACTATTTATGACTATGTTGATTGTTCTGTAAAAGGGGAACATCTCATAAACTTGGTTATAGGTTCTCGCGGGTTGTACATAGTACATTTACAATTTATATTCTAATAATTTGTCATTTTTCACCGTGGGGTTAAAAGTCGCCCCATCAGCTGGTGTCATTTGTGCGAATTTTCTAACTCGACCTATAGGGGAAGACTCTAATGTATTACGACACAAAAGCTAGCTGGACAGCTCCCTCACAGGTAAAATTTGGTTCTGGTGGGAAGTTGCATGCGGAACATTGACGCTATTTTCCTATGAAAAGACAACTCCTGTCGTTATTGATTTTTTTACCTGTGTGATAAACTAGTTGTTTCCCTTTACGCCAAAAAAAACCAATAAGTGGCCAGTATTGATTTTACCAAGTTAACCTTATCGAATATGGATTATTTAGCGTTAAACCGAGATCTATATCTCCTGGTCGTTTTTTGAGCCAGGAATGTGAGAGTATTATTTTTCTCACGAGGGTGAAGGATCATGGTCTTCAACACAATAATTAAAAGAAAAAGGTCATATTTTTGTTTTTTTTAAATACATTATTACATATTTTAATGTTGATCTTTGAATGAATATTGATGTGAATAACATTAACAAACCAGTAGTAAACTGATATTGTTTGATTCCAATTTAATGACTTTATATAAGGTCAAGGAAAGTACATACTATTAGATGAAATATTACAGCAGTAATATATTTTGATTTTTCGGAATCAAACACCTTACAGAACACAGTTCTATACGTGTATATATATTCATTTCACACAGGGATATATAGCATCCCTGTTTCACACTACTAAAGGAAATAATTATATGAATATATAATTCAAAAATTCAATTGTTCGACAGAACAAAACATGTTGAGTTTTTCTACGGGCACGGTTAATTTTTTAACTTTCGCATTTCTAAAAAATGCATGTTTTACACAGCTCGGGGACAAGTCAAACTGACATAGTGATTCTTATTTCCCGACCAGATACAAGTCGTTGTTGGAACGCGATCTCTAATGACTGTTCTAAATAAGGCAAACAAGATATTGGAAACTATGAAAATATTTATTTTTTTAAATATTATCAGTATCAATATAATTTGTTTTATATGCTTATAAATACAACAAAAGTTTTTCATAAACTAATAATTACTATAAATCTTTTAACCAGACACTAAGCTGACCGTGACCAGACAGGATTAGACAGATAAGGGGCAATCAAAAAATAGACCTCCTGTTGCTTTTGGGGTCACTTAAATAGGAGCTGTCCAATGTCTTTAAATTTACCTATTTGATATTTTAAGGGTGTTGGGGTATGTATGTACGAGTGTGCGCGCGAGAATCAGGGATTGTTCGTTAGTCTTATTCATTCACTGTTTACGTACATTATCATGTATGTCTATATATTTATTGTGATGATACGCCATCGGCATAAATCAAAATTAAAGATTTATCTATCTATCTTTAAATTTGGATATTTATTGGTTACTGTCCTAGTTGAACTGTATTAGTAAATCTCTTGGGACTTTAAAAAGTTAAAACGGCACTTTCAATAATGATAATAATAAATTGGTATTTAATTTTAAATGGCGTATATTAAACACTGTATGTCAATTTTAACACCCGGTCGATACTGCATGAACGAGCAATATCCGATAAAATCAATAAATATTACGTAACATCCTGTTAATTGTATATCACCAGTCATAAAGTGGTCAGAGGCTTTAGCCATATCTGTATCAGATAATAAAACGTATCCACACGAATGCATTTTCTTAATATTATTTTCAATCAAGAAGTACATATAGAAATATAGCACGGTATTTTTTCAATGATATTGCAAAGAAAAAAGAAAAAGCATTTGACAACATTTTTACTAGATGAGACTAAAAAAGGCATTGTGTAAAATATTGTTGTACATCGAAATTGGTTCGAATAAAATATATTTCTTATATTTTATTATCAATTTATATATCCATTGTTTTGATTTACTACATTCAAAATCAATTAGGCTTTAAAGAATTATTGGAATATACTTCTGAGTTTATAAAATCACTTAATCTATGTTTCTGACCCAGCAAGCTCACGACTGGAAAAGTTTAAACAAATCGTAGTTTTATAAAGCGTGATAAATAACAAGGACTTACATTTGTATATACATACATATTTTCTGAAGATAATCCTTTCTTCAGAATATGTTTCCGGTAAAACATGCACGAGAAAATCATTTAATTTCACCTTCATTAAGGTGTTTTCTCAATAAAACTGCCTTCATTTATTTATTTGTAATATATACATGTATATTTATATTCACAGGGTGACCGTAAACGGTAGCCATGGTTATATTTTGAGGTTTTAGACCCGCTTATATAAACCTGATTAAGAAAATAAATATGTATCGAGTTATTGAATTATCGAACAGTTTGCTAAAAATTAGCAGTTTTTTGTAACATGGTAAAAATATACCGACTTAAATTATACACCTGCTAAAGCAATTTAACAATTAGTCACGTCAAGGACTTATATACATACGTCCTTGGTCACGTGTTAAATGTATGAAATGTCATAATAACAACAACTAATTCGGTAGTTGCTACATCGACTAATGTACATGTACAATGTACAACTAACAAAAATGTACTTACTACAATATTGATACGGAAACGCGCGCTTGAACGCGAATATCTCCATTTTCAAACTAAATTGGAAGCAATTTCCACATTTTCAAATTTCTTAAAAAATATATTGTAATAAAGCTTGGACACCACAGAATACTTCACGAGGTTATAAAAAAATGTCATTTTAGTAAAAAACAACTTTATGGCCTGTCAAAAACGAGGTTTAAGAGTATTTTGACAGTTTTCATATAGAATTATGAACGAATGATAGTCACCAACTTCAAACGAAAATGGAAGCAATAAGTTCACATACCACATTAATAAAAATTATATTGAAATAAAGTGCACAGAATGAAGATTACTTCACGAGGTTATAAAATTTTCTCATTTAATGTTATAAACAAGTTATTAGTGTTAAACCATACAGCTCCTATATAAATCTATAGTAAATCAGTTTATCGATAAACGTTATCGGAGTGATCGATATGACGTTTTCAAGGGAGACAATTTTGCCGATAAGACCGGCCAAGTTATAGAAATGTTCCGCATGAGTTCCTAGTGATAACCATAACATCTCAATCGCGGAGGCTCCTGTGTCTATTTTCACTAGATAATGGCGATAAATGCGTAAAAGTTTATGTTAATGAACTATTGTGTATTTGTATTGTATTGTGTGTTATATGACGTGGGTATTGTTATAAATCATTAATTATGACATAAATGTATATACACTAAATTTTATTTTCTACAGTTTTACGCCGGCCATGAACACTATACCTGTAATATAATAATAATACTAGTAGAATAATAAAGGTAGAACACAATATAAGTAAATTACTGTCAAGTCTGTGAACAATGCTATGACTGCTGGCAGGTATTCATTATCCAAATCTCCCTAAATAATTCCATATTTTAGAAATAATCCAATATTCCATTCTATTCTCGTCTAGAGCTGAATCATTTGTTTCCATATTAATTAACTTTATCGACAAAGAATGAACAGATGTCTGGTGATTCACTGCCGGTATTGAAATGAAAGGAAAATGGTCAATGCGTCGAATTTCTAAATGTCCACGGTATAAACCACAATTATAGGTAGAACACACTGTAAGTGAATTGTAGTCAAACCTTTGAAGAAAGGCCATCCTTGAGAAAAAAACAACGTGACCTTTATAGATAGGTGGTCTTTATTTGAAGATAATTTTGTTCTGAATAATCAATGACGGTTTTGGAAAGAATGACCTTTATTTACAGGGGTGACTTTTCGGAGGTGGTCACTAAAACAGGTTGACTGTAATTCTTGTGTTTTACAATACTTACGCAATCGATATACACAAAGAAATTGGACTGTACAGTTCGAAAGTCCTGCAGGTCACCAACCAAGTATTTTGGGTTATTTTCTTCCGAAGCTATGAAATACAAGGCCGTCCTGTATACATGTAGTTATTGCAAATGTTATTAAATACTTAATAAATTAAAATACGGTCATTAAACTCGATTGTATTAATTTTGGCAACAATAATTGTATGCGACCTCACGATCTTTCTAGATTTATACGTATGTGTGTATTACAAATACATGTACAATGTAATTGTATAGGCTTATTTCAACATAATTTATGACGTCACAACTTAATCTTAAATACAAAAATATACACTACACCGATACAAACATTGATCAGATATATAGACAGGCGTATTTTTGGAATCGATTTAAACTAAATCGTGATTTTAGAGTTTAATGTTTGTTTAGAAAAAAACGTTTTTGTTGTCGCTACATATGTAGTTATTACTTATTTATTTGGACATTTTTATTTTGTTGTATTTTTATTTGACGTATAGCTATGGATAACATAAAAGACTTTATCCGTGTGTCACTATGTGTTGTTCTCTATTATGGTGAGTAAAATATGTTTCTTTTTTCAGATCAATTATTATTCGTATAATTAGTTTAAGCTTAATCTATTCATGATATATAATAGTTATACACGTTTATAAGACAGTACAACATAAAAAAGGCTTGGGATGGAAACAATCAGCATATACGAGCTATTTTACTTTGTATTATTTCCACAATGTAGTGTAGTGATCGAGTTACATAAAATGTCACCCAATTATGTAAATCAATTATCAAGCATGTGAATCAATGTATAAATGCGTAGTTTGGTGAAATCATCATTGTTTATAAGAAAGCAAAAAGCTCGTTAAATATACCACATATTCAGCAATCCTGCATCATTTATCAAGCACAAGCTCTGATAATGTGATAGTATATGACTGTATACAGTTAAACCTGTGTTAGCGGCCACCTCCGAATAAAGGCTACCCTGTAAATTAAGGCCATTCTTAAAAAAAACGTCTTGATAATTTCAGCTTATAATGACCTCAAAAATAAAGTCCGCCTGTTAATAAATGCCACGTTTTGTCTTTCCCAAGGGTGTCCATTGTTCACAGGTTTCAGTGTATAATGTATTATCGGCACGTTTATGAAGTACGTGTCGTGTTACATTATGTAACCATCATCGTACATCGGTAACGGTTTTTTTCATGTTAATGGTTTTATGTCCTTACTGGATAGGGTTGTATTCTTAATACGAGTGTACGCCGGAATTAGGTGACTGCACTATATTGGAAAAAGTCGACTGAAAAATGTACATTCAAACGTGTGAACAATGTTCACCCATGGAAAACACAAACTGTGGCTTTTTTATTGACAGGTGGCATTCATTCGAATGTTGTTTTGTTCAAAACAATTAATGACAGTTTTTAAAATAATTGGTTTTATTCATAGGATGGCCTTTATTCAGAAGTGGCCACTTACAAAGGTTTGGTTGTAGTCCGGTTCCCGGACACCCGATCGGTCTGATTTTTAGCGCCATCCCTGAAGTTACCAACAACAGAATCCAAAGTACGAAAATATCTGGGGACGAATCGTACCTCCGGAATATTAATTGAATTAAATTAAGATACTATCTTAACAGTTAAAAACACGAAAACAGAGTTTTGTGACCTGCCTTATTTATATTTTGGCAAGTAACCCTAAACATGCCTAAAGTCTGATTTAATCCACCTTGGCACCCAGGACGCTTCATGCACCGAGATGAATTATTTTGTGCCTATACAGTACAACCTCTCCAGAGCGTCCTTCTCTTGAGCAACAATCCCCCTTCAATAACAACAGGATTTTCCCCACTGTATGCTTTAAATATTATTTCAACCTCTGTAGAAAAACAAACCTTTCAATAACAACATAATTTGATTCACTCAAAGGTTGTCGCTTCAGAGAGGTTGCTCTGTATGTATTAACATATCGAGAGTTCAACGCAACAGTGTCGTAACTCATATTGAAATAAGAACAAGTTACGACAGTGTTGCGCTGAGCCCTCGATACTACAAAAAATGTAGTACTAATTGACGTACCCAGTTTATATAATACAACTGTACGTGACACACCATACAGGACACTGGGGTCATTATATAGAATCAATTTTTCAGGACGTTTTAAATCAATCAATATTCAGCATGTCGGTATAGTTAAATCTTTGTTTACTTGGATTAAACATAAACACAAGGATCTTGATAAATGTTTATAAAAGGTGTATTCAAAGGTCTTATTCAAATATCACAGACCGATAAAAAACTGAAGTATGATATATAAGTTTTATCATACGTGTTTGCAATCTGATGTATGTCCGTTCGTTATTGAAGATCCATAGTGAAGACAACAAAACCAATGAGAACGGGCTATATTTTGTTTATTTATACTTTTTTTAGAAGGATCGCATTTCATATGGTATGGACATCCTCAGTTATAATGTAAACTATAAGAAATGATATTAAAAGCACCACTGAAATGATTTAATTTATCCTTGTTGAGGTGACGAAATTATTTCATGTACATTTAAAGGATGTACGTGTCTTACATATTAAGGAGAAATATTAAAATTTCACTTGATTTCAATGTACTTCACATCAAGCTTTATTTTCCCCGTATTCAAAGATAATCATTGATTAAACCACAATACAATGTCATCATTATTAGCATTTTGATTGTCAATACAATGATAATATTATGATATACTACTTGCAACCTTTCCAAAACAACACCCTTTAGAAGTAGCAACATTATGCGGTTGTTGAGAGGTTGTTGCTCTAGAGAGATTTAATTAATAGTTAAATCGTGTAGTGGGGAAAACAATGCTGTTGTTGAAGGGAGGTTATTGTTGCTCAGGAGATTTTCACATTTTCCACTTCCGTTAAACTGGCTCCCCTTCCATGTTGCAGTGCAAATCTATTGAAAGTTCAGTTATCACGAGTACTTTCAGTACTTTAACTCATTATACGTACCTATCTAACTGTATACTTTTAGGAACCTTTGTGTCATGTGACCATAATGATGATGATCGGGACAGGTATGGTAGAGATATATGTTCTGATTACGACAGACCGGGTATGTATTCATATTGTGAAGATGGATACTATTGTTGCGAGAACAATACTAAATGCTGGTACGTAACCTGAAAATTGTTTACTTATTGTTATGCCCCCCGCCATTTGAAATTGCGGAAGGGCATTTTAGTGTAACCCCTGTCCGTCCTTCCGTCCGTCTAAATTTTGGTTTCTGAGCGATAACTCAAGAAATGTTTCATTGATTTGTTTCATATTTTACATGAAGGTGCATAATAGTAAAATACAGGTCAGTTTTAATTTCCGTTAAAATCCAAACATTTTCACAGGAGTTATGACCCCTTATTACTTAATTAATAAATATTGATAATTTTTAATCATTGTTTAGCTTATTTCACAATGCGACACAATAAATTGTATCAAGTGAAATTCATGACCGAAATGTAGTCAATTAAAGAACTTCCGGTTGTTTATTTCAGTACTTCCGGTGTATCAACAGCGGCTGTAATAGGTATCGTGTTAGCGTGTCTGTTTCTGGTTGGAATTTGTATGATTTGTTCGATTCTATTGGCGAAAAAGAAGAAACTTCGACCTAACCAGCTTGTTTACCCAAACAACAGCCGAAGTAAGTACTCGTGTTTTGTGATTTTTAGCTCGTCTGTTTTTTGTTTATACCTTATAATCAATCACCATAGATATTTCCAAAACATGACTATTTGTTACAATTTAAATATTGTTCAATTGATTACATATCAATCTATTCTTCTTGTAAATACTGTATGCACCACTATGATCTATGATGTGTATGTATGGCTATAAATATGTATGTATTTAATGCCGAATAAAAAAATATGTTCTGTCCTGTTTTCGAAGAAAAACTCGAGCTATTGTGATCACGTACTGCGTCGTCTGCGTCCATGCAAAAACTTTAATTTAGCTCATAATTCAGAAATTATAAGAGATAGTTACATGAAACTTCATAGCTAGATAGATCTCACTGAAGCAGTGAACAGACGAGCGTTGACACGGCTCACAGTGCTCTTCTCTTATTCGGTCTGTTTGTCTGAAAATCTTATGCAGTGGCCAAAGTGTCTAGACCAAGAGATGGTTTAGACATATCAATTAAAGTGGAAAATCCTGATCACCTTAGGGTGGTATCCCTGGCGGCACACAAGCCATGCTCATTTAAATGTCCACACTTAGACTTGAACCTTCGATATTCTGGTCCTTTGGCGGTAGTCCGAACCATTATATAATTAAGTAGGCGATTTGCCATCTATTTTATATACACATGTACATCCTCCATAATTATTATATTTGATTATGGATATTACAAATGTGTCCATGGGTAAAATCGAACTAAAAGTACAATGTAAATAAATGTAAATCTTCATTGATATCGTATCAGGTCTAGATGAGCATGTCTTGTGATAACAGCGATGTCATTTTGTAATATCGGTATCGTAGTACTAAGGCTGTCATCGATTCGAACGATATCGTTATTTCTGCCGATATATATTTTTATATATCGATATTTTGGCAGGAAATTATGGTAGAATTTAAAAAGTGGAAACTTGTTTGGAACTGCATGTATTTTAAAAGACTCTTTTGTGTCAAAGTCCTCATTACGTATAGATCTACAGTTAAATAAAGTTCATTGCTGTTGATTACTTTGAAAGTACGCAGAACAACATTTAGTTATACGTGCACAATACATACTGAAGCATACTCAAAACATAAAAACAGTGGTATCATTGCTAGTACATAGTACATACATTGTATATATATTGACATATCGATATATCGATACTAATTACATGTACATGTACTCTCTAAATAATGTTCGACGATATGGAAAAACCGAGTCCATGACAGCCCTGCATAGTACATGTATATTATACATTGTATTATTAATACATCAACATTCAATTACTGGCCCGCATCATAGCTTTGTCGTTTATTTCTTTGCAGTTTCGACAATTAACCAACAGAACATTTATACAAGCAACAACATAAACACGCGGGGACAATCTCAGAATCATTTACCTCCATCATACTCCTATGGACTTGCACCCCCACAATACGACCAGTCTAACTTCCAACATACACCGTACAGTTACTCAACACCACATGGAGTCCAGCCAGCCGGACCACCGCCAATACCACCACCATACAGCCAGACGGACCAAGCTGCACCTCCGGCGTACAAACTCGAACCGTGATCATTTTTTGTGGACGTCCAGGCATAGTGTGTATAAAACGAAGATCATTCATTGAGGACGTCAAGGCATAGTGTGTATAAAACGAAGATCATTCATTGAGGACGTCCAGGCATAGTGTGTATCAAACTTAGACCATTCATTGAGGACGTCCAGGCATAGTGTGTATAAAACTAAGATTTTGCTTTGATGACGTCCAGTCATAGTGTGCATAAAAATAAGAGTATGCTTTGAGGACGTCATAGTGTGTATAAAATCAAGACTGTTATTTGCCTGCGGTCCAATATGCTGTGTATAATTGCTAATGTTTTCAAAATGCTTGGCAAACTTTAAGGAGTACAACATTATGGGGATCTTTACAGCAGGATGTTTTACTTTTTATAATGTTTAAACAGTCGTTATCTGTGATATCATTTGTGTCTCCTATACATAATGGTGCATATATTGTCAGTATTATATGAATATTATTTTTATATTGATAAACATTTTGATACATGTTTGTACATATTTTGATAAATAGTTTTGTTATATATTGTACAAATGCAATCATTTTTCATAAAATGTATATGCCACATTCACACCCATTTTTGTAATGGTGGTTGTAAGCTGCAAGGTCAGTTTTCATTAAGCCCGTGGACCCTGGAGGTCGTAAGTTTGATTTTGATCAGTGCTACACAGCGACCATAGCCGGTCATACTTTAATCGTTCGTGCAGCACGCATGAGATTGTCTGTATTCTGTGGTCATTAATACATTTTTGTAGAACAATATTGTATTAAATGAGGTCACTGTGTTAAGTTCATGCGTGATTATATGTCTTTCAAATGATTAAAAGTTGTACATTTTGTTAATTGACTTTATATATATACACCCAGCCAAACAAGTACATGCTTTGTTCATTTACGTACAGTACAACCTCTCTAAAAGAACACCCAGAATTATGTTGTTGTTGAGAGGTTGTTGCTCAAGAGAGGTTTTAAAATTAATAGTTAATTCATGCAGTGGGGAAAACTCCTGCTGTTGTTGCAGGGAGGCTGTTGCTCAAGAGAGTGCCGCTTCTGAAAGGTTTTACTGTACTTGTAGAATATTAAACTTATTTTATTTTTCTTCAGAACAACTTCTAGAACGTCAAATAATTTATTATGAGATTTATGACCAAACACAACCACCCTGTTTCTTTTCGTATCGCATTAAGTTAACTTGCATTTCTTTGACTCGCATTTCTTTGACTGGCATTTCTTTGACACGCATTTCTTTGACTGGCATTTCTTTGACTCGGGTTTCTTTGTCTCGCATTTCTTTAACACGCGTTTCTTTGACTCGCATTTCTTTATCTCGCGTTTCTTAGACTCGCATTTCTTTGGCTTGCGTTTCTTTGACTCGCATTTCTTTGGTTCGCGTTTCTTTGACTGGCATTTCTTTGACTCGCGTTTCTTTGGCTCGCGTTTCTTTGACTGGCATTTCTTTGGCTCACGTTTCTTTGGCTCGCGTTTCTTTGATTCAGGTTTCTTTGTCTCGTATTTCTTTAACACGCGTTTCTTTGACTCGCATTTCTTTGGCTTGCATTTCTTTGACTCGCATTTCTTTGGCTCACGTTTCTTTGACTGGCATTTCTTTGACTCGCGTTTCTTTGATTCAGGTTTCTTTGTCTCGTATTTCTTTAACACGAGTTTCTTTGACTATCGTTTTTTTTGACTCGCATTTCTTTAACTTGCGTTTCTTTGATTCGCGTTTCTTTGACTCGCATTTCTTTGCCAATAATCAATCAAACGAATCAATCTAGACAATATCAAACTGCATTTAAAATATGTATACATGTATATCATATGCATGCTACTTTTATACGTGAATTTGGATGATTAGTTAAATAGTTGGGAACCAGAAATATTGCCAATTTATGGAGACTTAAAAACTTCATCTTCTTCTTGAAAGTACTAAGTTGGTCGATATGTACAGTTGTATAAATAATAACACATATTTCTATTTTAAATGTCAGTTATTTCTCACAATAAGAAATACAATGTCAAGAATGTGACCAACTGCTTCAGAGAGTTTTGTGAAGTCAGGAACGTTTAACTTTTACTGTCTTTATAAATATAAACTCCTAGACAAACCACCACCGCCAATACAACAATCCAATCAATGGTAACCATAGCAACCGCAAACTCTATTAAACTTTTATTACATCCTCCCTCCGTGCAGTCTGTCGTCATGTTACCCGTGCAGGTTGTAAAGTCTGCTCTCACTAGCTTCCCGTAGGTTGGATACACCCAAACTGTTCCTGAATAAATACATCACAAATAATGTAAAGTAAACATGTCAACAAATAAATACCAATGTACGATGGTTGTCCTTTAAGTTGACTGAACACGTATATCAGTTTTTTACGTCAAAATATTTTTTTTTCGATAGAATTTCACGAAATTGCGGTAGATGATAGTTCAGTGTTATTCTTGTTGTCATCCTGTGTTTATTTTCTGACTAAAGCGTTACCATGACAACATAGAACGTCAGTATTCTGAGCCCCTAAATGTCAGTGGGTACCCAGCTTGAGGAAGTTCCCAGTGATGCAGTCGAAAACTTCGTTTCCGAAACTTCTGTTTTCGGTTAGAAAACACATTTATCTTAATGTTTTTATCATTTTAAAATGTTTTTGTGTAGTATTACAAAACAGGGACGTCATATGTTGTCATGAATTGATATACGTGTTAAGATTTTTCTCATAACTCCGAAATCATGTACAGCCAAGACCAAATTTCGGAAAGACGAAATGTGGCCTTTACTCTAAGGTCAGTTTGTTCTAAACAATCAATGACGGTCTTTCAAAGTTTGGCCTTTATTCACAGGGTGACCTTTATTCGGAAGTGGCCATGCACTTACACAGGTTTGACTGTATATCAACCCGAAGGTGTTGCTTGTCGATTATTATTAATGCAATATCAGTAAGCATAATTGAATAGAGCGATTCAGACGGTATGTCTATTTGTACGCTTTTAGATACAACACGGCACATTTGGGCATCTGTAATCTTCGACCGATTCCGTACCCCCATCATCTTTATTTCAGATCCATTAAGCGTAGTCGGTCGAGGTATGCCGATGAGGATTCGACATACAAAAGTCTAATACTGTTTATACGTGATCTCTCAAACATTGTAAGAAATATTCTAAAAAGGTTTGTATATACTGTTCCGAATAGTTCATGTTAATAAAATATAATTCTAGACTAGTATTAAAATTTTGCATCCAGTTTTATAAAACTGATATTAACACGGTTGAAAAAATAAAAGCGTTATTTCCCTCATCTAGACAAAATATTGTATTCAGATAAGATTGATTTCAAGTATCATGGCATACAAGCAGTTAATCGTTCGCCAATTTAGAAATGTACTTCAACAAGTAGGACAGATCATTGTGTTTAGGTAAGAGTGCTTTTTATTTTAGAAAAGAAACTTCCAGTGGCTAATGCGCTTGACTTTTAATCCGGCGATCCGGGTCTGAATCTAGGTCGCGGCCACTGGTCAAAGTGTCGATTTTCATCCAGGTGTGGAGAAGTTTACAACTCCTTGTGGAAGGGGCAGTTAGCGCTGGTAAGAATACAGTCCAGTGAAGCGAACGCCGTCTATACTGGTAACTGAACCACATGTACTCGTATTGTTGAAAAACGGCGTTAATTAAAGACTACCACTGTAACGAGCTAAACGTCTTACCACATATCAGCCATATCAAAGTGAAAATGGATCCTAAAATGGCGCAGCATATTCCACAGAGTTGATCTACATCTTTGTCTCCACACCCCAACTGCCCGAACACTATTGGTGAAACACCACTTACTATAAGATATATTGGTACCAGATATTGTATGCTACACTCGTGTAGATAGACCGCTCCTGAAAACAATTTATTCAACTTTAATTCATTAATTGCATATTTAATAATGTGAATCGTAATACAGTGTTGTTCTAGTATACGGGTATATACGTCGTATACATGTATATCGTATATTGAACATAAACATTTAGAAGTCACTGTGAAGACACGTATTATTATACAATTTGCAGTACTTAATACAATTCATAGTTACTCTTTTAAAAAAGTGAAGTTTATTAAGCTCAGAGATGTTTTGTCAAATAACTTCATTCTATCGAGTTCATGATTAAATACATGGTTTAAGTCTCTTATAATTTGTATTTAATTGTTAAGATAAGGAAGCTGTCTCTAGCTGGCTTATGGAAGGTTGATGGTTTTACCCGGATGTACGCCTGGGGTATTCATACACCGTTTCAGATTGAAACGTCCACTGACCCTGACTGTCGGTTAAATCACTTAGAGAAATCAAAGTATAGATAGTATCCATGGAAACTGAATTTACATAGACCTGCACTACAAAATAAAACGGGAACTAGTTTAAGAATTGCAAGGCGGATGTAGATAAACGTGGTAGTCAGGTCCGCATAAAAAAATAAATACGCGCTGAGCAGTGACGGCACTATCGGTCAGTTTTCAAAACATGCTCAGATAAAACATCTTATACAATTAGAATAATATTTTCTTTCTTCCACTGATATAATTTATGTACTTACCCATGGCAACTTTTGCAATGCCAATTACGATAAGCGCTGACACACCAAGAATGATAACGCAGTAAATTGCTGAAATATATTTTGAAGCGTCAAGTGAATTATAAATTGTTACATGACTGCTCTAGCAGATTTTGTCCTTGTTCAGTATATATAACTCTAAATACCAAACAATCATTGCAGTCTACGTTCGCATAACTGAGGCGATTTAGACTGGTAATAGTTTCACTGTATGTAAAGGATTTCAGATAATGGTTCATTTATGAAACAATCGTTCTGAAAAAGCCTTCCTGGAATTCTTATTGTTTTTTTATTGTATTATGGTGGTTGCCTATTATTCAGTAGCCCTTCACGGCCGTGAGTTTGAATCACGCAGTGACCAGTTAAAGTTCACGTGTGAGGTAGCTGTCGATGTTGGTCAGTGGTTCTACTTGCATAGGTGTACACAGCAGGTCGTCCAAAGTCTGTCTCGTCTTTTCAGTCAATGTTTCGCATGGGCTGGTGGTGCGACGTTAAACAGCAGGGGAAACAGTCAGATATCACATATCTAATACATAATACAACGGTCTGTGAATAGAAACCCTAAGCTGTATGATCGAGGATGGGTGTATAGATCCATTTCGGTTCTCGTAATATTTGATACATAAAATAAATGAAAGAACCATCTGAAAACACTTATAGAAACAATTTCTTACACGAAGATTACTTATTCAGGAAAAAAAAACCCCATGTTCATTAAAAAAATCCTCAAAATACGTTATAATAAATGACGTATGTATCATAGTTGATTTATATCACACATATATACGTGTTTATTTACTTACCCGCTACTCCACATAACATACCAAACTCTTTAAGTTCACTTCTCTCAGCTTTCTCCATCATAAGGCAAGTCACTCAGTTTAATTTTCAAACTATTGTTGAAAATGAAATCCCCAAAACATCTTAAAGAAATGTCAACCGTGATAACCTAATAAAGTCTCAGTTCAAATCAACTGCATTTTAAGCGCACATTCGGATATCCTTGTCAAAAAGTGCATTGCGAACGTAAATTTGGTTCGATATTTTGAAATCGATGCCTCATTAACGTCAATGTCCCTCTGTATTATATTATACATTATGATTGCTAGCTCATAGATCTCTATCTGATTTAAGCACTATCATGATCACTTCAAGTTTGTATGAAAGTCGGAAGTTTTACGGAAATAACACTTGGGCTATTCATGATAATCATCTTATTTGTAGTAAACAACTAATCGTCTTCTGTTATAGAAGTTTGATCTTCTCCGAACTACAATCATCATGATTATGTGTACAGCGCGACACAGATCCTTCCTTTTTGTTTTATTTAAATTATTATATCCACAAGACTGTACTTTTTTGACATACCGGCTCAATGCTACTAAAAATGATACTACATGAATGTGTTTTAAAAATAATATCGCCCACTTGTCTTTGATAGCTACTACAGGCACATTAATTTACAATACAGTTTGAACATTTTTTAAGAGTTGTTGCCCTTGTCGAAAAGTAGAAAAAAAACTATTTTCTGCAAATATTGCCCGGTGACTTGAACAATCTCACGGTAAATCAGTTTCGATCATAGAAACCTTTCAAATTATAATGGCTCCCAAAATCTTTCCGCTTCATTTTTGTATAATTATAAAACATATATCTATTTCTATACATTGGTGAAACTTGATTATAAGCAAACAGCCAGTCACGATACCTTAATTTTGTATTAAAAAGTAATGTAAGTAATACATCTATCTATAAGATATTGCAAATTTTCGGGAAATAACTGTCGACCAAATGGGTGTACGACGTACCTGTCGCTAGGTATTATACAAAATTAAGTATAAATGGGCTTCCAGGGTTGTCAATCATTAATCATAAATATGTTTTAAGGATTTGTATAACGTGTAAATCAATATAATTACATGTATAATCATATACATTATGTGTTAGAAAAATGTAATGGCAGTGAAATAAAAATAATTATGTTAATGAAATTGTTAACATTTGACAGAGTGTTGTCTCTTTTAAACCATCATTTAGATACTCGAGGATTGATATATGGAGGCACCCACATGTTTCCAACACACATATATGGTCATTTAAAGCCATTGTTTATCAGGAACAGTACTTACTCGATATATAGTTATCATTACCGCTTTAAAGTACAATGTATACTAGTATATAGGAGCATACTCGTACACGCCAAATAAATGTCAACTATAGCATAATTTAGAGATGAATAAATCTTCAAAGTTCACAATTAGAAATAAAAAAGCGAGTAGATAAACAATTCAACACAAAGCGATTATAAAAGGAAGAAAACTGATATTTTATATTGGATAATAAAACATTAGTTTGACTAATGATTGATATTGCGAACAATAAGGAAACAACTAATAGCCAACATTATTTGTACCACCTCGTACATCGATTGAAATAATGATGTTAAGTTGAGCGCCTTTACTTTAATTGTTACCCCAAAACCTTTACAAATTTACCAGCCATAATTATAACAAGTTGTTACCATATAATGACACTGTTTCACTTCTGACGAATGGCATGTTATCAATATATTCAGTCATAGTTTCTGAAGTTCTTTCTTCAAAAGTATCACATTTAGAAATAAGATTCTGATATGATACGTGGATAGTGTTAGACATGATAGCATTGTTAATAAAACCTGTCAATAAAGGCCAAATTCTGTCTTTCCCAAGGGTGGCCTTTGTTCACAGGTTTGACTCTTTTTTCCCAAGGGTGGCTTTTGTTCACAGGTTTGACTATTTTTTTCCCCAAGGGTGGCCTTTGTTCACAGGTTTGACTCTTTTTTCCCCAAGGATGGCCTTTGTTCACAGGTTTGACTTTTTTTCCCCCAAGGGTGGCCTTTGTTCACAGGTTTGACTCTTTTTTCCCCAAGGGTGGCCTTTGTTCACAGGTATAACTCTTTTTTCCCCAAGGATGGCCTTTGTTCACAGGTTTGACTTTTTTTCCCAAGGGTGTCCTTTGTTCACAGGTTTGCCTCTTTTTTTCCCAAGGGTGTCCTTTGTTCACAGGTTTGACTCTTTTTTCCCAATGGTGTTCTTTGTTCACAGGTTTGACTTTTTTCCCAATGATGGCCTTTGTTCACAGGTTTAACTCTTTTTTCCCAATGGTGTCCTTTGTTCACAGGTTTAACTCTTTTTTCCCAATGGTGTCCTTTGTTCACAGGTTTAACTCTTTTTTCCCAATGGTGTCCTTTGTTGACAGGTTTGACTTTTTTCCCAAGGATGGCCTTTGTTCACAGGTTTAACTCTTTTTTCCCAATGGTGTCCTTTGTTCACAGGTTTGACTCTTTTTTCCCAAAGGTGTCCTTTGTTCACAGGTTTAACTCTTTTTTCCCAATGGTGTCCTTTGTTCACAGGTTTAACTCTTTTTTCCCAAGGATGGCCTTTGTTCACAGGTTTGACTCTTTTTTCCCAAGGATGGCCTTTGTTCACAGGTTTGACTCTTTTTTCCCAAGGATGTCCTTTGTTCACAGGTTTGACTATTTTTTCCCAAGGATGGCCTTTGTTCACAGGTTTGACTTTTTTCCCAAGGGTGTCCTTTGTGCACAGGTTTGACTTTTTTCCCAAGGATGGCCTTTGTTCACAGGTTTGACTTTTTTCCCAAGGATGTCCTTTGTTCACAGGTTTGACTATTTTTTCCCAAGGATGGCCTTTGTTCACAGGTTTGACTTTTTTCCCAAGGGTGTCCTTTGTTCACAGGTTTGACTTTTTTCCCAAGGATGGCCTTTGTTCACAGGTTTGACTCTTTTCATAGTTTTAAATTAGGAAAGATCTTGTATCTCTTTTTTTCATATTTGCTATCTCGATGTTACATGTCTTGTTAATATATCAAACTTATTAGATATGTTAATTCCTTTAACCGTCGTGTAAAACAAGGTTAAAATGTACATGCTCGAAGCTCATATCAGTAAAAATAACATCTCTAAAAGATCCTTAAAGATGCATTCCTTGCAACATTTCTTTCTGACATTAGTCCCAATGGATGACACGAAAGGCAGAATTTTATTTATTGAGCCTGATTTAAGAAAAAAACATCTTATACAAATAGATTTTTTTTCTTCCACAGATGCAATTTATTTACTTACCCATGGCAACTTTTGCCAATTACGATAAGCGCTGACACACCAAGAATGATAACGCAATAAATTGCTGAAATATATTTTGAAGCGTCAAGTGAATTATAAGTTTTTACATGAATGTTCTACCGGATTTTGTCCTTGTTCATTATAAGTATGTAACTCCAAATACTAAACAAATAGTGTTATCTACATTTAGACTGGTAATCGTTTGACCGTATACGAAACAATCGTTCTGAAAAAGCCTTCCTAAAATTCTTATTGTTTTCTTATTGTATTATGGAGGTATGATTTAAGAAAATGTGCATGTTTTAACATGTCTCTAGAATTACGAACAGGTACACTTTCGAATAAATAAGAGGAATTAAGTAATTCAGTTTCAATCAGTGAAAATATCAAAATGATATAACTACACGATGTAAGACTTTCTAGGAAAACAGAAGTACATAGAAACGTTTCTTGAAATGTTCTTGAAAAAAAAAAACTCTCAAAGTGCCCTTGAAATGTTCTTGAAAAAAAACTTTTGAAGTGCCCCTGAACTGTTTTACAGATTAGAACATGACTTTCAAAAGCAACCATACACCAGAAATCCACCCTCACAAAACACTAACAGACCATAGACAAGCGCCAAACAAAGTAACCTACAAAATGGAGGATAAAACGCAATCTCTCGGAGGAATACCGCATTCAAATTGTCGGCAGCAAAGCCACTGATGGTTAAACTTGACCAGATCAATCGCTTTAAAATGCATAGATATGCTCATTACTTGAATGTCTTGATTTAATGGGCTAAAAGTAACTAAATTCATGACGAGGACTGACTATTCGTACCCGTGTTAGCGTTTTAGTATTTGATACAAAACTATTCTTTTAAAACAGCTGTTAGGAATGATTTAAGTATAAATTAATTGCAATTATACTTTTAATATTTGTTGTACTTTTTAGGTATAGAAAATGATATATTTTCCAGCAATGTCTCCTTTTATCTGTAATAATGTCTATCTCATGGGATAAATTTATAACTGTAGACATGTTGATTTGTAATTTATGTAATATTTAAATACTATATTAAATAGACTTTATGTGTGAAGGATATTCTCTATCTCCTGTGATAATTTTAACTATGTTAATTGTTATCAATTATTTATTGAATATTTCAATATTATATTATCTTTTTATTGTTCTGAGCCAAATTTCTAATATTTGGTGTCTACAGATAACTAACATATTATGCTACACATAACCAAGTATTTTGTCGTATTCAAAACAATGAAGCATATCTTTTTCATCCCAAAAATCGTAAATACGAATGCAGTGCAACCTCTCCAAAGCAACACCCTTTGGGAGTAGTAAAACTATGTTGCTGTTGAGAGGTTGTTGCTCTAGAGAGATGAAACCAATAGTACAATCACGCAGATGGTAAAACTCATGCTGTCGGTGAAGGGAGGCTGTTACCCAAGAGAGTACTGCTCTTGAGAGGTTAATATGTACAGATTAAAACGTTACATAGTATTAAACCAACTTGGTGCGGAAATCATCATTTTGGAACTTATAACCCTTGTATATAAAATTATGTATATGATAAAATTTAATGTGTTTTCGGTCCATGTTGACATTTTAAGACCTAATAAACATTATACACAGTCCTCGCAATGTGCTACCCCCTTCGGACCGAACTACCGATTTCCGTCAAGAAATGTGCATTGCATAAACGAATTATTTTCAGTGGTTTTCTTGTAAATTATCTTTTGTCTCCAACAAACGTATGTATGGTGTGAATCTTTCCAAAGCTGAAACACTGACAGAAATCTGTGTGAGGGGAACGAACGACAAATAATTATGGATAGAGATTGGTTCCCAAGTGTTCTGCCAATGGAGAATTGTTACATGTGTACTAGATAAGTAATTGTGATAAGCGACTGTCAATGGAGAATGATACATGTGCTCTTGATAATCAACTTTTAATAACATAGCGGTAATTATCCTTGATTCCAAACATTTAACAGGTACGTTGGTCCAAATACAATTAATCCCTATTTATATTTCATATTACATTTGCACATTGTCACTGGTACCCTAATATATACACGCACCAAATGATACTAACGTCGCAGGATTTCATCACCATGCGGTAAACTACTTGTTACCACAGAAAGCATTAAACGCATAACAACTCAATGCTCTTTAAGTACAGATTTTATTTCTTCGTCAAAACTAAAACAATATCATTATCAACGTTACAAGCAAATGAATAAAATACGAATAAAACTAAATAAAACTGTGCAACAGAATAGAACCATATAGACACATTACAGGAATTATAAATAAACAAAAATAAAGCATACAACATAACTAAATATCACACAGACAACATGATTTTCAATGCGATCATTAAACTTCATTTATTTACTCCCATTGTTTAGATTTATTTTTTTATTTGAGTTTTACGCCTCTTTTGAAAGTCAGAGTCATATGAGGCGGACACTCGCATCATCCGTAAGCAACTGCAGCCTACTTTTTTGACATAACGTGACATGTATGTGAGAGGTTAAAGTGATTTGAAGTCAGCGTCCTTAACCACTCGAACACAGAGGTGGGTCTCCAATGTTTAAGAGAACACCAAGATTTAATATAACATTATATGAAAAGACTCATGTTTGTGTTCGTGTCTTTGTTAAGTCAGTATTGACCTTTGGGCGCGACACAAACTCACCAATACGCTAGTCCTTTAATGGTTCCAATGGCTGGTCTGAGTCGTCTTTGTTGGAAAGGTTTAATGTGTTGATTTTGCGTTGTTGTGTTTTTGTGACAATTTGTATTATACTTAACCGATGTATCTCGTATGTGAACTTCGATGTTTCATAATTCCGGGAGTTAGACTTGAAAGGTGAAGATTTGCATAGAATTGTGACATTTTCAAAGATTCTCTATTAATATTATTTCCACTGATACAAACGTTAATATAGTTAGAGCTAAATAAATAAAAGTTCACATGGGTACCGTAGGGACAATGCATTTACACAACTAACATACACACAGCCACTGGGGAAATATTAGACTAACTGAATTACTATGAGTATGACCTCATAAGAACGACTGGATAATTATAACGGTATTATTTACTGCAGATGTGAATAATACATTTTCAAATTCTTAAGTTTTATTCAATGTATACGACGATTAGCATAGTTTCAACATAGACTCAAACCAACTATTAAACCAGATATTTCTCAGAAATGTTGCGGCAGAAATTTATGAAATTTTGCATATAATAAGTTCATTCTATTACCCGTAATTTTACACTACGTTGTATTTGATTGCATATTCTCTAGCACATTTACCCATCCGAAATGTGTACTTCACTATTGGTTGTATTGCTCGTGAATCCCGTGCATTCAATAGAAATTAGGTCAGCATATTTCAACTGGTTCGGTTTTCTATACGCTATCACAAAAAACATAAAACATGACCCGCATGTCTGTAGAAGAAAAAGACAGATCAGTGTGAATGTTGGAGTCCGGCGTTCCTTTGAGACAGGTACGTTACTCTTAAGTTTCGAATCTGAATTTCGGTTATCATTCGTTTGAAAAAGTCTAATTAACGATTAAGATATTAAATCTTTGGATGCGTGATATAAACAGGCCATTCAAAGTTTACGCCACGTAAATGATCGCCAAACATTGAACAATAATAATAAATATGAATGGAGAGAACTTTCTTGAATTGTTCGAGGCCACTCTGTAAAGACCAGAATCTTCCAGACAAACTACACCGTTTTCTTTATCATCGATTACGTATTCCCAGTCAAATAATGTTTTATTTGTTATTGAATTAAAAATCGTATCGTAAACTGGATTGGTGCCAATCGAAAATTCAGACGGTAACAAGTTGACATTATCGCAGAGGTAAAGCTTAGTAATTTTTGTTCGTAAAATCCCACTGGCAAACATAGTACGAATGTTGTATATAGGCGTGTATACTTGTTGTTTTAATTGTGCTAACCCTGAAATCTGGGCTTGTAACGTTATTGTTCCATTGTTGGTTTTTAGAAGCCATGGTTCAGAAATGTAATTATTTACCCTTGAAAAGAAGGACTTTGGACTGAATGGTTCATAAAACTGTATGTATTGAATGACTACAATACCACGTGTTTGCATCGGTACGGCTGAGGCTTCATACAAAACATTGAAAATTGTCCATGAGTTTGGCCACGGTGACTTTAGATTTTGAATTGAACTGTATAATGTCGAAATGTCGATCGTCCTCTCAGAAGAAAGTGTTATGATTATACTGAATCCATTGGTATACCATTTGTTGCCTGGAAAGAAACAGCCTCCATCTCGGCTAAGTATCTGACCCAGTGGACAAGAAATCGTCCGACATCCTACTCCAGTCTGAAAATATATATTAAGTAAGTTCAATTAACGATACTGAATGAAGTGCGTGAAATTGACCGGTGAAATAGCAGCATAGTCATTTATTGATACAAATTGCTTTGTCAGTTACTCACATTATTTCTATATACGAAAATAATGCAACCCGAACAATACGTAGCAATGTCCATTGTCTGCACTCACAACTTGTTACCGTTAAGATATTGTTATAATTTACCCACATATAAAAATGCTAAACATTAAGAAACTAATTAGTAACTAATGTGTAGATTAAGCAGATCGATAAAATGATAACTTTTAGATTTTTGTCCTGTTGGAATTCGAAATCTTGAACATGCGAAAAATACATTATTTGGTATAGATTACGATATAGAAAGGACGGAAGAAGTACGCCAGTACATGTACAGACCTTAAACAATGATGGAGTCATGAAAACAGCCCTTGTCAGTATATATAATGGTACAGGATTTAAAATGAATTACCCTCTTTACATTACATTTGATTGTCTTTCAACAAGACGCGGTATGGTTACATTAATGCTAAGGGGTGGGGGCGGTACTTTCCATTGTTCAAATAACCAATCGATAACACCCCTGCACAATATTATTATAATAACCGTAATATGATGATTATAAAAACACGACAGAGGTCTTGATGCGGTAACTCCGTGAGATGTAAGTTCGATTCATTTGTATCATGTTTTCTATGTTGCTACATGGTGTTACTAATACGTATTCAGTATGAGTCGTATTGGTTGATATGAGTACATGCATATGTATGTATCGGATTATCTCGTAATCGGTTTTTATTTCAGTCAAGTCATGAATTAGGTATGTTTAATTAGTATAGTCACTACCTATGGACGCAGTCAAAGCCAACAGCCTTTCCAATATTTTACCTGTTCTGTGCTCGGTGTAGGGCATGCAACATTGGCGTTTCCAACACGATCAGTTTGGACGATACCGCTGGATGCTCGGCTGTACTCACTGTCATCAAAAATAATCGTAAACCTAATAACCCCACTTTTCTGGTAGAAGTCAGTGTCCCTTTCTCCAATGCATTCGTCTTGTTCTTTTATTACATAATCCTTTACACCACTAGCGGTAGAACATAGAAAACAAAATACGTTGGCAAAATCGTTATTATATGGCGAAATCAGACCACTTTCACAGAATGCAATAATTTCTTCTACAGATAGTGAAGGGGTTGCAGATACACCGAAAGAGTCATAAGAACAACTGTCGCCATAATGCTCACCATGGTAACAAATTTCTGATTTCATTAGATACATTCCACCTTTGTAAAAAAAATTAACATAACAATGGTCAGGAATAGAACCGTTTTGTAGGTGTGGACTGAAAGCTACATCGAGCATTTTGTCGCATAAAACATAAGCTCTCCATAACTCGCCATCAGTGATATTATGCTCGTCTGCACAAACGCTATTCTTATAAATTTTGCCTGTCGATTTTGAATATACCGGATGCAGGCTTCCCCAAGGTGCAACTTTTACTTCTCCACAGGAGACAACCGTTATGTTATCCGTTCCATAGGAAATTGTATCTTTCTCAGTGGATGATACCATGTAATACGGCTGATACACATCATAGTGAAATGCTTCAGCCTTGTGGTTTGCAATTGGATAAATACATTCGCTGTGGTAGCGTGAGGATAATCGAGTGCTAGCGATTGTACCGTTATTCTGGTTTTGGAAACAGCAATTTCCGTTCACTTCACAATCCGCAGAGCAGGAACATTCTAAAATGAAAGGAATTCAACTTTTTGATTTGGTATCATTCATAAAACAAAATAATGATAGTAATAATAAAGACTTTATTTTACGAGGAAACTAATTTGACAATATAGTAAACAATCAATCTTCCATAAGATCCTCAATCATCTTCTCTATGTCATTTGCGTATGGAATCGAAAATAGTTTATTCTGCACATATACATGTACATGTAGTAATTTTAGTGTGAAAAAAAGTATTTAAGTATTAAAATGTAAAATACACATAATGTCACATGTATACGTACGTTTTAAAATGTGAACTTAAAATCATGTTGATAGATTTCATCTAAAGATTTAATGTGGATAATATTTTAAGAAAGAAAATACCTCCACAACACGAGGGTAGATCATTATCAGGGTCAATGATATCATTCAAACAGACACCGGATCCTGGACAGATTTCTTGGAGATAATTTGGTATCCTTTCTCGTAAACTTGTGTTTAGATAATTTGACGACACAAAACTGATCAGGACCGCTTTTAAGATGAAAGAGTTGAAATGCCGCATTGTGGCAGAACTGAAAGAACATTTGACAACATGCAATTAATTTTACGGTAATCTGATATCTGCTTATAAAATTTAACAACTGGTTCACACATGCCAACATGATTTGAACAATTACTTAAGAGTTTAAAGTTAATGTTAGAATTAAAGTAGGTCTTATTTTACCTAGAAAGATATCTTATCAGTGAAATTGACTGTAACTTGCAATGAAAACATTCCGAACTTTTCCTTTTTAATCACAAAGTACATATAGAAGTATAGCACAAGTGTCTGACAACATTTCTGCGAGATGTAGCTAAAGAAAGGCATCGTGTAATATTGTTTAAGAGAAAATAAGATAAATTTCTTTTATTTTACTCTCATTACATATATTGTTCTGTACTGCTAAATTTAAAAAGCTAATGGTGCTTTAAAATAGCGATGTGAAAAAGTTTACTCTACCAGGGCATCGCGAACCTCGGACATTGGATAACCAAATCTTTTAAGTTCTTCCCAGCCTAATGGCCAAAATTTTATCTCAAAATGAATCGGACAGAATTTGGAACCATTTACCATTTTTATAGGTTTCCATGATAGAAAATGATTTACCGTGATATTCTTAAAAAACAAAAAACACAAAAAAAACACAAAAACAATGACATTCCTTGAGTTATTTTCACTTAAGATTTGCATTGATTTGAATGAGAGAAGGTCATTTTTCAAAGACTTAAGAAAAAAGAAAATGAATTTCAATGAAAACTAATGAATGGTAAAAAGATGCTACAGCACATTGTCAACCTAATTCGATAAAGAAAAATATAGGCAATCATTCAATATCGACAGAAATTAATTAATTTTTGTCTATTTTTTACAAGGACAACAACTTGAACTGTATCGAAAAATAAACTTAAATATCCAAGGTAACTGTCATATAAATAATAACTGGATTATACTAGTTTTGTAATAATAATATGTTCGTGTATAGCATTAAGCAGATAAGTCAGAAAAGTACAGTATTTGGCTGAAAAGACCTTATTGCAGATTTAAAATATGTTATTTATGTTCGAATAATGGTATGTATCGTTAACATACATGGAATAAAAATTGTGATACAAATGTATAGGTTTATCACTTCTAAAACTTGATTTTGCACAATATTAGTATATTGTTGCGCCCGTATTAATCTGTTTGACGTAATTTCTAACGATTTTTTTCGTAGTGTTTGTTTGTTTCATCAGGATTTACGCCCCTTTTCAACAGTCATAGTCATGTGAGGCGGACAGTTCACCTAACCATCGTTCCTGGTAAGATTCAGTACTAGACTCCCATCTTCCGTACGCAACTGCCTACTTTCTCACATAAAGAGTCATGGTCGGTAGCTGGGCTCGAACCCACGACCCGTTTATTTATTATTGAAATACATGTGTTGGAATGAAAAAAATGCATACTTTGTCACCAAACATTTCAGAATAATAGTAAATCAGATGTAAAAGGTAAATGTTTTATTAAACGTTAGATATTATCTAAATTTGCCTTGTAGTAACTATTTAAAAAATGTGTGCACCATATTTGCATCAATAATCTTCTTGAATATTGTTAAATCCTATGAGCTTGATATTTTGACTAATTTCAAGAAGAGATTTGAACAATATCAAAATTGAATAAGTTGTTGCACCCAATTATGATTCAGTAAAGTTTATGTTGTTTACGATATCGCTTCATACTACTGCAGTTTCGAATGTAACTTTGGCTTGTATAATCAACGTGAAATTTCTCAGGATCTAGACTGTTTAAAAAATTTATTCCACCATTTAGGTTGATGACAGTTTACCGTCGCACCGACAGCCAGTGTCATTAAAAGACTTTTCCGCTTCATCGGCGGACGAAGACAAGAGGCGTACACTTGGGTAGCATCAATGGCTAGCCGGATGACTTCGTCACATGTATGAAATTTAGTTCCAGGTGCGATTTAAACAAACAGCGGTGATGGGCAAGCGATTACTAGTCAGAGATTGTTTGTGTTTTACAGTGTTGGTTTAGTTCTAAGGAAACAAGCAATGTGCTAATATGTTATATAACCAATTTACACGTGTATACTTATTTTTGAATATGAATCATACTTGGATTATTTACCTAATAACTCGTAAACGTATGTTAATTACTTGTTTAAAAATACCAGGACATTCCATAAGAATCCATACTGGTACGTACACTAGAAATAATATTCCTCGAGACGAAAGATTTTGTCAAATTTGTAATACACGTGATATAGAGGATGAGTATCATATTATAAGTATGTTTTGTTTAATGAACAATTGTGACAAAAATGTAATGTTTAATTTTGCTCTTTACTGAAAATTGTTAATGTTACGACCAACCAGAGATGACATGAATAATTTTTTAGATAATTTTATTTACATCCTGTTTTTTTTTGGAGTAAATGAGTGGTTTATATACATGCTATTTGAATTCATGACTATTTCATTCTCATGTATGCAAAATAATTATAGATTTTCTTCTTCTTTATATTATTACTGACCTTGATATTTATAATGTATTGTATCTATACTGTATGATTATGTAAGTAATACGTACACGTCTTAAATAAAGTTCTGTGCTCTTTACTTGTAAATTGGTAAAACGTATCTAACTAATAACTAGAAATAATGAAAATAAAAGCGCTTACCTCAACACCGATCTCGATGATTCCAAACTGTTTGCGTTCAAGATAATACCATAATTGTAAGCTTATATAATTGGTAACTTGGTCTAATCCTGCAATATCATTGGTCAGGGGAATGTTCTATCCAATGAAACACATTTAAAGTTGAAACTGATGTATGTGACAATTCCAGTTTTTCTGCTTACACATTATCACTAATTGTGTTTTCATCGCTTCTAAATTATGATCTTATTGATATATTTCTACAGTTTAAATCGTATAACGTATCTGTTCAGCGGGATATAATACCTAAATAAAGATTTACCTCGGTCCCTGACATTATACGACTTCTAAATGAGATATTATATCATCGTTAAATCAGGTGTCCGTTGACTAAGTTGGGCCTCTGACGATGTTGACAAGTTTAAATCATTCAGGATTTCCTTAATGATAGTTATTTATCATATTTTTTATTATATATCTGGACTAACATACGTTCGCGAAAAATATCTTTAAAAAGACAGCCGTGAAGTTTCTATGATGTTATTTACTCTGTAAAAAGTATGACTTTATGAATTTCCTAAAAATAGTGAACGAACCGTTTGCATAATTATGCTCCATCAATCTTGCGGGATTTTTTATCTTTATATCAAGGACTTAGATAAATGTAGTAATACATATGTGACATATGTGTGTTTATATATGATGCATATGTCTTCATGCACACATACACATTGAAGTGAAGGGACACTTACATTGTTTGTTCAATAACAGTCCAATAAATGTTAATTAATCAATTATGAATTTAGTCATATTTACTGTATACATTTGTATTAATTCCACTATTGAAAAATGATTGTCTAGAACGGTTTATAACTTAAATGTATTTCTATCGCATAAGATAAAGTTGAATTTCGTAAATCTTTTCTTTACAAATTTTACAAACACAAAAAGTACACATTAAGCAATTGCTATAAGTTGGCGTGGTAAATTTAACCGAATGGAAGGAAGAGTTTCCTCTGAATCATCCAATAGAATGAGGATTTTTCTGAATAATTAATACGTCATGCCAAGAAATGCAAAAAGTATTTAGCGAGACCTTGAAAAGCGACTCGATTGGACTTTATTGCTGTTTGATGGGGGTATAGAAGGGGTTGAGTAGAGTTAATTGTTTAGGACGAAATGTGTAATATGACTAAAATAAATTGTGTAGACATGACACGACAGACAGTATGCAAAAGTTAAAAAAAAGAAAGATAAAGTAACTCTGGAATAAATGTGAAACGTGCTTGCTTGGATCCAATATGGTCAATTATCTTATCTAAGAAAAAATACAATAGAAAAGAATTTCAAATTAATCACTAACTATCGCATGAACACGACTAACCATGCAAGTTATTGTAAAAATGCACACCAGATACAATAAAGATGCTTTTTCAACATCTAAAATCAAGGAATGAAGAGGTAATTAGTCGATCATACTTGATCTTAGCGTTAACTCCGTTTTTCGAACATATATTATAGGTTGATTTATCAAATTAAAATTATTATCAACAATTTTACCATTTTTCATCATATTCTTTAATTGTGATATCAAAGGTAAAACAAGCAAATGTTCACGTCAAATAACCCCTTATATTAAAGAAAATATTTCATCACAAATTTAACGACTTTTGGACGATAAATTTCGGATAGTCCCTACCACTAGGGGCCAACGACGTATCATGAGAGGCGGTTCGCATCGAAAACATGTGTATGTTATGCAACGACAAACGACACATGTTATGTACACATAACGTGGTTGAAAAGCTAAGGACGACATTTTTCGTAGTTAGTGACATTGTATTTTGCTGAAATATCATATTCCAAGCATGAAACATGGTTAGTAGAAACGTTTAATACTATGAAACAGTTGTATGCAGTTAATTGAGTACCAATTACGTATGAATTAAGCTCAAAAGTTAGGGATGTTCGTAGACAGTCTGGTTTTGGTTGATTTTTCATTAAAATATTGCTTGTGAGTATCATTTCTTATACTTACTGGGTAAGGTATACTTATTCAATCATTTTGTCTTCATTAGAAATGTTCTGTAGGTGTAATAAGTACATATGAACGGGTTTTCTTTGCATACTACGACTGTGTTTGTTTCTCACAGAGTGTGTGTATGGTGCTAAACGAAGGTCACTCTTCATGTGTACGTTGCTCATTGAAGTCAAAATCAATTTCAGGATACAGACCACGTG
The DNA here is from genome assembly GCA_964023205.1 of Lutraria lutraria. Classification (NCBI taxonomy): domain Eukaryota; kingdom Metazoa; phylum Mollusca; class Bivalvia; order Venerida; family Mactridae; genus Lutraria; species Lutraria lutraria. Next base: position 10,168,071 of record OZ026837.1, on the reverse strand, counting down.
GTGTGTATGTACTGCCGTTCACCATTTTCTAGCATTTTAGAAGCGCAATGACACTGTGCAAACTCCAGCATATAGAGAGTTACGTTCATTAGGGAAGCAGATGATAGAGGAGGTACAACTAAATATCACAATGCAACTTAAAATGAAGGACCATTACGTTATCTACACCATCGACGACACGACACGATCACGGAAACTGGAAAAATTAATACCTACAAAATTTTAATAATGTAACAAGTGACAGACCAATATGGAAATTTCTTAAAGTGAACACACAAACTAAGTCTGTCCATTGCCAATTGTTCCTGAAACAAGCGGAATCCGGGATGTACAGAAGTTTCTCAACCAGATGGTGCTGAACTGACGGAACAATTGGACACAACTATACTATGCTCAGACGCAGAGGACTTTGAAAAAGTAGATCTAACGTTACCGATGAAACAATAAAAGAGACCGTAGTACAATTACAAAAGCTTCTTCAATCCATCACTTCTACTCTAATTATAACCCCATCACACTAGGGCAACGATTGCACTACCACCACCGCGTCCTGACAGGACGTTAGCAAATGAATGCATTTTGTTATTGTACCACCTGAAAAGCCATTTGGATGCTGAAATTGCCGTTTTCTAAATAAGAAATAGAAGAAAAAGAAACATGAAGCAACTTAGATTATGTTGCGTTAGTGCATGACTATAAGCAGAAAGAAGACTTCTGTTTGGCCATCATGACCAGTTAATATAAATGGACACATATGGTACAGTATACATACGGAGCTAGTGAATGCAATGAGGACGTTATTAGGACCTAGGGAGAGCGCAGTTTAGTCTGCATGGACGTAGTTAGCACATAATTTGGGCGTAGTATTAACGCAATAGACCTGGCGACAACGGGAAGCTCGCGGCACGTGTAATGAACTCACTGGCAACGTGATAGACGCAGTGAGAACTTGACAAAGACGTTGTAAGGGCGTAGTGCGAGCCTGAGTGCATCATTTCTTTTCGAGTTGACCCCGTCCCTGCCATCAAAATTTTTAGGACGTGATAGAAACTTTGCGAGCGTGGTGCGGACGTGCTCTGGTGTGATGGGGGCATTATAACTTACCGTAGACGTCTTTAAGACTGGGTCACCTCTTTCCAAATGGTGGATATTGGCGAATTCGGTGCAAATCACGCTTGGATTGACGAGCACGTTGCAACATTGCTATATATACTAATGAATGGGGCAATGGTGTTAACGAATCGAAGAAATGCAATCAAACTTTTTAGATAACAGCAGATTTCTAAATTGTTCAAACTAGAAAATTATATATATAAGTATATGCGCCTAAATCTATTATAATGCAGTTATTAAATGATAAGACCATCTGACAATTTTAACTGTTCTCTTTAGACAATCACACATAATTAAATAGATATCTGTCAACTGCGAAATATTAATTGATATACGCATTTGACTTCAGACTGAAACATCACACACTCTGTTAGTAACATATACATCAAAGAGACTTCAGTTGACACCATACACACTTGTCTAGTGCGAAAGGCCTTGTTATATTAACGTGTATACATTCTATTGAATCTGATAAGCGGTGGGGAGATGCTAAGTTATGTTCACAGACATGATGCCTGTATCATGAGTGCTAAATATTTTACAAATGGGTTTCATGTCACAATAATTTTGAGGAAAACTGTTTTTTACACAGAATAACGGACTAATCTGGCATAATTTGATGAATGACAACGCAATCATTGTACAGAAAACACATTTTACAACGGCAAATACACACTTAATAAAAACAACTAACAAGACAATAAAAAAACTAACATTTCGTCCCCCTGCAGGTCAAACATTTCAAAATGGCATGTGGAGGTCAGAAAACCAGAGACTGTTTACATAAAATTTCGTTGTATAACATACACATGTTTTCGATGCGAACCGCCTCTCGTGATACGTCGTTGGCCCCCAGTGCTTACGTTCTGTTAATAAAAATACGCGGACTTGTGAATTCACGAAGCTTCCCATTCGCGAATTTTAGAGAAAATAAAATCATCGCGAATAATATCGGATTTACAGTATAAGGTCGTGGTAAATGTTACCAAATTAAGAAAATTCATTTGTGATTGATTACTAAAATATCTCGAAACATCGCGTAGTAGAATCACCAAGAAAGAACATTTTCCGTATGTAAATTTCCGTGCAATCTCCTATTTCTAGGTCTAATGATTTTCTGGTAGGTTTAAGAATATAACCGGTCATTTCATCTTCAACCATTTTATCTAGGTCACTTGTAATCCTATGTTTCAAATTAACCAGGGGCCGTATTCACGAAGCTCCTAAGGTTAAGGTAAATAATTTCCTTAGGTTGTAAGAAATCTCCTTAGGTAAGGAAATTCCTTAACTTACTATTCACAAAGCTCCTTAGGAATTTCCTTATATCTAAGGGAGAATCATAGAAATCTAAGGAAAATCCTTAAACTTAACGAAGGAATATTTTTCCCTTAGGAGCTTCGTGAATACGGCCCCAGAATGCTTTTTTGTGTGTTGCTCGAGGCGAAGTACTAGCTACTTCTTTTGGCCAGAAAAGATAAAATGCTACAGTTTTTTACCCACCTGAAAAGTTACTAAGACGGTTACGAGGGTTTTGAATTGCACCGACGATCAACAAAATATTGGATATTTAAGGGAAATTACTGTCGAGCAAATGGGTGTACGACGTACCTGTCGCTCGATATGAAACAAAATGAAATAATGTGTTTGGTTGTCATATCATCAAAGTCACGTGTAATCTATTTAATGGAGACTTCGAACTTGCCTTTCTCAATGATATAGGCTGATCTGTGATCAGATTTGCCGTAAAACTCAACTGGATCATTTTCTCGTCCCCCACTAAGCATAACACAACATATAGACATTGTTGTCCACATTATTATGTGTTCCTGCTGACAAAAGCCTTAGAATGCATTATATATACAATGCGTGTAGTTTCAAAATAAGCAGTCATACTACATCGGTAATATAGAAATGGTGGAGATGATCGATGCTCTATTGGTAACGTGATGGACTTCTAAACGAAAAGGCGTGGGTTCGAATTTCGACTCCGCCTTTCGCATTCCTCAGGGACTCTTTATAAGTGTCCCCAAGTACTGTGTCCAGAAAATCACAGAAATTTGCCGAGGCGTGTATAGTGTATCAGTACTTTACACCGGCCAGGATAAAGAACCAGGATAAACTTTTCGTAATATGAGTAGGAATATAAATGCCCGGTTCTCCTATATCTTATCTCCCCTCTTCTCTTGGGCGGCTCCGAAATTAATTACCATAGATCTAGAGACAGTATTAGAAAATGCACGGGTACTCAAACCTAATCTAAGGGAAAGAACTACTAAATACAAAGTATGTACTATAGTCTAATACGAGTTGTCTTTCTTGCGTTAAGTGACAAATCGGTGCTATGTCGTGGATAAACAATTATTCAGCATCTTTTAACAATTCAATGTATTCTTATGGCGGTATTAAAAGAGATGTCCGTATGATGAGCTCCATCATAAAGATACATTTACATTGAAAAATGATGGCTGTACACAATACGTAGCAACATGCGTTTAATTTTCAAAATGATTAATCAATTATATGACGTTAGAAATACTATTAAAAAGACAGGAAAAACTGCCTATTTAGATTGGTAAGATATAGGAATTCAATATCATCACATATGTGACAAATTGTGATTATTATTCCATAGAAAATTCATTACACCGTAATCAGCAGTACATATTATATATTCTCGAACAGATATGAAACTTACTTGGTGACATAAAGCAGAATGTTGGTGATATATATACAGTACAACCTCTCTTCAGCAACAACATCCCTTCAACTACAGCATAATTTTAGTCCACTGCACGATTTTACTATAAATTTAACCTCTCTAGAGCAACAACCTCTCAGCAAAAATATAATTTTGCGTCTATATTTCTACTGAATGCTGAGACTAACTCAATGACCATTTTTTATCCGAGTCTCAGCACGCGGTCTTGATGAAGATTATTATATACACATGTACATTCAAACCTGTAAACAAAGTCCACCATAGGAAAGACAAAATGTGGCCTTTATTGACAGGTTGCCTTTATTTAGAGGTAATTTTATTCTAAATAATCAATGACTCATGGCAGTTTTTGAAAGAATGGCCTTTAATCAAAGGCTGGCCTTTATTCGGAGGTGGTCGCTTACACAGGTTTGACTGTGCATGTACAAGTGTACGCCTTGTTGGTAATTCGCCCTTTATTCAAATACATCAGAACATGTATTCAAATTCACATTCTGTAGATTTCTAATAGCGTCTAATTGTAGATATTACAAAACTATTCTTTAACATCCATTATTTATAATGAATAGACACATCACCAGGTGTGAGCCTTATGGTATTATAGCATTGTCTTTTTCAATAAATAACTCGTTTTTCACACTCACATATGACAACTTATTGACTTAACGAAGAACTATTTATCAAACATCAATTGTTTTTTATGTATCAGATAATTATCCATCAACCTAGTGTGTAAGTTAATCCTCCCTGGACTTCAAGTACAAACACATGTATTAGAAAGTTAATGGAGGCCATTTCAATGCTTAAGCTGTTGTTCCAAATGGCGAGCCTTATAAAAACAATGTATGCCTATTGGACTCCGTACCTATGTTGATTAAAATTTCTCTATATTGTCTTTTCGTTTTGGGTTTTACGCCCTCATTCAACAGTCAGAGTCATGTGGTGGACAGTTCACCTAACCATCGTTCCTGGGAAGAACCAGTGATAGACTCCCATCTTCCGTAAGCAACTGCTTACTGTCTCACACATGAAGAGACATAGTCGGTAGCGGGGCTCGAATCCACGGCCCTCTATCAGTGAGTGGTTACAGTGAATTGAAGCCAGCTACATTAACTACTCGACTAAGGAGGCTGGGCTCTATATATTGGCAATATGGTTGTGAGATTCAATTGTTTATAACATTAGTTTCTGGTGAACAGACAATAAGACAAAGAATCAAGATACATGCTAAATCATTCACAAATACAATCCGCTATGATTCAATATTAGAACTCAATGTTTAAATCTAAATAATCAAAGTTTCATGAAACAGTAAACGAACGTACTAATCATGGACTACTAGTATATGTTATCTGTGTCAATAGAGAGTAGTATAATTTACATTTAAATGAATTCTATTGATTTAAAGAATGCAAGAAAAATGCAAGTTTAAGATTTGAGAAAATTGTACACTAATTTATACAAAGCAATTGAGACGCTTTACCTTATAAAAAGTGTAGATAGGTGCTCGAGTGGTAACGCGCTTGACTACTAATCGAAAGGTCGTGGATTCGATTCTCGGCTCTGCCTTTCGAATTTCTCAGGGAGGCACGAGAACCAGGAAAAACTATTTAAAAAGAGTATGGATATAAATGCCCGGCGGATCTGAACTGACCATAACTGTCAAATGGACCGCTAAACAACAGATAAATAATAGAAAAAGATTGTAGAGGTACTTGCATTTTTTTCATCATTAATTTGTTACCTACAACCAGTGAAATAGATAACATGTTATTTATTTTATTATAAAACCATTACAGGTACCTAAGTATACATTGTTACATAATGTATAGAAACAGTGAAGGGTATGGAAACAACAGAGAACAATAAGTAGTACTGTACAGCAGTACAAGTTTTACACCAAATATGTCAAAATGAATGGTAATCTTGACGCAACATAACAGAACGGAGTAGAAAAGAGCAGAACAGAGTTGAACGAAGTAGACAAGAGCAGAACAGAGTTGAACGAAGTAGACAAGAGCAGAACAGAGTTGAACGAAGTAGACAAGAGCAGAACAGAGTTGAACGAAGTAGACAAGAGCAGAACAGAGTTGAACGAAGTAGACAAGAGCAGAACAGAGTAGAACGAAGTAGAGAAGAGCAGAACAGAGTAGAACAGAGTAGATGAGAGGAGAACGGAGTAGACAAGAGCAGAACAGAACGGAGTATAGAAGAGCAGAACAGAGTAGAACGGAGTAGAGGAGAGCTGAACCGAGTAGAACGGAATAGAGAAGAGCAGAACAGAGTAGAACGGAGTAGAGAAGAGCAGAACAGAGTAGAACGGAGTAGAGAAGAGCAGAACAGAGTAGAACGGAGTACATAAGGGCAGAACAGAGTAGAACGGAGTAGAGGAGAGCAGAACAGAGTAGAACGGAGTAGAGGAGAGCTGAACCGAATATAACGGAGTCGAGGAGAGCAGAACAGAGTAGAACGGAGTAGAGGAGAGCTGAACCGAGTAGAACGGAGTAGAGAAGAGCAGAACAGAGTAGAACGGAGTAGAGGAGATAATTGTTGCCCTGAGTAGAGAAGAGCAGAGTAGAATAGAATAAATAATTTATTTTGGACGTGAGATTGCTCCTCATCCATACGGAGTATTCTGAGATAGAGGAACAATGCAATAAACAGATACATGAATATATTATTTATAAGGGTAAGTATAAATATACGTATATTCTGTATTATAAGATATAGTAAAAATAAAACATTATCAGTGTAGCACCTGCTTCGTTTTTTGCTCTTTAATTATTCATTATTAGTTATATACTAATATGGTATACATCTATATACAATTAATTACTCATGGCCACGCCACGGGTGGCGGAGTACATGTATATCTGAGTATAATGAATGAGTATAATGATGTAAACACGTGTAGGTAGAATACTAGAATATGAGTCATTTACTAAAAAAGACTTAGCTCAACAAATATCATAAAAATCACAAGCAATATTAAAACATGTACATCTTCGTGAACTGAAACATATTCTAATCACAGTCGTGAATACATGTACATGGGCCTTGTCACACCATATAGAGATCCTTTCAAATACAGCTCCCGGAGTAGCTCTATTCGGTAAGTAAATGGTGCACATTAAATTGGGGAGCTGTATACGTAAAAAGCATGTCTTGTGTTTATATATATATAATAACGAATTTATCATCATTAAAACGTCATTAATTTTATCTTGTATCAGATAATTGTGAATCTCTATCCGAGGGAAAGCAACAACTATACTCTGAAGATAGATAGCTTCTTATTTAGATTAGGAGCTATGTTAGGAAGGATCCCTATAGGGTGCGACAGGGCTTACCTAATTTATCCCATTAGTTTTACGTTACTAAGACTATCAACAACTGATAAATAGCAGTTTACGTAGAACACATTTCGGATGCTAGACATCCTATCATTTAAAGCGGTGATGATTTTATGAAAATTTTATTGATTCTGTCACGAAATATGATCACATTGTTTCAACTGCTGTATATCAAATTGTCCTCAGTAAGTGTCGCATTGTATGATGTCCACACGTCTTAACTGTATGTGTTATTTAAGTGATATATGTTTCTGTTCTCAATGGTGAAAACGCGATGCTAGTGTGTTAGTTCTTAATTGGGATCTTCACGTAATTTCACCGGTTGTCACATGTAGCAGTATTGTATTATACTAGTTTTATTCATAGATTGGCTGTGTTTTTATCCAGCCCGTTTAGCTCAGTTGGTAGATTATCTGACTTGCAAGCAGGAGATCGCGGGTTCGAGCCACGCATCGGGTACTTTGTTAACACTCCTCTGAAAGTACACTAATCACTGTCACAACAAACTAACTACGTGGTGAAGTATATATGAATTAAATTACTGTTATGCGGGTTATTTCAATAATCTTTTATTTCTATTTTCATTTTTTATCAAACCAACAAATTACTACGTAAGTCATATTTAGGAGAAAGTAACCTGACTTTTTATCAATATGGTATTTAGTGTACTAAAAACAAAACGAAATGATTAAACAAATCATTCTAAAATTATACATTTAGTAGTGATTTCGTCCTTATACACTGCTCACTTTTTATACTCTACCACTTAAATTGTTGAATATCTCATGAATATAAGGCACCATGAAAATAAAAATTATCCAAAGCCCCAATAGATTTTTGGATGTTAAAACTAAAGTAGGTCTTATTTTACCTAGAAAGATGTCTTATCAGTGAAACTGGCTTAAAAACATTCAGAAATTTTCTTTTTTTAATCGCGAAGTACATATAGAAATATAGCACAGTAACTTTTATCTTTGTATCTTTTCAATGATATTGTATGCAAAAATAAGACTTTAAGCATTTGACATCATTTTTACGAGATGTGACAAAAATGAATTCATTATGTAAAAACTATTTAAGATCAAATTAAATATATTTCTTATAATTTTATTTATTGTTATGTATTACTAAATTCAAAAGCTAATGGGCCTTTAAGGCAATCCTGTAATAATGTACAAACTTTAAAATTTCAGAGTAAGTCAACCTTACTAAATAATAAAACTTCCATTCTACGATTTATGAGTAAAATATCAAATACATTAGTGATAGTCCTGTTCACAAAATATTCAAAATAAGTTATCCTGTCCGATTATTAAGATGAATAGCGTACCAAGGGAGGTAAGTTACAGATTAGAGTTCTGCCGCTGACAACAATGACCGATAGAAGTGTGACCAAATTTATTTATTTGGGTCAAACGTCGTTTTCAACAACCGTTCGGTCATAAACGGCGACTGGTTCACTTTTAAAACCAGATTTCCTGGACGGCATTTTTGACCAGTACTAACTTACCCTTGCATTATAGAGCTGGCGACTTGAAAAAAGGGTATGACCTGTCGACAAAAAATAACTAGAACCTGATTAATGTTGCGTTGCAGTATGCATCACAAAAAGCCGTATCATGTAAAAATTCTGTGCTTGGTTCGGTTGTTCAACAAAAGTTGCTGTGTTCTGTTTTCCTTTGTGCTCCACGAATAAAGACAGCATCACCCTATTTGTATGAACATTGGTTAAATTTAACCACTGTGTTAACTTTGAAGTTAGGTTAAATTTTGAGTTAAAGTTTGGTTAAGCGAGAATGTATAAACTATTTGGGTAAATTTGACCAGAAATTACCTCTAGTTTATTTAACTCAATTGTCTGATATTGTTTAGAAAATTGTCAAGATCATCAGTTTGTCTGCTTACTCGTTTGAATCGTCGAGGTCGTCTAGCACTTTGTGTAAACAAAAACCAGCCATCTTACTTCTGGTTAACTCTGGTATCTTAACCTAAACATTTAACCCATACCAATATTTGTATACAATTGGGTACATCCTCTTCTTGGGACTTCTGGATTGTCTTCGTATATATCACAAAACATAATGCTATTATTACCGTGTTGTTCTGCAACTATCAGTGCCCAGGGGCTTGCCAGCATTTTTTGAATTCGGTAGTTTTATTAAATTTTGAAAGTTGTATTCAATACAAGTTGAATCTCTTCGGAGTAACGATTCCCTTGTCTAGTTGCAATGATTTGATCAAATATGTGGCTCAAGTCGTTTATGCAATATTCTAAATTCTCTTTACTATTCATTAGTACACTGTTTTCATTGGATCAAGCATATAATGTAAGTGGCTTATTTGTCTTTTAAAGAATGCATACAATCACATTAACTTACTCGCGGATATTTTAGCTCAACCAAGGTGGGCGAAAATAAAGCCAACTGTTGTAATATCACCAGTTAATAATTACATAACACCAACAGTTTATGCATAATATCGCTAGTTGTAGCACTAATTCGCTTGTTGAAACGGAACCATCCTCAAACCTTGTGCGTTCCATGAATAATTTACGTGCATCAAAGCAACATGAGAGAATATAACGCCAAGCTTATCCGATTTTCTCGTCTAGGCATTCTGGCTGTTTGCAAGGACAAAAGACCGTCGATATTGATCGCCCACATGATGCAGAAGACAGTCCATAACCACGTAAATAGTCAACATGTCACACTAGGAGATACGTTGAATATTTGCAGTCAGTCAATGATAAGAAAGCTATATTGATGCGAAGCCAACAGACCTCTCACTAACAGATGTTGTATTGGATATTTTACTCCCAGTACACATTTAGTCCAGAACGAAATTAACAACCCAGCACCTCCTGTTACAGTTGCTAAGCAACGCACCTGGTTCGGCTTTCATCTGCTCTTATCGACAGACCATGCCAGCTCGCGCGCGGTCACGTGATCCGAAATTATCGTCTGCTTCGTATCAATTTTCCTGTTGTGGCATTTGCAACATGTAGAAGAGTTGGTTGGTCTAATGTGCGGATGTTGACTGCATAGTGTTTGTAAAACTAGCTAGATATATTCAACTATAGTGAATGTGGAGCAGTTAGTAAATTGTCTGATTTAACAATTTACTAACCTCTATGTTATGTTTTAGCATAGACAAGGACGTAAACACGTTTTCTATTCCGATTGAAGGACTTTAGTACATCTTTAGTGGACAAGACTTCGGGACAGAAAAGCTTTCTGACATTATCGACCTCGTGTAAGTCTGCTCGAGCGGTACGTGAAAATCAAGGACGCACTTGAAATATCGTTCGGTCGTGTTATTGGTATCGTCTGCTTGTGTTTGAATGGTTGAGGGGAAGTCTACACTAAAGATGTTTCATTTGTGCTCGAGGAAGATGTAAACGAACTAATCTCGTTGCATGCTGGTAAGTGTTCAACTTAAACACTTGTATAATCTTTCATTTATATTGAGGTATTGCTTGTCTGCATTAACTCTCGGTTTAAATTAGTTTATCGGGCTTGGGTTGGCTTGCAGAATGGTGTTTACGTTGTATAAGGCTGTTGAGAAGTTGGCAACTAGAACAAATTGATAATAGATTAGAGTGCTACATGTATCGGGCCACAAGTATTGTGTATTCATTCCGCTTCGTGGGGGCCGAGCTGTGTGTGTATTTTCGTAGTCGGAGTGGGGTCACTAGAGGCTGGTGTGTTGATAAGGCTGACTTGATCAGCATCAGATATTCTCTGAAGGTTAACTTGATACTAAGTTATTTATATAAACAGAGTGTATAAACTAGCAAGTTAAGTTGGCACAAATGACATGTAAGGAATATCGATACTGTATTTTGAATATTTATCTCGCGGCATGTTGTTTCAGAGTGTACCAGTTAACATTAAATGAAGTTTAAATGAAGTTGTTATGCAGTCATCTACTGGTTACAAGTTGCCCGAGTCCAATTACCACTTCCCCTTTCGCTGCTGATTTAAGTTCGGCCCCGGGGTTCGGTTTATTGAGTACATGAAGACCTGTACAATTGTAAAATATAATGAGAAGTAAGCGTTTATATTGTAAGTTTTTTTATCTAATTAACTTATGTATAAACTTGTATGGATGTATCAACAGTTGACTAGCTTACAAATAAAATTCGGGTATTATAAATGTTGATGGAAGTAATTATGGGATGAAAAAGGATTACACGATGACGACATGTTATATAATTATTTAATGTACCGTAGTACACACAGATAACCAGTTGTACTGTTAGAAAATCAGTGTCTGTCATTTGTTCATAAACAATCCGTTAAAAACTCGCACCTGTTCAATAATTGATTGAATCAGCTTCAACTTAATGGACGTCAAGATTTCGACCAAGTTTACGTGAATCACGGGAATTTATCAGATGTCGGTTATTTATTATTACGTAACTTGAATAACGGAGATCGTCAATAATAGTTGAGATAAATCGATTATTTTGAATTGGTGATTTTTAATGATTGATAGTTAATGATTGTTAATGTAATGGTACTAATGTTAATGAAACAAAGATAATGTGATGATGGGAAGTTTAATGATTTAGGGATTTATCATTCATTATAATTTATAATGAAATCAATGATGGTAATTAAAATGGTAATATCGATAATAATGTTGAATGAAAAGTTGTATCATGGACATATATGCATACATTTATGTATGTAAGTCTTAATTTGGTTATATTAATGATACCGTGTATATATGAATGGTGGTCGTTTGATTTTGATGTATTATTATAATTATAATTAATTAATAATGTTGAATGAAGAGTTATGTTAATAATACCGTGTATATATATATATATATATGGTGGTCGTTTGATTGATTTTATTAATGAATTTTTAATTAACTGCTGGAATAAATTGTGCAAACATCCCGAAGAAATTACCAATGTTATTGAACAGATTGATTTTTGAAGGTGATTATTGGGACGCGTGTATGATGTTACCAAAAGCTTGATACAGACATTGGCACTCGTGTAATACTTGATATCGCCTGAGGACGCACACCATGCAGTGAATCACATATAACAGATGTGGCCGTCTTATCACCTCTGGTTGATGTGTTAACCCTGGATGATTCTGTGACCCGATATTGATTGGCAAGCCTCCTTGTCAGACCGTCTAGTTTATCGATTTATCAACCTCCCATCGTACTGTAGGCCTGCGATGTACACATTTTCTTCTGCCGGTTCGATACGGTTATTTTAAACTGGTTTCCGATCCATGTTGCAATACACCGAAGGAACAGTCTATGTACAGGCCGAATAAACGGGAACCAGTTAACGGTAAACGGTTCGCTCGCTGCAACAGTATTTCTTGTATTTACGTCAGCGCTATTGGGTGTGTTTCGTTTACAGTACAACACAGATAGGATGACAACCTTAGTCTCAATGTTCAGTTTAAGCTGGTCCCCATTGACTCCGTCAGTATCTTTGGTGCAATTTTAACATGAACGGGAATCAGTATATATTCAATTGATACGGTTACTAAGTAGAAATGCTAATACGAATGCGCTATGTATTGAGATAAAAAATGAAATCCGGACAGAAAATTAGAGGTGTTTGTAATGAGCGGTCATATCTTAATACTGAAGTGTTCGCTATGTGAGGTCTTACTAACAATGTTTTTATGGGCATAATGCCAACCTTGTAGAATATTTTGTTTTGGGTTACGCTACCTATACTCACCAAAAAACATCTCTACCCAGCTTTTGGTGTCTTTGGTAAAATACTTTATTAAAAATACAAACGTATAATTATAAATAGTATTTTGATAGGTAATTTGGGTAATAAATTGTTAAATTTCCTAACCATCTACCCACTGAAAATTATCTGGGTAGTGTTATCCCAGACCCGCCTCCGTGGCCGATTGGTTAAGGTATCACTGTAACATCTCACTGATGGGTCATAGGTTAGAGCCCAGCTACCGACCATGTCTCTTTATGTGAGAAAGTAGGCAGTTGCTTACAGAGGATGGGAGTCTAGTACTGATTCGTCACAGGAACAATGTTTAGGTGCATTGTCTGCCTCATATGACTCAAACTGTTGAAAAGGGGTGTAAAACTCAAACATACAAAATGTAGGGTTACCCAAATAAACATATTTATAAGGATCACCGAGTTTTGGTATGATTTTAAGACTTATTAGTAAAATTGTTATAAGGTAAAATTGGTCAAGCGAACTAGTAATGTTTTACATCATTCGTTTGTCTCATTTTACATGTATATGATTGTGCAGTTGACCTGATCGTGTTTTGAGACAGTTATAATCATCCGAAAATTATTTACTTTGGTAAGAATCTCGATGTTGTTGATATTATTACCGACTTGTATTTGTCTGTATTTTTCTTGAAATTGAACACAAGAGATTGAATATGGATACACGTGAAGTTGGTCACGTGGTGTAAGTAATATCGAGAAATTTAATAATGGAATACTGTAGTGGTAATGCAACACAGTGATATACTAGTAGACGTTTTGGTTAAAAATTATTAAATCTTGATGATGACAGTGACGCTGGTGGAAAAGATGACGATGATGATTATGAGGAAGTGATGTGGTAAATGTAATGATAGTCAGCCTCGTGATGGTGATGATGATAATAAAACTGATGTCTTAGATGTGTCTGTTTGTTTATATATCTATGGTGTAACGGCAGCTATGGTCATTTCAGAATCGTCCCACTGAGTGGAGAGATAAGATACAGGAGCACCAGGCATTTATATCCAGACTCTTTTCGAAATAATTTTTCCTGGTTCTTTATCGTGCCCGATGTAAATCTGACACCAATACACACCTTGCCTTTTCCTGTGGTTTTCTAGACACAGTACATGGCTCGGTAGTTGTGATAAGGACACTGTCCCTGTGAAATTCGAAAAGTGGAGCCGAGAATTGAACCCACGACTTTTCTTTTAGTAGCCCAGCACGTTACCACTCGACCACCGATCACCCCCTGTTAGATGTATCTGACTCGGAAATAAAAGTTTTACTTCATGTTGCTTCTACTGTTGTTTCTACTGTTGCTGCTGTTGTTGTTGTTGTCTCTGTTTCTTGTTGACGATTATGAAGGTAATTGTAGTCGTGTTTGTCTAGTCTAGACATTTATACATTCCTCGTATCATGATGGTATTGTTTTGTCTGAAGTTTTATGTCACACCATCTGTCAGGGTCATATACGACTTTCCTCTACCACTAGCCTACACCAGGGTAGAACTTCAGACCTTCCGAAAGTTGGCAGGACAGCTTCCTCGGGTTTCGAGCCTTCGAGGATTCGATAAGGGACTAGTGATTACTAGTCAGAGACCATAACCACCGACCACCTAGCCTCCAAACCGTAATAACTATTACAATGTATTACAGTCCTAAAATTTTGTAGAACGATGATGATGATGATGTTGTTGTAGTAGTTGTTTGTGTTTGTTTGTTAAATTAAAATATTGAAATTTGGTCGTCAGAGTTACATCTAAGTTCAGCATCATACTTAACTTTAAAACAACAACAGACAAACTGTTGTATAAAATCTGAAGAAGTACAATGACATCTTACAACTATTAACATATGTTTATCATTTCATAAAAGAGTTGTAAACACACATAAAAACTTCCCACGTGACTTATTGATGGTTATTAATTACATTTTTGTATTATTAAGAAGCACAACTGAGAATTGAGTATAAATGAATGATGTCACCCTGTCTCAAAAAATCAAACCAGTTCAACATAGATCCTTTCAGTGTTTCTGATACCATGTATTCGGTACACCTCAGCCGATTCCGTACGTCTATCTGACATCTGGACGGAGTTGGTTGTGTGCCTAATGTAAATTGGTTCCCTTTCCATGTTGCAGTGCACCAACGGCTTTGTACAGACAGAGTCAACGAGAACCAGATTATGCCGGATGTGGGGACATGTTGAGCTACATGTATACATCATTACTTAAACTGGTTCCCCAACAAGACGTACTCTGCGGTAACTAGACTAATAGAAATGAAAGTGTTTGGGTACGAAACCTGGTTCAGTCTTTCGCCTGTTATATCCGGGTAAGCTTTGGACGGAAGTGGTTGGTTTTACATGTTCACGATAAACAAATGAACTTGTTCAATAAGACACACGAACCATCAGGGTAACAATACGATATCGGATGATAAATAATTCATATTTATTCAGAGATGTTTATCGAGTACAATATGCTTCGCCGCATTGCCACGTTGCTACTACCTGTGTTGCTATGACTACATATAATGTGCAGGTATAAAAACCCGTACAATTCCGGTCTCTTTAGATGCAATATAGGTACACATTTTTCTTCCAATACTAAAAATATAGTTTTACCGATAATGCAGGGCTTAAGCAATGGTCGTACAGCAAGACATCTCCAACGTTAAAGTTGTTGTTGTTGTATTCGACTTGCTGGCTTATTGAGCTATGAGTGTTCAGTCTTTTCCATACGCCATTATTTTCTAGGGTGTATTGATCCGCCATAGGACGGTCTAGCTAACAATGCACATTGTGAGTGAAACAGATCTTCCGTCGTGTTGGAAGCTTTCCATACAATGAAGTTTATCAGCTGAGGAGAGGAGTTATCAATTTCCAGTACTAATCAATCGTGAAAACTCGGTAGTATTCGGTAAACTTCGCTATTTGCGATTTGTCACCATTTTGACGTTTTATTCAAATAGACATTGCAGTTTCGGCAATTTAGAACACAACTTTGTTTCCGTTTGTGATATATTAAACACATATTATTACTTTTTACCAATATAGTATCCTAATCATACATGAACTTTTGAAATAGGTTAGCTTTCTTTACCCATTGGTCGACTCCACGTGACACAATCATAGTATAAATTGTAAGAAGAAGAATATTATGTCAGCACTTAATCAACATTTTGCTTGAGTTTTGTATGCTTTATTGAACGTGTAGCCCTCGGTCCTGCTCCAGTGGATAGTTCGCTGAATCTGTAACACAGTGATCTGGGTTCGATTCTCAGTCGCGGCAGATCATATCCTTCCATAAAAAATTGACAACAATGTCGGTTTTCCTCCGCATGTGGGGAAGTCGCCTGTTCCTTGTGTGGAAGGCGGAAATACCGTCCTGGTGAACTTGTTGATTGAATCGACCGCCGTATATTACTGAACAAGCTTTAAAAAACGGCGTTAAACTCAAATAAAATGAATTTGTAAAACAATTAATTTAATTGCATCTTGTTTTAATGACATTACTTATGGCGATAGTTCTTCCCTTTCCTTTAATCAAGATATTCAAACACACAAACTCCAAACCGTCGTTTGAATTTCAAATAATTGTAGTTTCCATGCTGTTCACCGCTTCTTGATTTACAAGTTTATTTATGTGAGATGTTAGACAATCATTTACGGGTGAAAGTTTGAGTTGAAATAATGATAACTAAAATAATCGAAATATTTTAATCAAATTTCTGTTGTTTTCTCAAACCTTGATATTTGATTCCCTTTACACTGAAACATACGACGTGTGTTTATAAGACTGTGTTACTTTAATGAGTATGTTGCCTTTAAGGATATGTGTTAGAGGCATGGTCCGTACCAGCGAACGAATTGAAAATGCATTAGATAGCGAGGTAGATATTTATTCATTTAACGAGGACAGACATAAATGGTCACATAATACAAATGTACATGCATGCAATGAAAATAATTACAATGTAGATTATAATCTTTAACATGAATTTCGACATCGTTTTGTCGCGAATTATTTTCCATCTGTGCCAATATTTTATAAATTTAATTAAATCATACGGTGTGCTTAGTGAAAGTAACTAAAGGTGGATTTGTATCAAATATAATAATGAAAGTTATGATGCCAAATAATTCTCAATAATACACTTCTCCTTAATGCAGTTACAATAATGTATAATGAAAATAAAAACATTACGTAGACCCGTGTAACCTCTGATTTTGATAAAGTTTCACTCGCTGATCCGACTATACATTTGTTATCCATATTGAATTTGTACAAGCTAGTTGTGCACGTGCTTTATGACCTTGTTTGCTATTTCATTAATAATAAGTATTGTATCTGCCGTGTTTCACTTGACCTGATAGAATTTTACTTAAGTTTATACATCCAAATGTTATTGTAAGTTTTTAAAAAATATTTTTCGATTACTTACGTAATGATCCAATGATTAATAACAAAAGGGCGTGTCTGCGATGTATCGTGAAGTGTTTTTTAAAGAAACTATATTATGTCGTGTTTTCCAAGGACTTATAACTTCTTACAGTAACACAAAACTCAACTTTAAGTACTGTCATTTTGTTATACCTTCAATTACCCGTACGTATCGATAGCTAACTACCTGTAATCTCCATTCATCGTGTTTTAAATGCTAAGTTACTGAAACACGTTGTATTGATTGGATATGTTCGTTCTTAGTTCAACAAATATGAATGTAATTCAACAGTTGACATGATTGTTCTGTTTAGTTATATACCCACATTAGGCGTACCCACGTTAGGCGATGGATGTAGACAAGTTCTGCACTTTTCCACAGCACGTGCGTATTGAGACATTCTTGTCAAGTGTAGATATACACTAAAGTACCTACCAGTGCTACCACTACTTCAAGTTACGTAATTTTACTGTTCTTGATTTAAGCTTGATTAAGTCTATGATAAAAGCCGTTCTGTCACGTATGCGATGTTTCAACTCACATCTAAACGCCCGTATATTTCTACGGTCTCGTATTAAAAACATAAGATGGTAAGAGCCAGGCCATCTAGCATTGAAGTATTATCGACGTCTGCAGATCTTCTTGTTGTTAGGAATAAAATAAATTGTACCATGTGCCAGATATCAATAACCTCTCTACGTCTAACACGCGTGCGAGAGTATTATGCCAAAGACATCAAAAAGAACTATTCTGTTTCCATAGCAACCGATTGTGAGAAGAATCCAGGATTCGCAGCGGTCTGGGAATGATTTGTATCAGATTAACATTTTCAGCTGTAACTTGCGAGGTCTGGTAGCGTTGTGAAAATCTTGTGTTAGCGATTGTGTCTATGGTAGGGAAATATTGAACAAAAGCCAGCAAGCAGGAAATGGATTTTTAGATGGCAGATTGTAAATGGATGGATTACTTCTCGGATGTGAGTTTTCCCGTGTGTATTTGTCTCAAAGCCATTATATACTGGGTGTCTAGTTTGTACAAACGATTGTAGTGTGCATGGTCTTGATTTTGATTTTAGCTTTATACATGCAAGGGGAGTGTACGGTCGTTTATTGTAGGTAAGGCGTAGCTCTCAGAACATACGCTGGCGTCATGTACGCTCTCTACAGCTCTTAGTTATCAACTCAACTATACGCGGCTATGTTTGTACAGATATGATTAACTGATTGTGTAGAAACTTTTATGACAATCCACTCGTCTAATCCGGATTCATTAATGTATAAACTGACATGATTGGTTTTGAACGATAGGGTTACATGTTCTTGTACAATTTAAGAGGCTTCAAGCTGAGTTCAATTCTATATTACGTATGATAGGGGTGTATGTAATGTCATAAGAAACTATTCGTTCACTAAGACATGCTTTGTCAAGAGATAATTCGTTTTTGAGCAGAACTGCTGTGACTGATTGGTGAATCAAATAATTAATGCATTTTCTATTGGTTTACCGATATCTGTTTGAGTTCAATGTAGTCCTAGAAACACTTAAAATAAAACAAAAAAAACAACATTTGTTTATTATTGGTTCATGTTGTACAAATGTCTTTATATTGACATACGAGGCTGTGATATTACCATGGTGATGTGGCTTGATTTAAAGCCACAGTATTAACGTCAACTCAGATCGCTCAATAGCTCTGTCAACTGGCTCAGTGACTGCGTGTTATTTCTGTTTGTAGAAAGTGCTTGTGACTAATGGCTTGATTCCTTCTTGTAGAGTACGTGTTAAGTGTTACTTCTTTTGTTGTGCATACATTCTCGCACGTTCGCATGCTATCGTATATAACTATGTTAAACACTTAATGTGGTTTGAAGATTTGAATACTACTCACGTACTTGTTTTGAATTTACACCAACATTTCATGTACGGCATGAGCAAGTCAATCGCTAGAGTTTTAGTCGGACCGGAACCTTCCGACGAACTTAATAATGATACGTAATTACCGGTGCGGTGTATGTACATGCATTTTAATTATGCTTACAAGTACATGTACCTGTTTGGCCGGACTGTTTGTGACATACATGTGCGTTATTTAACTCTCAAGAAGTACTTAATCGATTCAATAAATCATGCCCGTATTATGATTTATACGGGTTAACCTTCCTTTACGTCCACTTCAATTTTATGACCCCTCATTATCACGCCCCCTTATTTTGGAAACTAAACGATAGTTCAGCTTTCCATATCCGTCACTAGCTCGGCGTCCATGGATTTGATACGGACCAAAGTACTACGTTTTCCTACATCAGCCATGTAATTGTTAAACTAAGTACCCGTTCCATGTTGCAATGCAATTCTACGTGATTACAATATCCGTGAGTCCTTTCAGTACTTTGATTTATTCTAATCTTGATTAAGGCACAAAGTCAATATTTTTTTACCGATTTCTTGTACGTAAGATGGACTTAAAAATAAGGTTTTGCCATTGATGTTAAATTGTACTGTACGCTTGTTTATATTTACACATATACAATGTATAAGTTTCTTAAAATAATTTGAACAACATGGCTGTCACAGACAACAATACCACTGACTTAATTTCGTTCAGATTGTGGCCTACGCATGTATGCATTTATGATTTTCCATGCTACCTGTGATATTATCTTCTATCTACATCTTTTGTCTCGTTCGTGTCGTACTTTTCACCATCTGTCTGAAATATTATAGATGAACAGACAGTACGATCGTATATATTACGTTCCCTGTCATAAAGTAATGTTTACTTCATACTATTAACATATTCATCGGATGCATGTCGCGCATCAAAGCGTTGACGTAATGACTGAACTGTGAACATCATCAATTTTATGTTCTAAAGTTTATTCCTATATACATTGTTGTATTATTCATGGTTGGTTCTATCAGTGTGTCATGGTTATTGTAACTTTCTCCATTTATAAGATACAGTTCAACCGCACTATTAATTATGACTGTCATACTGGGCGAGAAATCGGGCCTTTTAACTAATTTGAATTATAGAGGAAGTATTTGGATTTGTAACTACCGGCGATGGATCCGGGATCCATTCTTGGTCGCGGGAGGTTATACACTTCCGTGAAAATTTGACACAGATGGAAGGATAAGTAAGCACTGTTTAGAATGATGTACAAGAAAACTGCCCAGATGAAACAAACGGTCGCAGTCTATAACTGAAAAAATGTTGAAAAACAGCGTTAAACACAAAATAGATCAAAATGAATATATTAAGTGTTTAAATAAACCTGTCCGAAATTAAGTTGTTTTTACAATACGACGATCTTAGTACCAAGTGTACCAGTGTATGAGGTTTTACGGTACTAAGTTCTGACCTTGTTGTACTAAATGTAGGGTATTCTGAGTTCAGGCAACACGGAGTGATAACGCATAGACTTCTGTACAGAGATACAGTAGTTGCACATGATGTATTCTCTTAAAATTTACTCAAAGTCTCTGTAGGTATAGTTCTAATACATGTAGTTGGTAACTCATGACGATAGCTGTTCTAGAAACGAGGTAACGCATGGTTCGATAGGTGAAACAATTTCAAGTTTATAGAGCCATTTTTATACGTTCAAAACTTAGCATTTTTTTGACGTTTTGAGAAACCGGGTATTTGAATTGATTTTACAAATGATCGACATGATGGATCACTGTCTCTCTGCTCGTCTGTTTTCGCGCTTGGTATATACTGTGGAATCATTAATTTACGTTAGGGATTTATTTACATGAATTTCGTGGGTATGCACGGAATCTAACCCCCACGAATTTAAATGCAGAGATAAGGCATTTTTCTTTCAAAATTCAAAATCCACGAATATATGTCCCAACGAAATATAGCCATTTTAGTAAAAGCCTCGAAAATGGAACCAACAAAAATTGATGAAAATACAGTATTTGTTTAATAATTTGAATACTGTTGTTGATTAGATTTGAAAAAAAATCATTCAAGCAGTGTAAAAGTGGAAAAAATGAAACTAAGGATTCCTATTGAAGAATATTTGCACTTTACTCAGTTGTATGTACGGACTTAGGCACTGAGAGCTATGTGAACATATAATTACATACTTGAAATTACAAACGACGTGACAAAGACAATGGTTAGCATGAGATATGTACATACATACACGGATTCGCACAATTACTGCTTTATACGAATAAATGGGGATATACAGGCTGAAATTTCCTTATTATTATTATACAAAAATGTATGAAATATATACATGCATGGATTTAGTGGAATATTCTGTCAATTTCGAAGTAGTTCGAGTACTTGCGTGTGAACAACTTCCAAGTGATGGCATGCTTTTTTGATATTATATTTTAAAACAATGAGAACGCATAAAATGTTATTCATGTAATAGAAAGTACTTATACTATACTTGTGGGAAGAATGGCTACAGTTCAATGAGGAAGTAAGTACAAGTGTAAGAATGTTATCATTTTCCTGTAACATTTTGTGATTCTCTCACTCGCGATTATCTCCCTTTATTTCTTATCTTAACAAGTATAATGTTAGAGCACGCTGGATGGGGACTTGTTGATTACACATTCAAATATTGACCAATTAACAATGAACAGAGTTGTTTAGCCCATACATTATCCAGATAAGGACATTTTCACTGTGAACATGATGAACGGATTTGTTCTAATCAAATTGAACAATGTTTGAGCGATTAAGTGTGAATCGCAGTTATCTAAAATAAACAAGCGACCCGGTTGTCATACCTATGTTTGCGGTCACCTCCTATTTAAGGCCATCCTGTGAATAAAGGCTACGCTGCGAATAAAGGCCACTCTTTGAATAAAGGTCATTCTTTAAGAAATGCTCTGTAGAACAAAATTACCTCCTAATGAAAGGCACCTGTTAATAAAGCCATATTTTATTTTATCTAAGGGTGGCCTTTGTTCACAGGTTTGACTGTATTTTCACTCTTGTTGTTATTATTTGTATGGGAACTTGAGAGTTTACAGAGCTTAAGTAGATTGGCTGTATTCATTAGGTATGTACGTATTACTGAATACTGTTGTAAGCTCGTATCTTTGAGGTTATTTTCTTGGGTATTGTGAGTGATCTTCTAAGTATCTGTTTGTAGACAAATAAATTGTTATGTGCTGAAATCAGTTGTCAGGGTTTCGATGACATAATTGACAGGTTTCTGAAATTCAATTTAGATTTACTGGATGATAGAGATATTATATAGATGTACTGTCAAATCTTTGAACATAGGCCGACTTTAGGAAAGACAAAATGTGGCCTTTATCAACAGGTGACCTTTATTTGGAGGTCATTTTGTACTAACTAATCAATAACGAATTTTAAAAGAATGGTCTTTATTCACAGGGTGGTCTTTATTTGGAGGTGACCGCTAGCTCAAGTTTGACTGTATATGAGAAGTTAGTGTGGATGAATAAATTGTCCAATTATGTTTTAATTAATATATTGATTTACATAGAATTGTATGGACACATTTTGGATCATAATACTTTTAAAGGGATGAGAAACTGTTCGCTATGACTAACAAATTCAGATCTCTTACATGATAACAGCAGAAACAGTGTATACATGTATGTTTTATATTTGTTTGTTTAATTGTAAGTATTAAATGATGTGTGAATTTGCAAACAGGGCACATGGTTATTCAACTGAACGACTAGACATCGTTAAATGTTAAATAATTCAAATACTTAAAATACAATACAACAAAAAAAACTAATATACACGTATCCCTACTTCCATATTAATATAAGGTTTTAGACGTGATCGTTTTAACGTCATTTTGCTATTTTTGTTTTGTTTTTGATAAGTTCTATAGTCAGTTTGGTGTAGATGCAGCGAACAGGTACATGTACCACGAAGTTGTCTTACGATTATTTTCAGACTAATTAATGATTTTTCGTAACATGTTTTACACAGTCTCTCAATCAAGGAAATACTTGTCTTGGTCATTTTCATGTCGGTACTAATGAAGGCGGGATCGTGGTGTTGCCGGACTATAATCGAACGGTTATTGCAAGCTTCCGCGTCAATTAACAATTCTATATACATGATGATTGCAATATATCTATCTATATATCTATCACTAAGACACGTACAGTCAAACCTGTGAACAAAGGCCTTTCTTCGGAAAGACAAAATGTGGCCTTTATTTACAGGTGGCCTTTAGTCGAAGTTTTTTTGTTTGAAATAATTAATGACAGTTTTTAAAAGAAAGGCAAGCTGGTCCTTATTCTGAGGTGACCGATATCTCTGGTTTGACTGTATATATATAATTATATATGATATACGCGAACGAATATTAGAAGAATCCACCGTTCCGACCAGAATAGACCTTTATGTGTACTAAACAAACTATTTCTGCCAAAGTTAGCTACACCTTGCCAACTGTTGGAATATAAATAACTTGTAAACCTTGTGAATTTCCATTCAGCGAAGATAGATTGGAAGGACAAGAAGCCATTGTTAGCACTGTGCACTGTCATACAATGTATATACAATACATTATGCGTCTAAATACGCGGTCGATTGTGTATGAACTTAATAACTGTTAAACAAGTCTGTCTTTGAATCTATTGTGAATCGAGTGGTGAGAAAGGAATGCGTATGAGAGTATAGAATAGAGAGAGAGAGAGAGGGGGAGAGACGCACAGAGTACGAGAGGAGGGTTAATAGTAGATATTCCTTGGATAATCAGCGGAAGGTTCCAATATAAAGGCAGCCACTCAACATCGCTCTCTGTGTGAACGTACTGTTGGCATCTGCAGAAACACATTATCTTGACCCTAATGTTGAGGAGTCTGTGAGAATGCTGGGAAAAATATTTACCGTCTGCTGCTTGTTACTAGCAGCAACAGAAATTGTATTGGCACAATGCTGTTCTGATAGCGACTCGTGTATCAAGGTGGAGATCGGATTGATTATCTTAGTTTTAACTGAATCCAGTCCTCATGTTTTCTTGTAAATATCCCCCGAAGCTGTACGTAACTTTCATGCTTTTATATATGTATGTCGCTATGGTGAAATTTAATCAGGGTGGAGTCCGTGAGATTGTAAGACATATTCTAGATCTAATAATTATATAACCGATGGCTAGACAAAGTCTTAAGTCAGACATTTGTGCCGGGGTGGTATGAATGAGAGTGCATTATATTCATTCCAAGGCATCTGCTGTAAGGGACTGGATCTTTGAACAAGATAATGGCATATTATAGACTAGACATTACGGAATTAGATTCTATGGTCTAAAACTGACTACATCTGCGCATCCTACCTTGTGGTTGAATATGTTACTCCCAGTCAAATACATTGGTATTATTCGCTGTTTAAGAACCAAAATATGTTCTTTATTTGTGTTGAAACTATTCAGAAGTACTTCCGGTCGTTATAGTCTGGTGGTCTTTATTTACTGCTTGTCCTATGTTCAGGTTTGACTGTACATGTACTCATATTGATTGATTCTTCATTGAGTTGTAGTAATTCTTCCATGTTGATTAAATGAATTATTTACTTTCCTCCATGCTAATGATATAATGTTGTAGACCATTTGTTTGTCTGACTGGTTATTTTGTTGTTGTGTGCCATATTGTAGACTGTGGCCCGTCTTATTGTGATATTTGTGACTGAGATCTCATTTATTATACAGCTAATCCTCGCATTAAGAACACCTCTTTATATGAAGACTATAAAAAAAATCGGACCGGTTGTTGTGCCCCGGCATTCGAAATGGCGGAAGGCTACGTTACCCCTGTTTGTCTGTTCAAATTTTGGCGTCAGTTCGTGCGTTCAAATTTTGACGTCCGTCCGTTCAAAAAAATTTGGTTACCGAGCGAAAACTATAGAACAATTTCATTGGTTGGTATCATAATACACATGAAGGTGTACGAGGTGTGATCCAGAAATAACTGGACTACTTCTGTATTTTTAAACGTAATATCACCTCTCTGTACAATAAAAAATATTTACAAGTAAAGCAATCTAATAATTATCAAATTTCAATTAAAAGAAAACATCGTGTAGCCAATAATTTTTTAAAACATATTGATACCAGATATGTCTAAATTTTGCTTTATTAAGTATAAAAAGGTCCCCTTCACTTTCACTTTCCACTTCGGGTGGGTATATAAAATGTATTAGTATTCACAAAATGCCTTAAGTTTGCCAAAATGCTTCTTGGGATTGAAATGTTCTTAATGTTTATCATAAGATCTCTTTAAATTATATCTTCCACAAACTATCGCCGAACTAACAATTAGATTTGTTGCCTCTTCTGCGCCGTCTAATCTGACGCATGAATTTAATGATTCTTGATACATGGCCATAGTTGATATTTAGCCAGTATTTGGCCTCTCGCGTCTTGTTTTCAGTCGATGTGTATACTAATGTATTTACAGTCTTAGCAAGTTACACAGTAACAATGCTAAAAAGAAACATAATTATAACTTAATCGAACATAACCATCACCATCTATTACTTTCCTATTTATCAGGTTTTTATTCAGTTGTCATTCTATTAATGGACCTTCCTTAACAAAAAAAAAACTATAACGAACGTTATGTAAGTAGACGAATTACAAGAAGCATTGGTTTATGTTTTTTTTGTATGAAGGTGCTTTTTCATTATCATTAGCCAATCAAATGGCCAGAATTACCCTAACTAGTAATAGACACTATACTATATACCCACAAACAACTAGAATAAACTCATGCCAATGACTAAAATTCGTCTAAAAAATGTTTGTTTTGGGGTAACTCTACCCAGATAATTTTCGGTGGGTAGGTAGGTAGGAAATATTTCTTTGCTATTCATTTTTTACATAGAATCAAAAATACCTGTCAAAATGCTATACTCAAGAAACCAAAAGAAATAATGATAGGGCCAATTTTTGGTAAGTATGTACTGTAACCCAAAAACAAAATAGTTTTAAGGATGGCCTTAAGCTGTCTTGATATCACTATTTTGAACCGTCGCTTTCTGCTCTTAAATTAAGGCAAAATGCATAACTGCAATTTAGTTTCAGTTCTTTGCATTGTAACAACTTTACTGCTTTGAACCACGTGACAAAGATCAGCGAAATTACTGGTTCTCCGGTTCATTTTTTTCACTTCGCTTGCCAGATTGTTTTACCATTATTTGTAACGAATCGATTGTGTTTATTTTCAGAATATCTATTTCATGGAGAAGTGTTCCGACAGTCTTTTAAAGTTCTAAAAACCGATACAAGATGTCGCGGAAGGATCAAAAGCACTATGCGTGTGTTCACGACCCATGTCCTTTCAGAACTGACAAACGTAAAGCTATTTACACGCATTTAGTTCGCACGCATAGCGAGAGGAAGGAAGACTATGAATGCGAGTATTGTTCATCCATGTTTGAGCTTGATACTCAGATGGAACGACATTTGCATGAGTTCCACCCGGAACAACCGTTTACATACACGTGTGTCTCCCGTATTGAAAAGGTTATCAATAATTGTGCCAAGCTTGGGGGAGAAGCACGGAAGGCTAAGACGCCTACCAAATCACCAGCGACAGACAACAAGGTAGCCAAGTCTCCCAGCACCAAAACACCTACTAAAACATCACCTAAAACTGAGACCATTTCAACCTCACCCATATCTAAGCCTCCATACTCAAAACCCAACATAAGTATGCGAACAAGGGCCTCAGTTAACGCTTCTTTAAACAGTATTGCTAAACAACCGAAAAATGCCAATAGTGACATAGATGAGAACGAATTTGCTGAGCAATCTATGCTTATGAACATTGGATCAGAGTCTTATAATGGTATTGAAGACGTTGTTGATAACGAAGATGATTTTGATAGAGACACTGATGAAGAATCACCAACATACATTTCAAAACCGTCTGGATTAAAAATCAAACTTAGTTTAAAAAGGTCGCATAGTGAAGATTCAAGAGATATATCCAGCGAAAGGTCATCATCTCCCCCAGTTTTAGAGCCGAACTACACCTACCAAATGGACAGTGCAGAGCCGCCAGAAATTCTGCATGACGACATGCCACCTGATATAATGCGAACTCCAACGACAATGGGAGCAACTGGTATGGCGCAAGTACGCATGAAAGATTCAAAATATTATGATAAATTAGAAGTTTATCATCGTACGGACGAGTTCGGGCGTCGATGTTGTCCTTTCTGTGATTATAAAACTTCTAAAAACACCATACGGGTACATTTGTCAGGTATTCATAAAATCCATTTTGTGAAATGTTCATTGTGCGATTACAAAGCAGCATTTCCTCATCAGATTACTCAACACGGACTCAAATTTCATAAAACAACCAACATGAACGTCATTCAATTATCTAAGGACTCTCGAGATAAAACTATCGCAAAACTTAAAAGGGAAAACAACGTGGGGACTCCAGTCAATACGGTGTTTAACAATACAAGTCATACCGCGGACAATGACTCAATATCTGGGATGGATGGAAAAGAAATAATCGATGACGAAGACTTTAATTCCGAGGAAAGCGTCTCATCATCCGAGGAGAATGAACCTTCGGGAATTGCTAATGAAGAGAGGCATTTCAAACCGCCTAAATGTCAGACGTCAAAGACCGATTACTATAGTATACGTGTAGATAACGGTGTATATATGTATACATGTAATCTATGTACGTTCCAGACACCTGTACGGGCGACGATCTATACACACAAGTATCGCCATGAAGAGAAGTCCTACAGATGTGGATATTGTGATTTCACATCCGCCCCAAGGTTTGTACCTCTTACCAACATAATGTTTGATTGTCTATTTGTGTTGTATACATCTTATCAAGTCAAGTCAATACTAATCGTTTACGTCCTTTTTCTGCTAAAACTTCCTGCAGTGATTTTTTGTGTCTGATTCATTTAGGAGAACTGTTCATTAATTTGGAGAATAATTTAAGTTGTGAGTTAGCGCAATGAGGTAATCTATCTCATTCTTTGTCAAAATGGAGACAATTACTTCTTGCAATCAACACGTTAATCGTCGTTGTTGATGCTACTATGGTACAATTGTACCAATTTTATGTATTGAATATTTACTTCTCTTTGTTCTACATCAACAACATTATTATCAAACTGTTCCATTCACAGTATGATACGTTTGAATGATCAATGATAAGAAATTAAACTAACAATGCACATAATGGAAACACTGCACATGATGCAACATTATTAATACATTCATTCAATCTGATTAAAATCATATCCTCAAACCCGCTACTCTATGAGGAAGATCATGCCGTAAGGAAGATCGAATACTTTAGTCAGATTGACATTCATTGTAACGAGCGTTATATGATTTGTTCTCCCAGTGTTCAATTTCGAATCCTGATTAACTTCAAAGAATATTGGGACTGCACTTCTACAAACATAATTATACGTTACATCATTTCCAGGGTGCTCCCTAGACGTCAAAAGTTGAGGGTCAAAATGACCCTTAGCTGATAGAAATTTAAAGAGTCAACAAAATTTCCTACTAATGTAATAGTAAATTTGACCCTTTGGTTCCAATTCTAAAAAAAACCTAATTTTGCAAATTTCAAGAGTCAAAATGCCATTTTAAGGGTCAAAGGAGAGCTCTAATTTCTTATTTTTATCCAACTTCTCGTAATTTTACACATTCACTGTTGTTGTTACATCTAATATTTAAAAGGATTTCAAAATATTAAACTACGACGGTACTGACTATTTTTGATCATTTTGGCAATACTGACCATGTTGCCTTACAACCATATATGAGTATATGTGACTTCCCTTGTCAATTTAGTTGTGTTATTTTCTGCTGCTTCTCTCAGATTATTACGTCTTGTAATGTGAACTCCATATTTCTCTATTTTTAGGTCCAATGTTGTACACCACTGTCGTGTCAAACATAAAACATCCCCTGTAAATGTTATAGAAAATGATGAAGATTCTAATCTTGGACAGAACGACATTGTAGCGGATAAGGGCCGTAAGTCTGGCTTAAAACTTCATCTTATATTTTGTTGTAATGTATGTATCAAATGTTGAATCGTCAAATCAATTTTGTTTTATGCTTTGTTGTTTTGTTTGAAGCCCACCCGGTTAGCTCAGTGGTTAGAACGTTGGTCTACTGATCAAGAGTTCGTGAGTTCGAACCCCGGACGAGGCTCACATATCCTTGACAAATTTGACTGAGGTATTACATCGTATGTTAAATTGTCCTCCACCTCTGAATTATGTGGGGTAACTTGGCAGTAGCTTACGGGTAGAATGTGGTTAGTACTGGTTAAGGTTTTAATGAAGTCCAGGAAAGCAAGTTAGGATAACTGGAATAATGTTACAAATACCGTTAAATCCTTTGTTTGCAGTTTGGATGATGGCCACTCCTTAATGAAAAGGAATAAATTTATCTTTTTAATGTCCAGGTGATGATAATGTCGGAGCATCGCCGAAAATTAAAGTTGAACCTCTTGTTGCGAATAATTCAACCTATGGGGTTAAAGGAAACGATCATGTGACCCGCTCAAAAACCAGTCATCTTCAAGACAAATCGCACCAAACGATTATTAAAGTACCACAGTTTAAGAGGTCGTTTGGTTCGGATTCGGTCAGTGAGAAGTTGTCATATGCGGACGGTTCTACACCATCTGTTGACGCCCCACCTGGCGTCGAGTATAAATTGTCTTTGAACAAACTCTACAGAATAAATCCAATGGGATCCCCGAAGTTTATGTGTGCTCTTTGTCCGTATGCGTGTGACACACACCCGAAGATGAAGCATCATTTATATCGACATCGTCCACAGAAATACAAATGTCCTTACTGTGACCATCGCAAATATCCTAGGTGAGTTCTATTTATAGCGTGGAATACTCGCCTTAAAAATCCTAGTCGAGTTCTGTTTATAGCGTAGAGTACTCTGTCTAGGTGCGACTCCTTTATTCGACTTCTTTATATTTATAATGTTTAAAATTAAACGCTGAAAAAGTGATGTTTAGGTCTAAAAATTGTTTGCTTTTGGGCTACATGCTCATTATGAAGTGGGTAGGTTGGTCGGGGCTTATTCTTTGGTTCTTGAAAGTGTGTTGAATTGTAAAGCTAAGTGTCAAAATGGATGTACCGTCTCTAAGGCCTGTAATAAAAAGGGTCACGTGGAAAAATTGGGATAGGACGGGTAACCAGACACAAAGGATTTTACACCGTAGTATATCAAGTACACAAACGTACAATGATACTACATATGTAATATTAAGTTGATTGTCTGGTGTTGCGTACCGTAGTACATGCATGTATACAATGTTCCTGGTGTGTAATTGTTGCACCTTGTGGCAATTCAAGCTACTTTTACTTTTATGATGCGCTATAACATGGCCGAATGTCATACAAAGAAAATGTTCATTTAAAAGTACCCATAAATGGCTTTAAAATTATTGTGTTCTATACAATTATTATAATCGTAATTGCGAAACTGATCCAAGTCGAACTGTAAGGTAATACATAGAAACTAATTTGATCTTTGAACAGTAATTGGTAAAAGATAGACCTAATACTACTTCACCTTTACTCTCAACTCCACACATTTTATTGTGATTACATATTTTCAGATCATACGTGGTACGTCACGTGAGGGACACTCACAGAAATAAGCCTGTACGAGTTATCGATCTTTCTAAAGGAAACGAGCCTGAAGATATTCCGGAATATATGAATGATTCTTTAGCAGACGACATTGATCAATCTTCGGAACATCTCGGCGCTGAAGGTATTTCGTTAATTGTGTACTTGTTTCACTGTCAGTAACTACAGTGCGTTCAATACTTATGTCGCTCATGCGTACAGCTCTCAGTATCAGATCGTTTTTCTCGGCGTATGGTGCTCGATAAATATATGTTGTTTTACGGCCCATTCAACAGCTTTGGTCATTTCAGGGCCGTCCCAGGGAGAGGGGAGAGAAGAGACAGGAGAACCGGGCATTTGTATCACTACTCTTAGTGCAAAAATGTATCCTGGTTCTTTGTCATGTCGGTTTTAAGATATTGTTAGAGTTTTGTCTATTCCTACTCCATAACTAATCATTAATTATCCAGATCATCGCTTGAACTTATGATAGAAATGAGAGATAGATAAGACTAGAATGGTATTTAAAAAAAACAGACCAGAAGTTTTGAAACCCATGATGTTACATTCTTATTTTTTAAGTAAAAAAAATGTACGAATAAACGCATAACTCTTATCACAATGTTTACTAGTAATTCCGTATTTGCTGCTCTTACCATGGCTATAACGTTTGAAGGACCAGCAAGAGTCGCCAAGGCTTGTAATTCTTCCTGTAAAACTTCATTTTTAAAAATTTTCAGAAATTTCATTTCTGTTAATGTATTCTTTTAAGTTGATGATGTTAGAAACGCAGAAGTAGATTCAATTCAAGCTGGTAACCAGGAAGCAAACAATGACGTCATCGACGATGGCCTTGAAGAACAACATGAAGAGGTTAATGCACTCAAACAGTTCGCACAAAAGTTAAATCTCCGTTCAGTTCTCACCACTGATCTAAATGATGATATGTTCATGCAGTCACCGGACGTTAGCCCGAATTTTAGCGACACTGTATATACCTCAACACCTTTGATTGAATCGTTCATTTCCGGAAAATATCCAAACCAGAATTTGCCGAAGCAGCAAAGCAAGAACTTCGAAAAGAAGAAGAGTTTAAAAGATTACCGCGTCAATTATGGACATGGGCCACGTTATATCTGTAACAAGTGTGGATATGGTACAGAAAACTATAAAACAATACATAATCATATGTACAGACACGAATCCCAGAGGTACCAGTGTCCATATTGTGGATACAGACGATCCCCGAAGTAAATATTACTTAAAATTTTAATATTACTTTAATTATGTATAATGTAAAAGTAAACCTAAACGAAAATACACGCGACATAAAGGAGTTATCGGTTAATACGACATATTTGTAAAAAAAGAAGTCTTAACTTCAATAAGAGTTAAATTGTTTAATTAACCAATGTTTCGGTCATATTGGCCTTCATCAGGATTAAGGTGTTAATACGACCAAAGTCTGCTCAAATAGTTAAGAAGCATTCGATTCCAATCCTGACATAAGCAATATTTTGCAATGTTTGCCATCTTTCATTTCGCCATTAAATGCTTTGTTACAACATAGGAAGAAGACATTAAGATATTGTATAGGCTTGTTAATAATCTACTGTTCACATGTGTCATGAATATGAATATATATGGTTATTATGTAGGGCGGTACAAACGCGAGCTCTATGCATGTTTAGATTTCAAAAATATGTAAGGTAATATTTACCGAATTAGCTCGGACGTTAATGTAGTGTTGATGTATTTAAATAAGTTATACCTTGTTTCAGATCATTTGTTGAGAATCATATACGTGAAGTACATAAGGGTCATCCTGTTATTGTTACCGAGTTGAATATTGACCAGGAACTGTCAGACACTCCCACAGGTAAGATTGTTCAAATGGTCACCATGTGTCTGTATCACAATGATGGTATACCTATATACGTTAGATATACATTTACGGTGACATAAAGGGGACATAGGAAATATTGTATTTATCCGTGGGCGCGCGATTACGAAAGACCGGTGGTGACATTTCAACTTCAAGATTTCACATTTTCAAAACATGAAATAATGAAGTTGAAATTGTGAAATCGTGAAATTGTGAAATCGTGAATTTCGGAAGAAAAATCGTGAAATCGCGAAATTGTGAAATCGTGAATTTCACGATTTCATCATTTCACGATTTTTCTTTAAAAATTCACGACTTCACAATTTCACGATTTCGCAATTTCACGATTTCAACTCCATTATTACATGTTTTGAAATTGATAAATCTTGAAGTTGAAATGTCACCACCGGTCTTTCGTATGCGATAGCTACTACGTGCGCACGTTGTACATAAAATATTCCATGTGTCGCCTTTATGCCACTGTATGTATTTGATATTCACTGGCGTGTCTTGTTAAGTTTGTTAACAGGTGGTCAGTTAACTCATTAGGTTACATAGTAGATAACAAGAGCACATTACATTATGTTACTATAGTAACACCTTTGTGTACGGTCATGTCTTGGTTGTCGATGTTTCGTATAGAACCAGTGTAGCATTCTTTCATATGTTAAGTAACTGTGGGTTTGATATGATATTTAAATTCAAGAATCCTTATCAATTTATAATTAAATGTTGTATCTTGAAATGTTAACCTGCTCAATCACATACATGAGCCATCTAAGTCATGAAATATTATTTTATATTGTGCAAAAATAATTCCTAACTATTACGCATGTCTTCAGGTTCGCCACGCCAATGTGTCAGCTTGAAACGGAAAGAACCCTCACAGGATTCTCTGAGCGATGCAGTGTCGGATACCGCTAACAAATCCGGCAAATATGAAGCCAGTCCTTTGAATAAACTTCCTTCCAAGTGGCCTGCCCCAAAACCAGTGTCTGAAATAAACATCAACAAACAAACAGCTGCTTTTAACGAAGACGTATCGAACTCTCCAGAGAGTGGCTCGGAATGCCCATCAGATATGACAGTCCATGGAGTACCTGATCACCCTACCAATTTCGTGTCTAAATCTCACCTGAGTGATACTTCTCCAATCTTGCTCTCTCAGATCAACAAACCGATCAGACACAGACACTTCGTTGAACGAAATAGAACAACCTTTAAGTCAATATACAAATGTGTATTTGATCCAGAGACATGCAATCATATATCCAAAGACAAATCGAAGATGAAGCAGCATTTATTTATGCATGTTGAGTATAAACCGTGGACATGCGACGTTTGTGATATGACCGCGAGTCAGTCATCCCACATTAAAAACCATGTAAGAACTGAACACAAACACGTACCGGAGACATCGTTCAAATACAAACGTCATAATTATCTTGAAAAACACATTGAAGGATTTCTTTCTAAAGGTTTGTTCACCGTCCCTGTCAATGAGTATCGTACCATTATGGACATGAAAGGAAATACTAAGAGCACGAAACAGCCAACATTTGAAAGGGACATTGAAGGTAATCTACTTTGTCCATATTGTCCATACAGAACTAAAAGTGGAGGAATGATGGATCATGTGAAAATGAAACACATGCAGCCTCGCTTTAAATGTCATTGGTGTGATTTCACGGCGTTCTATAAATCAGAAGTCAGAAAACATCATCGCAAAGAGAAAGGTCATGGTGGACTAGAATTCAAAACACAAGAACTTGACCTCATTCAAGTGGTTGAGAGCTGTAGAAATAAACCAGGTACATATTTGATTTTGTGTTATTTGGGATGTGAATTGATATGACATTCCTATGTAGCACATTGTGTACTATATGAATGGTATACTGATCAGTGAGTGCAAACAGCTGATGTACTTGTTGGAAACTGAACGATAAATCGGATAATTTAGCTTTTCATAGCCGTCACCTGCTCGGCACGCATGAATTTTTTATGCGGACCTAAGTAGTACGTTTTTCTACCTCCGCCATGCAATCGTTAAATTCATGTTGCAGTGCAAGTTTATGTGAGTTTAGTTTCCATGAGTACTTTCAGTGATATATCTATGTATTTCTTGTCCGTTCTATTCTTGATATTTTTAAAAATCAGTCGCCGATTCAGGCACTTTGTATAATTCTTGCTAATGTTTAATCCTATCAATTTGGTATGTTCTTTGACCTCGCGATGTTCTTTCAATGACCCGTATTCACTTTAACGTGAATGTGTGTTCTGCAAATGTTAATACAACAAACCTACAGCTATCGATCGTTTTTTATGTAGACAAAAACAGTTGTTTCAAGTTTTTACTTTTTTCAGGAGATCAATCAATTGCTGCACTGAATACATCAAACGCCCACAAGAATATGGCGTTAGATCCTTCATTGTATTTGGACGAAGAAGCTGATGATATTGATGACGACAACAGCGAATGTTCTTCTAGTGGTGGGTCATCCGTTGCTGACTTTCATCAAGGATATACAGAGTATACTACGGAACAACTGTCAGAATTCTGCTCCAGTAAGTCAAAGAATATTGATAATGAAGAAGAGTCGGACATACCACTCACTGATAATGAAGCATTGGCGGGGGCCATTAATACAGAGATAGGACCTGATGGTTGTATGAAAATTGTCCAGAAGCCTAAACTGAATGAGAACAACAATGAGGAGACCGTGGTTAAAGACTCGAAGTTCAAATGTGGTTATTGTTCTTTCTCTGCAGCACTCAGGGTTAAAGTAAAAATGCACAGCTCAAAGAAACATCCAAATAAAGTTATTAATATCATTGAGCCGTCTTCAAAACGCGATCAAACTATTGTGAATGAAAACGTGGATTTACACGCGGATGACTGGAAAGGTACTAAATTTGAACAAGATCTTCGTCGTGCAGGGGTATCTAAATTAAATCTTGCATCATTGTTCCCAAATAGCAAACGTTTTGTGGCTAGCAGTAATGCCTACTCTGATGATAAAGAATGTATTTCCCAAAACGCAGAGTCAACTAAGCTTGAGAAACATGAGGTATCTCGCGAAGATGTTGACACTAACGTCGAATTTAAAAAGCCGCTAGAGCCAGTTGCTAAAAAGGCCGATAAAAGGTCGGAGGTGAATGATGATAAAAACGGTATTACTATTAAAAACGACAATAATAACATTAACAGTGTAAGTTCTGACCGTGATGATGACAGTTCAAAGGAAACACAAGAGTTGATTATTAGCAACGTAAGGTCATTAATTGATAGTGATATCAAACCAGCATTATCAACTGATAATAATTCTAGTGATGAATTATCGAAAGAAACTGTTTCTGACATAGATGAAGATGTTACTGAAGGTGAAAATGATAAAAGTCGCACTTCGATGTCTCAAGAGATGCACAAAATACATAGCTTGAAGGAATGTAACGACACGCGACTTAATTCTACAAAGGAAGCCGTTTCTGGGGAAAGTAATGGGACACAAGATAATTCGAATATGGATAATGGAGAAACGTCGGCTGATAATGAAGTTGATAAAATAGTAAATAATGATACACCGTGTGAGATAGAAACAAGTAATACAAACGTAACTGTATCAATTGAAGAAAAAATCAAAGTCAGTGAAGTATCAGGTAATGAAGTTGTAACTGCTTGCAATGAAAATGGTATTGTTAAACACGGAGATTCTCATATACCTGATGAAAATGGTGGTATATATGCTCTGGATGGAACATTGAAAGATATTCATGACTCGTGTGTAAGTGTATTTAAAGATGTTGTTGATGATTCCTGTGAACATAATGTGCCTAAAAAACGAAAACATTCTGAAGATACACAAGAAAACGGAATTGATGAATCCGTATCAGAGGTCAATGTCTCTGACACTGACGATCCTCCACTAAAGAAATTTAAATGTTCAAACTGACTGATAACATATTGATAAATAAAAAGGTAGGCACTGGCTTGGATTTCAGACTTATTAAAGGATACTAAAGTGTTCTTAGCTTCTAAATAGGTTGTATAGTGTTTAATGACAGAAAACCTCAATACTGGGCCCATTGAAACTACATGTACTTACAACATGACATTGCAAGATACCGTTTTCTGCTACAATGTCTATACAGTATATGATTGAACACTGAACAGTATCTGAAACTTGACTATTGATCTTATTGTTGATATTTCTTTTGTTTCGTTTTTGTATAATTAATGTTTAACTGGTTTATGTATGATAATTTGTGTATTAATATCAAATAATTGTCTCATTATAATCTCTGTAATTATTCTCTAATTCTAAATGTTAATATCGGAACTCGTTTCTAAAGTTACAATTGATGGATATCATTTATGACTATTTTCATTCTCCATGTGTTGAATTATTTATTTTCATTTTCTGTACAATTATTTTGTTAATATAAAACCATATTCCTAGTCATTTAATTACACTCCACAAAAGTGTTATAAAATATTTATATCGATGCATGATTTGAACGATATTTGAATGTAATGATTTTCTTGTGTTATGTTTGTACTAGTATTCAAGCGTTTATTTGATATGGTTTCATCTTTCCAAATCACACACAACAAATGTAGAAAAATAAACCAATCTACAAAAGTACTGGTCTTTCTTCTCCAGCGTATGTATCAATTATATGAACACGTATACATAATAATTCCCTAAGGTAGCGTCAATGTTTGTTTGTTTGAGTTTTACGCCCCTTGTCATATGAGGCGGACAGTTCACCTAAGCATCGCTCCTGGGAAGAAACCAGTACTAGACTTCCACCGTCCGTAAGCAACTACATGTCTGCTTTCTCACATAAAGAGACATGGTCGGTAGCTGGGCTTGAACCCACGAACCTCTATCAGTGAGAGGTTACGGTGATTTGAAGTCAGCGACCTTAACCACTCGACCACGGAGGCGGGTCGTAAAGTCAGTGAACAGTATTTTTTCTCATTTTGAAGGTTGATTTGTAATAGTATCCAGTCTTAATTAACTTAGTAAGACTTTAATTTTAATTGCTCCAAAATAGACTGCGGCTCATTGTAAGAACACACAATCCTGACTAGTTTGCAACTAGACTTTCCACTGCGTAGCCGGATTACAATACCATTACTAGAATGTGTCTTCGTTGGCTTCTTAAGTCTAACTAGATAAGAAACTGTAGTATCTCACGACTGGTATTTGCTCAGAGTACGTTGAAAGAGTTACATTATCTGCACTAGAGTTATTTTGGTATTTTCTAAAGTTACGCATCGATAGTTCTCCTACATACATAGAAGTCGTACAGAAATAAATTGATATCACTGAACAGGAAATTGGAATTGTCAATCCTCCTCGGAAGTCTTTTATTCAAAGTCCTTTGAATGACTATAGGAGTACATACATTCCATGGAAATGGACAAAACTTTGACAGTACACACCGAAGATTCTCCTTCGTACATCACAAACTTGTATGAGTAAATCAATACAAGAATTAGTAAATTGGTGTTAAAATTGTAGATACAGTCAAACCTGTGTTAGTGGCCACCTCCGAATAAAGGTCACTGTGTGAATAAATGCAATTCTTTGAAAAACCATCATCGACTATGCAGAACAAAATAGCCCGCGAATATAGGTTACCTGTCAATGAAGGCCACATTTCTTGTTTGTCTTTCCAAAAGATTGTCTTTGTTCACAGGTTTGACTGTATCAATCACTCACTCAATGAAGTCTTTCTTCCTCAAGTTTTGTTTATGAATACATTCCTTGGATGTGGATGAAACTTAACACTATCAGATGTATTTGATGCATTGTTTGAATCCATCTCGCTGCTGCTGTCTGCTTTGTCTGTTTTGTTGGTTCCTTTCTTATCACTTGTAACTTCTCTAATTTTATCTGATGCTTCATCGTGATTGTTGGTTGATTCAAACCTTATGATCGGATTATTAGATTCGTATTGATTTTCCTTGTCTTTGACTGATGGGATATTATCGTTAATAGCTATGACACTTTCAAAATTTATGGAATTTAAGAATTTGATATCTGTGTTATTGTCCATGAAAACTGAAATTATTAAAATGTGAAGAATTAGCACGGTTTTAAAGTTCTCGTGAGCAGAATGATAGACTTGTGAAGCTCTTGGGGTTTGTATCAGTCAATATGATCGAGTAATCCACAATTATTGTCACATTATTTATTAATGCATTACTACTGACGCTTAAAACGTATATAACGTGCCCAGTAAAGCCTCCACATTTAGACAAAAGTTAGACATAAAATTCGATCATTGCATTGAGATGGAAATCTTGAAATACGGTCCTAACAATGATTAATGTTATAATAAGGCCACCTTAATGTTGAAGTGATTGCTAGACATAGGCTGATAAGCGTAGATATACTTTACTTACAAATTATAAACAGGAAGGCAACACAGACTACGACGCCTGAGTACTTCAGAAATCGAATACACGGTCGTGGAAACACATAAGATAACATGTTGATGTTTGGAACTTTCTGAAATATGAATTATACATGTAATAGATCAATAATACCGCTAGGAGCTATAAACACTAATACTACTAAACATGTTAACACACAAAAATATGAGAAACCTAAGATTTAAGGATGTTGAAGTTTCAACGTATCAAGCAGTGTTCTGCAGAAGCTCCGACAGCCGGCGATGTCACCTTCTACCCGAACACCTAGCGCCAACTACTTTTTGTCAATCCAATTACTAGTACTCAGTATGTCAGTTTAAATTTGTTGTACAAATGTGGTTAAAAGTAGAAGTAGATTGATCAGCAATTACGTGTTGAAATTAAGTTTACATTTTGTTCTTGTAGGACTTGATTTGCCTTATATCAGGTGATAACGGCGACATAAAGGGGAACTATTATTTTACTACGTGCGCGCACAATAGTTGTTATTAGAAGTAGCGATAGCGTGCGCTCGTGATATTAATTAAGATTTATATACACGAAAACTTAATGTTCAAAACATACGTATAATCTTATTTTACGATTGGTATCGAACGAACGAATGCGCGCACGAAGATTAACAAATGTATTGTCATCTTATGTTATAATCCTTTTATACCCCCCCCCCCCCCCCCTGATATGTCACAGAAAATCAGATTCGCAATAATGCGTGCAGGAATTACATGAATAACATTGTCACCGAATGCTGTTATTATTAAGTAAATATTAGAAGAGTTCCGAGTGTTAAAGTGCTTGCACCTTTATATCCCTATGATTTTATGTATTTTCGTTAGAAAGTAAAGTTGATACATGAAGATATAAGGTCTTACGAAATACAGCTTTGATTATTGTAAAAATATCCTTTCACTTAGAAATTTGTAATAATATTTGGCGAGCAACAAAAACGGTGATGTTGGCAACAACACAAGCACCAACAACACCTATATGTCCTCATTATTGTTAATTAAGTATTATGCCAATATGAACTATTATATTAAACATGTCAAATGGTGATATATACTTGAACATACGGTAATTGTTAGGTAACTGAAATCAAGAGTTCAAGTGTTGTATTAATGCTTATATACGTTTGACTACGTTTCACCCCGCCCATTTTCATATGTGTAGTTACTATTTATACGTAACTTAAGTTCATATCGTTTCATATATACATATATACACTAAGAATAGCTACAAAATTAATGAAGGTTTTAAAAAAGGTCTGCCGTATTAAAAAAATACATTACGCTGTGACATTCACAATTGAACTAAAAAAAAAATTAGATGCACGAAAAGATGACACACAAAGACTTTAGTAGAAAATAGAAGCAATTAATAAAATAGTAGAGAAAAAATGCAACATAGATTTCAAATAAATGCAGTACCTTATATAATATATGCTCCAGACAGCTGTCTACGTTGTGATGAGAATTATATGGATAGGATTAGAACGACTATGTAATTTGGTACATGTTGGCGTTCATTGATTTACCCATGTAATGTTTTAACGATCAACAATTAAGTATATTTACTAGAGCAACAGCTTGAGGCGAAATAATTATCTCCTAACAATCAGTTCTGTATACAATAAATTATAATTATATAATTTATAAACACGTGATCATCGTGCTTCGTCACATACGTGTATTACGGTGTATGTATATTTTTATTCAATGCGTTATATCGAAGTATCGGACTCTTATAATGTTGTGAACAACCAGGGATGACATGAACAATTTGTTCAAAAATTGTATTCACATCCTGTTTGTCCAATATACGAGTGTTTTATATACATGTGGTATGAATGTGAGGCTATTTCAGTCTCATGTATACAAAATGATTACAGACTTTCTTCTTTTTTTACCATTACTGATCCTAACGTTTAGTATGTATTATAATTATCTATATTGTATGGCTATGTACTATTTACACGCCTTAAAAAGTTCTGTTTTGGTCTTATGTTTAATGTCCTACAATATATCATAAGTATTCAATGATAGCTAAATCGTGATGCGCCTCCATCTCTAATAGTAGATTGTCCCTCTTCCAGTAAATAGGTATACGACAAAAACCGAATATAACACGATAAATAGCAGTCTTTCGGAACATGGAAATATGATAAAAAAACAAAGTAAATATGTTTCTCCGTTGTCAGTACAATTAATCGTTCTCTGTGCGGAGTTTGGTGAATTGAATGTGATACCAGTCGGATTTCGTCTTCGTAAAATTGTTGGACTCTTATAAAGAGGGCAATATAAGCATATTGTTAATTTAAATAAAGTTTCCTGAGAGTATGAAGAACAATATTAATATTCTAATATTCTTCCATGCACAAGTCATTAAATTTATGTCCAATTTTGTTCACTTTGTATTGTACATGGATATTTTAAGCACCTTCGGGCGAAAGCTTTTTATCTGACCTGTGCACTATCTTACATAAAATCTAAAATTTTAATTATCTTTTTTTCTGATACAATGTTTGTGTTTATAATTATCAAGCTGAAATTACGACTATACATAAACACATAGTTCAAGACGATTCTATCGTAAAATATGTGAGTTAAGTCTATGTGTTGCTATAAGTGTGTTGCGTACGTTGTGAACGATAACTCTTGCATAACTTACACGCGGGGATTGAATTGTTTTAGGATTTAATTGAATTTCAACCATTTTTTATGATGAATCTGATTCCAAGGTTTAGACTTCTAAATACAAGTGTTTTGAGAACATGGTCAACGCTTGTTATGGTTTCTGCAATTATAGGTATGTTATGTTTTATGGTTTATTTATGTCACGTAAAATATTTTTTAAAAAGTTATTAGGCAATGTTTTAATACATATGGATACCTACATGGTATTCGATGCTACAATGTACTTGATGAATATAATAATTTCAATGTAAGAGTTTTGTGTGGCCTCAATGAAAGCCTTTATGATACAACAACAACAACAACAGCAGCAGCAGCAGCAGCGAGAACAACAACAACAATGGTAATAATGTGGTGTAATATACTCTGTATTAATCATAATCACGGACCTAAAATAAATACAAACAAATACGTTTAAGAGGATGACATCCCGTAACTTGTTTGTGACAGCATATTTTGTGACAGCATATTTTGTGACAGCATATTTCCGATTTTCAAAGGTGCTTATTGTTTAAATTTATATCATATAGATTTGCTTTTTAAACGTCGCACCAATAACCATATTTATTTTGCGACTTT
This sequence comes from Lutraria lutraria, assembly GCA_964023205.1. Classification (NCBI taxonomy): domain Eukaryota; kingdom Metazoa; phylum Mollusca; class Bivalvia; order Venerida; family Mactridae; genus Lutraria; species Lutraria lutraria. Next base: position 10,125,483 of record OZ026837.1, on the reverse strand, counting down.
TCCATGACGGATCACCCCAGTTATACACCTGGGTAGAAACACCGACCTATCAAATAACATTACTTTTCAAGTCGAGTCCTGCAACTTGCAGGATTCCTTCATCCCCATGGTTACACATGATGTATTTATTTTTCAGGATATATTGTTCATATACAGATACGTCATTTATTACACCCTGATAAAGATCAACAGAATAGTTACCAGATTCAGCAGAGTATTGGTGAAATCAGGAATTCACACAAAACTATTGTCATCTCTTCATACCCTAAAAGTAAGATTCGAACCGCGATTGTTTTTAAGTTGTAATTTCTTAACTTAGAACCTGTTACAATTCAAGACAGCGATGACTTCGTGATAATACTCACGGTATGACTTTAACTTCAAACATGCTGTGGGTTTTCACAATGTATTAAAAACAACCATTGTTAGCACCGTTTCGATTTTCATTTAGTATTCGTCTTAATCTTTCATTTCCATGATTTTCTGTTGCCAATTTGAATTTTTTTAAAAATCATTATCCGAATGTACAAGTTTGCAGTAAAACTTCACAGACTTATGTTATAATGGCTGCTAATTTTCAGACCCCGTTTTGAAATTTTGAAATTTCTGAAATTGACTTAAAATGAGGCAATCCAAATGACATTATGACCCATTTTATGACCTTTAGATTGGGTTAGTGCATGTATGCTAGTATTTTGATAAAGTTATGTGTACATTATTCTTAAACTTGTCTTACAGGTGGCGCCAATATGATCAGTGATATTTTGGGGAGTAATCGTCCGGATACCTTCTATTCTGTCGAGCCCCTTATTTCTCTCGGGGTTACCAAATACACTAAAAATCGCACAACTGTCTGTCCATACTTCCGAACACCCTGGTATGTACACGGAATTATCTCATTTTGGTATAAATCTAAGGTCCATTAGCTTTTTGAATTCAGTAATACAGAACAATAGATAAAATGGTAGTAAAACAGAAGAAATGTATTTTATTTCAGCTCAAAAACAATAACAGTTACTTACATAATGCCTTTCTTTAGCCACATCTCGTAAAAAAATATTGTCAGATGCTTTTTCTTATTTTTGCAATATCATTAGAAAATACTGTGCTATGATTCTATAAATTATGTACCTTGTGATTAAAAACGGAACATTTCGTAATGTTTTTATTGTGAGTAAAAGTCAGTTTCACTGATAAAACATCTTTCTACGGTAGGTAAAATAAGACCTTCTTTTTTTAACATCCAG